>QEPC01005751.1:369326-416587 GCA_003113815.1 Sphenodon punctatus | reverse complement strand
GGGGGGGGGGGGGGGAGAAATGGAAGCTTTTCAGGGGGCGGCTCAACCAAGGTCTTTGAAGCCCTGGATGGGTGATGGTACCTATGCCAAGTCATAGGGAAAGATGACCAGCATCAAGGTAGGTTGAAAAAAGTGAGTATGTCTGTAATAGGGTGGGTTCCCCAAGGTAAGACCTCGCAGGATCAAGCCCAATTAGTCAATGTCCCCTTGGGAATCAGCTCTTCCAGCATGTAATTCTTTATTCAGTCTCATATAAATCACTGTCCATATATATACATATACTGTCTCCACCATAGATAAAGTCCCAGTCCAGTTTACATACAGTTACCAAGTCTTGGATACTCACAGTCTTCTGAGTAAGCCTTCCACAATTCCTCAGCTCAGGCAGAGGTTCTCAGAGCCCTCTGCAAACTCCGTAGTCAAACCTCCAAAAACCCGGGGCTTTGGCGCTGAACACAGCTTTCTCTCTAGGCTCGTACCCTCTCAGCACGCACGCACGCACGCACCTACCTACCTTCCTTCCTCCACAGCAGCCTCCCCAGTACTGAACTGCCTCCAGCTTAAGTCTTCCTGGGCTGGCTACAGCCACACCCAGACACAGGTGTCTCAGTTAGTCACTCTCCTGTTTCCAGTGCTGCACCTGCATCTCTGCTTGTGCCTCCTCTACCTGAAAGGGCCAATAGCCCTCAAGCAGTCTGGCTCACCACAACATCTATCTGAAATGATAAAGCCCACAGCTCCAGGGGAATGGGGTTGGATAAGGGGCTGGTGAGTGACAAGGTGATAGAAGTATTTTGGAGATCGGTGGTGATCTGTCCCTATGCACAGTACAACCTGTTGATGGACAATCCCATCTGCTGCACTAATGTCTCAGAGAATAAAGCCTACTAAATTGCTGCTCAGAAGAGAAGCAAGGAACAGAAAAGTAACACTAGTATCAGTTCAGCATCCGAGTTCATGCAGATGCAGTTGCTCCTCAGGCACCTAAGCTGCTGGCCACAATTCTATGGTGCTGAACACGTGCACCCCAATAGCTGGGGGGCCACAGGGTGGCTGCATGGGAGGGGTTAATTTTGGAAATGCAGTTGGCATATGGAATGGGACTGTGTTAAAGAACAAACTTGGCTGGCCTGGCACAGTGCAATCTGGATTTTTTAACTCTGGCCACATGAGTGGCCATGAGTGGGTGCTGCACAGTTCCTGGGAACGCACACCTCCTGCTCCACCTTCAGACAGGCAGTTGGATGAGTGGTTACTGGGTGGTCATGCATGGTAGCATCTTGTTTAAATACACCAAGAGAAGTGACCTGGAAGAAGACCTTTGAGGCTAAGGCACGGGACTGAAACCCAGGAGATTTTAATCCAATTCACAGCTCCACCACAGACATCACAGGGCCTCAGTTAGCCTCCACTTAGCCTCACAGGGCTTCAGTTCCCCATGTGGTGAACAATCATTTCTGCCTTTCTTTTCTGTTCAGATTGTACAACCTTTGGGATAAGGACTGCCCCCACTATGTCTGTGGCCACTACCTAGCACAATGGGACCCTGGTCTTGTGATGAACAGGAATGACCATCCAGCTGCATAGTGCTGTCTCCTGCTCATGCCTCACAGTCCCTGTTCCTTTCCCCATGGCACATGTGTGGGGAGGGGCAGGGCCATAATCGAGGGGGGAGGGGTGCGTACCCCTTTGAAACCAACCTGATTGTGCCCATGTCAGAAACCAGCCAAGAACAGCAGCAGCAACTGCTGCTGCCAAGGACACTTTGAATTCATGGCAGTGCAGAGGTTAGGACCTAGGAAGCTTCACTTCAAAGTCCTGCACTGGAGGCTCACAAATGTGACCCTTAACCTGACTCCTTAAGTGAGAGCTTTCCTGGTAAGGTGTGCCAAGACATCCTTGCTCAGCATGCAGGAGAGAGCATGTGCGTGAGTGAGCGAGAGTCTATTTGAAGCCACTTTATAACCAACCTTAATAAGTTAATGCAGAAATCCTCCCAAAGAGTCTGGCTACAGGAGACACTGGCCTCCACTGAATCAAGATCTGTTATGTTGTAATATAATAGATGTAAATTAAAACAGAAAATCTATCATGCCTCTAATGTAGCCTGATAGCTGAGAGTGTGGATCCGTACGAGGAGAGGCATAGCGAGAAAGGGTGATATATGGCAAAGCTGGATAGAGGGTGAAAAGCGTGGCGAGACAAGCGGGAGAATGCCGCAGCCCGCTCTCGCTCCCCAGACCCAAGGGCAAGAGAGGAATAAATGTTGATTAGTGTTGATTTTGTCCAACGCACGCCTGCCGAGTGACAGTTGGGCTAAGCTGCTCTGAAAGAGAACCATTAATCTTGGTCTGGTTTAAGTAGAGTATATTAATTTGTGTCATTTTTACTAAGTCGTACTGAGAAAGGCCTCTTACTGCTTTGCATTTGACTGCTTTGGTGGTTTAGCCTACTTTTTTCTCCTTTTAAATAGATACTGTGGCAGCAGCGGCAGCAGCATATTCAAATGACACAGCAGGGGAGCAAGGGACTGAGAGCTCCTCACTTGGATTAAGAAAATAAACTCCCAGGGTGTTGGCATAGCAACAGCATTTCAGATGAACTGCTATATATTCAGTGATTAATAAATTAACATTTTTATACAGTTGTTCCTCCTTTTCTTCCCCTCCCTTCGATCACAGGAAGAAGAAAGCATACTGGGAGGAGGGGGGAGTGAAGGGGGAGGATGGTTCACTCTGGCAGTCTCTGCTCATCCCAACTGCAAGGGGATGGAGGTTTCACGGTGCACTGGATGCTGCTATGTTCCCAGTAACCAGGAGTGCCACATGGCAGAGAGTTGACTCAGGAACTGATTAGTCAGAGATTCAGTCCCATGCAAGATCAAAAGCCTATAGTCCAGGGGTGGGGCCACTTTGAAGATCAGTACAAGCTCTGAGGGTTGCATGGAAGCTGGGGATAGGGTGCTTAAGGAATGCTCTCATGGTGGAGGAGGAAGAGAAGGGTCTAGATCATAGATCTGTGCCATGGATCCATTCCTAAACTCCATATCGTCCCCCCTAGCTCACTCCTGTTTGGAGGTAGGAACTGGATATAGGGGTCAGATCCAGGAACTGGAATGAAGCCAAATAAAAGCTAACAATGGGCTGCATTTGGCCCCCAGACCAGAGGTTCCCCACCCTTGCTACAAGTGTGGTGCCATAATGGGGTGCCATAATGGGGAGGGCTCCTGGTTCACTCAGAGGTCCATAATCTGAGGTAGAGAGGATTGGCATCAGACAAACCCCTGCTTTGCCGCTGAAAAAATTGTAAGCACATATTAAAGGGATGTCCTCAGCTTAAGCTTTAGATTAATCTGCAGCTTTAAAGAATGCGCAACCGGCAATAACACATGTCCAGGCGCATCTAAACCCCGCCAGCCGCACTTTTCAAAGGCACATGATTTCAAGGCGCAAGTGCACGCCGCTCATCTAAAAGTGGCCTTAGTCAATTTACAGAACTCCTCCTCCTTCCCCACCTGTAAGTTTTGAGTACCCTGCCACCTCGGGGCACTCTCGTCAATTGCCGAGGCTCTGCAGCGACTCTCCCCTATTTTAATAGGATTTTCTTTCTCTTGTTCCTGTGCTCAAGACCTACCAGCCAACACCACAAATCCCATCATATACAAACAAACAAACAAAAATCAACCCTACCACTCCCTCACCCACTCACACTCATCTAGTCACAGTGCACTGCTATAAAAGCAGTCGATTGAAACATGTACAATCAGAAGGGTGACAATTAAGATGAAACCTATTTTAATTCTTAATATTATCATTTTGCTTCTCTTGCAAGTGAAAACTAAAAGTTTTCAGGCCAAGAACTTAAGAGTGCCTCTTTGTAGAATGGGGTTTCAGACCTTGGGCTGCAAACGCTTAAAGGGACAGATCCCCAGATCGGCTGTGCTATTTCTGTTGGCAGTTGCATGAGGGGAAGCGACAGCATTGCCAGGGACTGGGGATGTTCCTCCTACACAGCTCTGCCATGCCCCTTCCTGAAGAGCCCACTGTTATGCGACTCCCAGCCTCTGCTCAACCGAGATCTTCCTCCCCAACAGGCCCAGGGGCTCAATTCTCTTCTGGGTGCAAGTTTTGTCAGGACACTTCTTTGCAAGAATCTCCTGGGGCACATGGGCAACTAGAGAACAATGACGGACAGGAAAGCCAGAAGTTTCAAGGATTGGTACCAGAGTGTTACGTTTCCAGTTTCAATGCTGGTAACAAGAACTCTGCCTATTCTAGGAGGCCAGTGAGCAGGGCTGCCTCAGAGAACACATGAATGTGAAACTAGAGCCTCCCCGAGGAGCTAGCTGCCAGTGAGTGACTGACCCACATCTCTCACACTCTCCTGACACCAATTTACCTTTTCCTGCTGCCCAGAACTAGCAAAATAACTGCTAACATGATTGTATTCCCCTCAGAAAGCCTAGGCTGGACTCCCCTCTACCAGTAACGTGTGGGGGACCAAAGCTCACTAATACAATAATCATCAATGATCAGTGTCTATTCAGGCCAAGCGTCACAGGCAGCCTTTATGGCAGCCATTCACCTTTATGGGAGCTTAACATAGGGTCTCTCGGGCCCCAGCCCTTGCACTGAATTTACCCATTTTGTCCCAGAGGCTCAAGATGACAACTCTGCACAGATCCTTCTACTTCCCGTACTCCAGCTGCACCAACATGTAAGGTCACTGCTGGCTTGACTTGCCAAAGAGAATCGTTTTAAAGGAGAGAGATCCAACCCACACCCACCCCCCATTCAGACATACCCCTGCCTCATGTTGCTAATCACATGCTAGAGCATTGATGCTGATTAATATTTGATCAGCATAAATTCAATTAACCTTTATGGGTGTGATTTTCAAAAGCTCCTGGCACTGCAGTACAACCAGCCCCAAGCAGCAAGTCAGGCCCCAGAAATCATGAGACTGGTTTAGAAGCATGAGAAGTCCCCGTCACCTCATGGCCCTCCCCGGCACGGGTAGCGGCTTGCGGGCAGCGGTTGTTGTCCCTCCCCCCCCTTAGTAAAGGAAGGCTAGTAGGGCGGGGGCGCACGGCAACGCGGGGAGGCGGCGCGAGGCGAGACTTCGCATCCACCATCTTGGCCCAGGCACGGATCCCGCCATTCCGCGCCTGGCTAGCATCGAGCGTGCATCGGGTGCCCGCAGTGTGCTTGAGGCGCAGTGGCATTCTGGAGGAGGCGGGCAAAAAAACGGGTGTTTTGAGCTCCCGTGCACTGGCGCCGGGATCAAGGCTCCCTTAAAGGAGCAACGACTGGAGCAGGGAGGAGGGCTGGAACGTGGGCGAGCATTCTGCCCACCCTCCACCACCCCCCCACATGCCCCGGGGTAGCCCCTGGTAAGTATAGGGACGCAGAGCCAGGCTTGCCTGAGATGAGGGGGGACCGGGGGGACGTGCCCTCGGGGAAGACTGGGGGAATTTCCAAGCAGCAAGGAACAGGGGACTGGTTCACCCGGCTTTGCCTCCTTTACCCTCACCCAGCGAGGGGTTCAGTGAGGGATGGCTGGGCAGTGGTTTTTTCGGGGCTAACTCATGAAGCCAGGAGACGGGAGTGGCCAGGGGAACTAGGAAAAGGGGGAACGTGGAGGGTGCCAGCCACCCCCCACCACTGGTTTCACCCCTGGTAGTCTGGGGAAGTGGAGGAACAAAGGCCCTCAGCGCGGCTATGGCAAAAGGGAATGGGGGCAAGAAGAAGAAAGGTCTGGCCAAGAAGCCCCTAACACAGAGGGTGGAGGAGGTCCTTGAGTCCCTCCAAATGCAAATGGCTGGGTGTGAAGGGGTCTTAAATAGCCTAGCTGGGGGGAGTCAGGGCCAGGGCACTGTGGAAATGTAGGAAGAAAGGAGGGCCCCGAGAGAGGGCTTGCCCGTTGGTGAGGGTGCCCCACTTCCAGATCAGACCCAACAACTCCCGGGGGCGCAAGGGGGGCAGGAACACAGGGAACCTCCAGGTGGGGAGACAGCGAGCGGGAGCCAGAGGGACACTGGCCTCGTGCGAGGGGGGGGTGTTGCCCAAAAATAGGATTTGGGCGAGCACCCGAGAGGTGTAGGCACCATCCTGGTTTAAGGAGGAATTAGGTGCCCCCGCGTGTATATCCCCGAGTCATCCACCCCCCACCCGGGGTGGGTCAAGCACCAGTGGGGAAGGTCATGGTCCCCTGGAGCAGGCCGGGAAACCCCCGCCAGGGCCTCCCTCATCGCCCAGGTGGGGGGGGGGGGGAAGGCGCCATTTGTCACCCACTAGGGAAAATGAGGAAGAACCACCTGCCCAGCGGGCGCACGGAGACCAACTGGCGGTAGTCCTCGAGACCCTGAATGCATTCATGGGGGATTCGCAGCGCTCAAAGGGTGAGTGACGGTGTTGTCTGAAGGAAGGCAGATGGCGGCGGTTCGGCAGGAACCTCGCGTGTGGAGCCAGACAGAAGAGGCAGGTTCCGCGGAGCCGAGGGTTACAGACCAGAGGGACGAGCCATCCAGGGCTAGGGAAGAACCCTCGGTGAATGAGGGTGCCAGCACGAGCTGCCAGGGACAAGGTAGGTGTTGGCAATGTAACCCGTGCCAATGCGGGCACAAAGAGGGCGTGGGGAACAAGGAGCAGCCCGCCCAGGCCAGGCTCACAGGGGCAGGGCGGCTGGGATGGGTGGCGTCATGGGTTCCATGGCCTTCGCAAGAGACAGGAGGGGTGGTGGAGGCCAACCGGAGAGACCCCGAGGTAGGAGCGCAGCGGGATCAGAGTGGCGCAGGGGGCAAACTAGAGGGGGGGGGCTTGCACCTCATGCCAGGGAGGGGTCAACTAGCTGACACCAACCCACAGGGAGCCGGGTACCTGGGCAGCTGTAGGAGCGCCAGTTGGGGCGCATTTGGCCCCGCATACGCAAGATAAAATTTGGAGGGGTGAGTACGTAGAAGTTTTCTCACTTTTGTATATGGAGCCGGTACCTGACCTCAACTCCACCGAAAAGAAGAAAGAGAAGGAACGGTTCAAGCACCCGAAGGTGGACAGAAATTGGGCTAACTGGTCTGCCGCCTTCTCAGTGCTGATGGGTGTCATGGTTCAGGCTGCACCCAATCGAGCTGCCGAACTAATAAAGTACTTAGACTCCCTGGCATGAGGTGCAAGCCCCGGGCTTACGACACCAGAAACCCGGGTGCATGGCTCTGTTACGATGAGGGCTTTAGGAAGAGGGCAGCAATTACCCCTGGGCTCAGGTGGGACATATACGCTCCAGATTTGTGGCTGGAGTGTATGTCCAACGTGGCAGGGACACAAAGGACTGACAGTGGTCATGCCCTGGCCAAAAGGGGTGTAACTCTGATGAACGATCCCTTTTGGGAGGGTGGGCGCCATAATAGTCAGAAGGGAAGAACCTGTTGGGACTTCAATGGGTCCGGGGGTTGGGCCCGCTCCCAGTGCTGTTTCCAGCACGCTTGTTCCCATTGTGGAGGGAGTCATTTGGGGGCCCACTGCAACAGGGTTCAGGCCCCACGCGGGGGAGACAGCAAGGGAGGCTGGGGGCAACCAGCCCCAGGGAGGAGGTAAAGGCCCCAACGCCGGTCAGCCATGGGGCGCTCCAGTGCGTGCTTAGGGGTTGCCCGATGGTCAAGGAAGTCAACTATGTAGTGGCAGGCTTCAGGGAGGGCTTCGTCATCCCTGCCAAATTTGAACAGACTAGGACTTGGGTGAGGAATCTGCAATCAGTGGAGGGGAGAGAGGACTTGGTGGCCACCAAGCTTGAAAGGAACTCAGAGAGGGCCGCATAGCGAACCCCTTCGACTCCCTGCCTTTCCCTGATTTGCACATGTCCCCATTGGGCATAGTGCCCAAGAAACAGGAAGGGGAGTTTCGCCTCATCCACCACCTGTCCCACCCCCAAGGGGCAGTCGGTGAATGAAGCCATCTCTACCGAGCTCTGCTCTGTTTGCTACACATCACTGGATGCGGCGATAGAGATGGCTCTGGAGTGTGGAAAAGGGGTGCTGTTGGCGAAGTGCGACATTAAATCCGCATTCCGCCTATTGCCAGTCCACCCCGAGAGCTTCAGGCTACTCGGGTTTCAGTTTGGAGTCCACTATTACTACAACAAGGCGATGCCCATGGGGTGTTTGATATCTTGTTCGGCCTTCAAGCGGTTCAGCTCCCTGCTGGAATGGCTGGCGCGCCAAAGAACGGGGTCGCGATATATTATTCACTATATCAACAATTTCCTATTCCTGGGGAAGAGAGGGATGAGGGAGTGCGAGAGTGCACTCGAGGACTTCCAGGCTATGGCGGCGGAACTAGGGGTTCACCCGGCGCCTGAGAAGACTGTTGGCCTGGCAACAGTATTAACATTTTTGGGGATCGAGCTCGATACTGTACAGCAAGTGTCGCGATTGCCAGTGGACAAGCTGGATACCTTGGCTAGGGACATCAAAGCTATCCTGGGACACCCCAAAGCGACAGTCAAGCAGCTTCAGGCCTTGGCAGGGAGCCTTAACTTTGCATGCCGGGTGGTGGCGCCAGGAAGGGCGTTTCTCTCCAGGCTTTATGGGAAGGTGGGCTCCAACCTACCGGGGCACTGCCACATTAGGATCTCTGATGACATGAGGGAAGATTTAAAGATGTGGCTCCAATTTTTGCAGAAGTTTAACGGAATTAGTATCTGGTGGCAGAGGTGGCTAATGGAGGCTTAGCTACAGGTCCAGTCTGATTCCGCTGGGTCACTGGGATTTGGAGTATACTGGGCTGGCAGGTGGTGTGCAGCTCCGTGGCCAGAGGAGTGGGTACAGGAGGGATGGACGCGAGACCTTGCCTTTCTTGAATTGTTCCCCATAGTGGTGGCAGTCCACATATGGGAAAGCAAGTTCACGAACAAAGCAATTTTGTTTTGATGCGATAACCTCGCTGTGGTGCACGTGTTGAACTCATTGTTGTCCCATTCCAAGAGGGTGATGGGGTTGGTGAGAGCGTTGGTCAGGCAGTGTCTTGGGAATAACATGTTATTCACAGCCAGGCACGTGCCGGGTATTAACAATGGCATAGCCGACGCACTCTCTCGCCAACAGATGGAGCGGTTCAGACAGTTGGCACCAGAAGCCAGGAAGGAGCTGGAGGAACTTCCCCTGGGGATATGGAGCATTGGACAGTAGCAATGTTTCAGGCAGTGCAGGGATCACTGGCCCCACGAACAAGAGCAGCTTACCTTCAGTCACTGGCAGAGTTCCAGAATTTTTGAGAGGAGAAGGGGTGGGGGACCCATTTCCCAATTATGGAGGCACAGACCCTGCAGTATGCTATCTGGTTACAAGATAGGGGGCTGGCGCCCGGGACAATTTCCGGGAAGTTGGCTGCTTTAGTGTTTTACAATAGGTTGGCCAGTTTCAAGTCACTGAATGGGTTTTTTTTTGTAAGGAGAATGTTGGAAGGATGGCAGCGGGAGCCACCAAGGGGTGGCGATAGTAGGCGGCCCATTACACCAACGATTCTGCAGGACCTATCCTGAACCTTCCCGGGGTGTGTTTTCCGGGGTTTGAGGTTAGGTTGTTCCAGAGTTCGTTTAAATTGGCGTTTTGGGGGGCATTTCAAGTGGGTGAAATAGCGACTGCTTCGGCTCGGACCCAAGAGGGACCGGTGGTGGGTATAGAGGATGTCCAGGTGGGGACCGAAGGGATGACAGTGTTTGTGTTAGGGTCCAAGATGGACCAGCGCAGGCAGGGCCAGGTGATAAAACTGGCAAGGACAGAAGAAGCAGAGCTTTGCCCTGTAAGGGCGCTAGAGGCATATATGGAGGTGCGCCCGAAAGGCGTGGGGCAGTTGTTCATCCACGAGAATGGTGCCAGGCTCACTAGGTACCAATTCTCGGCAGTGATGAACAAGACGTTAACGAGGCTCAATTTACCCGTGCAATTGTTCGGCTCCCACTCATTTAGGATTGGCATGGCTAGCTGCGCGGCTGCGGCTGCGGCTGCGGCTGCGGCTGCGGCTGGGTTGTTGGAGCGGCAGGTGAAGGCGATTGACCGATGGAAGTCCGGGGCCTACCGTTCCTATATCTGAAAGGTCCAGTTATAGAGCAGGGGGCCCTTGGAGGGGTGGCAGAGGGACACGGTGGAGACAAAAGGATGGAGACCAGAGGAAATTAACATGTGTGTGTTCCTTCTAGGAGGGGAGCTCCCTGTCCGGCAGCAGAGAGTCATAATAGTGGGCCACAGCATCGTGCGCTGGGCTGGGAAACGAGCAGGACGCTCGTACTGGGGGACCCA
This sequence comes from Sphenodon punctatus, assembly GCA_003113815.1. NCBI lineage: Eukaryota > Metazoa > Chordata > Lepidosauria > Sphenodontia > Sphenodontidae > Sphenodon > Sphenodon punctatus. The sequence goes on along the minus strand of QEPC01005751.1, from coordinate 406,296 downwards.
AATGGGGCTGGGCCACTTGGAGGAGGTGTCGGGGAAAGGCCGGAGCGGGATGAGACGGGCTCAGTTCCTGCCGTTGGTCCACACGCTGGAGAAGCAACCGCATCCAGACATACTGGTGATTCACTTGGGGGAGAACAACCTGCCGGTTGATACAGGTCTGCACCTGGTCACTAGCATTAAGAAGGACTTGCTCGTGGCAAGACGGATCCTTCCAAACACGGTAATAGTATGGTCTGAGATGCTTGAGAGGATCAGATGGAGGGATGTCGTGTGCCCTAGCAAAGTTGACAGGGCAAGGAGGAAAGTTAACAAGGAAGTGGGGAGATTGGTGCTGGAAATGGGGGGTCAAATTATAAAGACAGTCCTAGGGGGCCCTAGGACAGAGGTGGTCCAGGACAGAGGGGGCCCTAGGACAGAGGCGGTCCAGGGCTCAGGGGAGCTGCCCTCACTTCCTTCTTTTGGGTCACAGTAGGCAAGGGCCTCCTGATCCGGCTGGGGGCAGTCGGGCAGGTGTGACATTGCAGCAGCTATAGTTAGCAATGTTGTGGTACTGAGGAACATCAGACCACTTAAGTTTACTTTAGTTGAGTGAGTAATTAGTTACGGTTAACAGGACCTGGAGGGGCAGAGCCCCTCCCCCCCAACTAAGTTTTTAATAAAGTTTTTGTGCGGCCTAGTTTACCCCGTACATTGATGTCTGTGTCTTCCTTTAGGGGTGTGGGACAAGTGCAAGGTGGGAGATTGCTAGTTTCCTTCTGGGGTTTGAGCTTTTCTCAGGGCTACAAGGGCCAGAAGCTCACTTTAAAAACAGAAGCCAAGATTCTCATAAGAACATAAGTTGTCACATACTGCGTAGGACCACTGGTTCAACTAGCCCAGAAACCAGCCTGTGACAGTAGCCAACTCTGGTTGCTTTAGAGAAGGGCACAACAGGTCATATTGGAGTGACTTATTTCCTGCTATTCACTCCCAGACCCTAACAGTCACAGTTCTCATCTGCTGACATTCTTGACCAACAGCCATTTATGGACCTATCCTCTAAAAATGTATCCAATCCTTTTTGTGAAATGAGTTACAGAACCATAACATTTCAGGGGTGGCAGGGACCTCAAGGGTCATTTATTCTAACTTCCTGCTCCAGGGCAAGATCTCCTCTGCCTATTGCATTGTAGGTAGATGTTTGTCCAGGTGGGTTTTGAAAACGTCGGAAGGAGATTCCACAACCTCCCTGGCCAACTTATTCCATTGCCAAACAGTGCTTCCAGTTCTTCCACTCCCATGGGGAGCAGTTCAAAGAGGCAGATCCACAAGTAGGTCCTATGGGCGGGGGAGTCGCTGCCACCCACTCCACTCAGAACTCTAGGCCTGCAGTGGCAGGATCAGCCGCCCTGAATGAAGCTGCCCCCACCAATCATCTGCTGGGGCAGAGTGGGGGGTGCGGGCCCTAGGCTGCCCACCCTCAGCTGTTGGAGGGGACCCCTGGGAGCAGAAGGAGCAGCCCACCATCAGTGTCCCCAGAAGCATCACTGTGCTGGTCTCTCTCAAGCCTGGAGCTGACCTGATTAATAGACCAGTGGGGTGGGGTGGGGTGTGGAGACTCCTTGCCAAGGACAGCAGTGCTGTGCTCCACAGTATGGATCCTCCCTGTCAATTTCAAGCCAGGAAGCACTTCCTGGGTTGACACTGATCAACACTGCACTCCCTGGCAAGAAACTCCTCAACCCCTACTGGTCTATTTCAAGCTGGGTCCAGGCTCGAGATAGACAAGTGTGATGATGCCCCCAGGGGATACCGGCGCCACTTCTCCTCCTCCCCAGGGTCCCCTCCAACAGCTGATGATGGACAATCCTGTTTGTGGGTGTGGTTGCCGGCAGTGCCGGGGGCTGTTCAGACGAGAGGCTGCCCCATGTTTAACCCCTTGCCTTGCTTTGGGCTGGGTTGCCCTGTGAGACATGCTCCTCAATAACGCGGGTGACACTGCCCCTGTCTAACACAGCGAAAACATCTGGTGAACTGCATTCAGACAGGCAGTGACTCTGGGGCAAAGGGGTGGTGAAAGTGGGGCACCGTCTCATGTGATAATACCCTTAGTTGTCATGTGATAACACCCTCCTGTGAATCTTCTCCAATAGGACAGCATCCTTCTGGAAGGGGGATACCCCAAATTGAACACATTACTCCAGGTGAGGTCTCACTAGAACTGAATAAAACAACACCACCACTTCCCATGTCTTGGCTATGATTCACCTCTTAATGAAGCCCAAAATGACATTTGACCTTTGCAACAGCATTGCATTGTCAACTCATGTTTCAGTTTATGATCTACCACAACGCCCAGATCTTTCTCTGCTGTGCTAGTACCTAGCCATGTATCCCCCATGTTATACTTGTGCTTCTGTGTTTTTTTATTCCTATGTGCAATATTTTGCAATTGGCTTTGTTAGATCTTTTTTTTTTTTCTTCCAGACCAGGAACCCAGTTTATCTAGATCATTTTGTATTCTAATCCTGTCCTCCAGAGCGTTTGCAACCTCTCCCAGTTTTGTGTCATTTGCAAATTTGATAAGTATACTCTCCACTTCCTCCTCCAAATCATTAATGAAAATGTTGAAGAGAACTGGATCAAGGAAAGACACCTGTGGGATGCCACTTGATACTTCCTCTAATTTGATACAATTCTATTAGAATAATAGAATGTCAGAGTATGAAGGGGACCTTGGCGGCCATCTAGCCAAACTCCCTGCTTGGATGAAGGATAACTACACTTACAACATTTCCGACAGATGATTGTCCAGCCAAAAAAACCACAACAGTCCTCCAGTGATGGAGAGCCTATGACCTCCCTAGGCAACTTGTTGCACTGACACTCAGCTCTTAATGTTAGGAAGATTCCCGCCCCGCCCCCCATACTTAACTGAAATCTACCTTCCTGTAACTTGAATCCATTAATTCTAGTCCTGCCCTCTATACAGATACAGATGCAGAACAGCTCCTTGTCCTCTTCTTGGTGGCAGCCCTTTATATAGGTGAAGACTGCTATCATGTCTTCCTTAATCTTCTCTTTACTATACTAAACATAACCAGTTCTTTCAACAATTTCTCATAAGACTTTTCTGTCATCTTTGTCACCCTCCTCGTCACTTCAGTTTATCAATGTCCTTCTTAAAATAAGGTGCCACAAACTGGACATAATTCTGCAGGACCAATCTGACCAGTGCCAAACAAAGTGGGATTATTACCTCTGCTGACCTGGAGACGCACTGTTAATGCAGCCTAAAATAGCATTAGACTTTTTTGCAGCTGCATCGTATTGTCAACTCATGTTAAGTTTGTGATCAAACACAATCCCTAGATTCTTTTTACATGTGCCACTGCCAAGTCAGGGATCCCCCCATTTATAGTTGTGCTTGTGGTTTTTTTCCCCTCAAATGCAGAACTTTACGTTTATCTCAGTGAATTTCATTTTGCTAGTTTCAGCCCAGATTTCCAATCTCTCCAGATTTTTTTTTTAAATTCTAATTTTGTCTTCCAAGGTGTTAGCTGCTCATCACAGTTTTTATATTAACTGCAAACCTGATAACTATTCCCTCTACTCCTTCATCCAAGTCACTAAGGTTATTACTATTATTTAGTAATAGAGAGTAATACTTAATTATTACTCTTTGAGTGCAGCTTTACACCCAGTGTGAACCCACCTAATGGTAATTCCATCCAGTCCACATTTTGACATCTTTGTCTGTCAACCAAACAAGTTACCCTGTTAAAATATGAAACTACATTAGTCTAGAATGATTTGTTCTTAACAAATCCATGTTTGTTACTAGTTATCACTCCCTTTTCCTCAAACAGCCCATAGGTCCATTGTTTTATAATTTGTTTGAAAATCTTTTGAACTACTTAAATCGGGCTGGCTGGCCTGTAACTCCCTGGAACTTCCTTTTTCTCCTTTCTTAAACATAGGCATTATGTTTACTTTTCTCCAGTCTTCAGGGATATCACCTGTTCTCTATGAGTTTTCAAAGATAATTGCTAGTGGTTCTGAGATTTCTTCAACTAATTCCTTCAATATTCTAGGCTACAGTTTGTCAGGCTCCACCGTTTTAAATTCATTCAAGCTTGCCAGGTATTCTTTGACATCATCTTTAGCTATCATGACTTGCAAAACCTCCTCCCATTGTCCATATCCTCTTTGTTAAGCATCTGGTCATAATTTTATCTTTTTTGAGAAACCCAAGACAAAGTAGATACCAAGCAATTCAACCATCAGTGCATCCACTGTTAACACCACACCTTTCCAATGGAGCAAGGACCCACGCCTTTAGTCTGTCTCTTGCTTAAAACATATTGGTAGAACCCCTTCTTATTGCTTCTGACATCCTTTGCTAGTAGGAGCTTGTTATGAACCTTTACCTTCCTGATTTTATTCCAACATGCTTGTGCTATTATTTGTGTTACAAGCCTTCACAATATCCTCTGGCAAGGAGTTCCACAGGTGAATTTTACATGGAGTGAAAAGTACTTCCTTTAATTTTTCTTAAACCTGCTGCCAGTTAATTTCATATGGTGTCCCTTAGTTCTAATATTTTGAGAAGGAGTAAATAGCTCCCAATTTACTTGCTTTGCAACACTCAGGATTTTGTCAACTTCTATCATGTTCCCTACCATCATCTCTTCTCTAACCTACTGAACCTTTCCTCATATGGAAGCCATTGTTGCCCTTCCCTGCACCTTTTCCATTTTTACTATGCCCTTTTTGAAATGGGGAGACCAGAACTACACACAATATTCAAGGTGTGGGTGCATCATGGATTTATATAGCAGCATTAGAACAGTCTCTGTTTTATTTCCTACCCTTTCCTTATTATTCCTGACAGTCTGTTTGCTTTTTGACTGCTGCTTACACTGAGCTGATGGTTTTAATGAACTACCCACAATGACTGCAAGATCCTTTTCCTAAGTGGTAACACCAGTTTGGAACCCAACAATGTATATGCATAATTAAGATAAATTCTTCCTATGCTTTGCACTTATAGCTTCATAACTGCACACCCAAGAGTTGAGACTTTTACTTGACAGCTGCCAACACTACCCCCACTAGATTCAAAGGGAACTTTATTATTGGCTTCAGTGGGAGTGGAGTCCAGCCAAGGCCAAGAGTTTAGAAAATGCTACTTCAGATGTGCTTATCACGGATCTGGCTTGTTGCTTCTTTTTCCTTAGACACTTACGTCTGGAGAATAAAACCAGGTTGGCCATCCTCATCTCTGCATCTAGTCCACTTCCCATTTCAGAGCTAACACTACAGAAGGGGCGGGATGATTTATAAAAAACAGACCAGGGCATCCAGGAAAATTGAAACCCTATGTTTTCAAGCATTGATTTTCCATTAAAGATGTGCTGTTTCCTAACCCAGAAGCAGCTGCATTTTAATGCTTGGTAAATGAATAGCACATGCTATGTATATTGTACATTCTTGGTTATACACAAATGGATATATGTACACATGCTTTGTTTACAGGTATACAGCTGCAGCAATCGTAAAGCACTCTGAAATGATAAAATATTAGCCTAGCACCATACTACCAATAATATGTCTTTTCCAAATGTGGCTTGAGAGCAATAGGGCGTATGTAATAGAAGATCAATCGTTTCCATTTTGTGAGGTGTTACGTGTGAGAGGATTAAATTAAAGCAGAGACCATAATGCTGGGACTATAAGTTATGACTTTTACAGAAACAAACCCATAAAATGATACATTTCCTCCCCTTCCCCCCCAACTTTTCAATTAGGTGAGAGCAAGGACAAGTGGTCCAAGTGCATTTTGCTTAAGTTATAAGTGCTTTTGAAACCCTGTCAAGCATTTAGTAATGCAAGATTTAAGATGCCCAATTAATTTTTCCCCAACAAGTAGCCAGAAATGGATGCAGAAGGAGGTTAAAAGCTAAGTGTTTAATTAATACTAAATTTATATGATTCTTTATCACTTAAAGCATTGTAAAATTGAAAAAGCAGTTAATTTTATGGTCGCTGTGTATTCCTCTGCTTTGATCTTTGATCCATGATATAAAATCACAGAGTGTAAAAATTCCTCCGCTCTATTATACTTGTTGAATGGTGGGGAGGTAGGGATGGCTTAAGTTGAGAGAGCGTGGTTGCCATGTTGGTCCAATAAAAGATCTCTCAACACTATTTTGTCTCTACTGCCTAAGGGCGCTTTTAAATGAGACAAAATTCGCAGCTGATCCTTTAAACAGCCACCTTTCTTCCTGTTTGTTTAAATGCTTCACGCGGTTTGCAGCCACATCTTTCGCGCGTCACACCGGCCCTGGAATCCTTCCCCCTCACATCCACATCAGCGATCTGCCGTCTTTCAAGGTAGTGAGACAGCAGTCTCACTACCTTGCAAGTACTCGTTTAAAAGCGCCCTAAGTTAAAGTGGTCAAACTTCGTCCAGAACCCAGTGCTAAGAAACTACAGGTGAAAAGAGGACACACAGACAACATTTCTATATGCTCTAGCACAGTTGCATGTGCAAGACATTCAGCTGTACACTTTCCAACTGTGAGGACACACAGAACTCTGCCATTCTGCACAACTGCAATTTACAGAACTGTTCAGGATGAATCCAAGAAGAATGTTGTTGCTGGAGAGAAAAAAGATAAATAATAACAACACTTTGAGATTCTGAGATGGAAGGTGTGAAAGCAGGCAAATCATTTTGCAGATGCTATCTAAGTTAACTTTGCACAGACGTATAAGGCAAGCAAGGGCAATCCCCATTCTACAGGTGATAAAATGGAAGCACAAAGAGGTTACATTCTGACCCCAGTTTACAAAGGAAATGCGTAAGAGATACTGGAATAGAATCTCCACATCTTCTAAATCCCATGATTAACCTGAACACGATCCTTCCTTAAGAGAGCCCAATCTCCCTTTGGTCTCAAGTCAAATATGCACCATTGGGTGGACGGACCATTGGTCTGACCCAGCATGGCAGTTGTTATGTTCTTACATGAAGTCTCCACATAAGACACCAATCAGGTACTCGTAGGGTAAGCATAAGCAATGCTTTGTGAAGAGGGCAGAACACTGGAACGCTATCCCATCACCACCAACTGCTTCCCAGCTACCTTTGATAACTTCAGAATTCTTCCTAAGTAAGAATGCTGCTTCATTTCCGATTCCTGGCCTCCCCCGTTCCTATCTCTGAGACAAAGAGCTATTATACAGAATGGATTTTACTGAAAAGAAGGACAAAAATATGAATAATTTATGTGAGAGATTTTTTTTTTTAAAATCCCATCGGGAGCTTCATTATAATTTAGTTATTAGCAGAAAAAGCCAAATAAGTAGTAAGAAAAGAATTTCAACTTTTAAAAAAATATTTGAGAAAAAAACCCCACACAAAACGATGAAAGTTCTGAGCTGAAAAGTGCCTGCTAATTTCCCAGCTTCAAACAGCTTCGAAAACCCCACGAGTTGTCACCCCAACCCTAGTGCTGATTTTCCCTCCCTGCCAAGCAAATCCTTGGTAAGGAAGCAGCCAGTTCCTAGCACATGGAGCACAGGGATTGGGCTAGATGACCCCCCGACCCCCATTCCAGCTCGGAGACTCTATAGGGGAGGTGTAGTTGGATTTCCCATGCTCTCTGCCTCGTGCTTGAACTCGTACTTCTGTTCACAGGAGGGCTTGGTTAAGGGATATTCAGCTGCCTGTTGTAAGAGACTGGCTGAGCAAGTCACCCTGACCATTAGCTGCAACAGATGTAACAAGCAGCACCTGTCCTTTTCTCTGCACGGGCCATGGAGAAATGTACGTATCATGAGAGACTGAAAAGACTGGAACTGGTTACCTTAGAAATGATTTTGAAACAAGAAAGTGAGACCTGACAGAAGCATGTACAATAATGGAAGTGCCATACTGCCCCATCCAGTTGAAAAAGAAAAAGAAAAGAGAAAAAAGAGGCTTTACCACATCTCAGGGTCCTGATACTTAATGGGAGGATGCACCTGAAAAAGAAAACTACCTACACAATAAAAATAGAGATGATGAGGGTCAGCAAATCACTTTGACATAGTAGGTAAAGGACAGTGACCTTTGAACTCTGCACCACAGCAAATAAGTGCATTTGGAATGCTGTGTTTGATTCAGCATCCCACTACCAGAGAGACGGAGCAAGGAATTCAGAGACGTGGAACAAACTACACAAATAAGGATGGAGTTAAAATTCATAGACCTTGATTAAACAGGATTTAGCACTGGACCCAACAGGAGTCCACAAATACCTGTACAGGCAGGGACAAGGAAGCTATTTAGAATGAGAGGAGGGAATGGATGCAACAGGGACAATGGAGAATAATTACAGGAGGGAAACATTTAGGTGCAATATCAGGAAAAACATCTTAGCAATAGGTAAAGGAAGACATGGAGGTGAAATAGTTCAAATGATATCTTTTATTGGACCAACTTCTGTTGGTGAGAAAGTACACGTTTTCAGGCACATTTGAGAACACGATGGTCACGGCAGCCACTGGAAGGCAAGCATTCTTGCTGGGAAAACAAATATTCAGCGGGGCAATGACTTGCCCAAGGTCATATTGCATATCAGAAGCAAAGGATATGTTCAAACAAGTGCATTACCCACTCGGTACCCACTGGTTAACCATTGGTTACCAGTACGGGTTTTACACAAGTACGGTGAGGACTGGATGGGGAGGAACTTGTCTGAAAACACCCAAAGACGTGAGTAAGAACCCAGGTCCCCTGACTCTCAGACCTGTGTCATTCTTAGAAGACCATGTCACCTGCTTCTTAGGTAGAAGAAGCCAGGCCACTTGGGACATGTAAAACTGGACAGGACAATGATATTGTCTAGTGGGATCTCCACCCAATGGCTAGTCTAATGGGTCTTTTCTGTTCCTGAGGTCTAGGATTTTACTGATGCCAAATGCCTCAACGTGCACCTCACAAGCAGTCCAGCTCTAAGCACCACAGGCAAATACTCCATGCATGCGCTTTACAGAGAATGAAGCAGAGGTCCAGATGCAAGAGCCTGCATTTGCAGAGGCAGACACTCATTTGGGGGGCCTCAGTTTCAGAATGTCCAACATGAGACACTCAGGGGCTGATTTTCAGAGGTGCTGAGCAGCCACAATTCCAACTGACTGGAATGAAAGCTGCAAGGTGCCCACAACTGCTGAGGTCAAGTCCTAAGGTCTCCAAAGTTAGTAGCTACTTACTCCGGACAGTTTGTCTACATTGCTTGCCCAGCTAGAGGGCATAGCAAGGACCCAGGTGCCATGACTAGAGGGCTCTAACTAGGAGACTGTATCACATCTTCATGAAGTTACAGCTTAAGAGTGCTCTCTGTTATCATCACATGGACCAGCCTTAGTCAGCCAGGGAATGTCTGGCAAACTCACACGATTCCCAGCTTTGCATACTAACTAATAAGATTAATCTAATTTCATGCTTCAGGTTGTCTGCTGGTCACCTGCATCCCCACCATACACCCCATGTAGGACATTAGATAACTGGCTAGACACAAGCAGGGACTCTTCTTTTTCTTCCTTCAAAGCTATACAGTTATGACCAGGCACAGTGGAAAGGCCTAAATGGACCAATGTGGTACAGCCAGAGTGGCTATGTTGCAGACGAACACATGCTTTACGTGGATATCTGTGAAGCTATCAACGGATGGACGGAGAAAATTGTCCTGCACACAAATTGGAGCTTTAGCCACCTCACATCAATTGGCAAAACAGGTAATCTAAAACAGAGAAGTGGACTATGTTGGCCAAGCGTGCACACGCAGAGTAGGAATGTCTCCCCACCCCCAACCCACACACCCTCTGCAAAGTCCCAATTCATCCATTCTCAAGTTACAGTTTGTCTGAGGCCACATACAACTGGATTTGTCAAGTCCCCTTTTCACAACTTGTTGTCACAGTCCATTACCAAATTGCATATAGTTATATATTCCACTAATTAGGCTTCTAAAATATCATTAACATGTCTCTTGATCATTAGCATAACGTATGAGGCATCCTCGTTAGACATGACTCGAGTTTGTTAACGTGGTTATAATGAAAGGCACAGGGCTGGCGCTGCAGGAAGTGTGCATGGAAAGGAGGTTGGGAGCATGAAAAGCACTGATGCTAAACACAAAAATAATAATAATTCTAGGGAGAGGAAGGGCTGGGAACCAGCTACTCGGGGATTAGGCCCACATACTAGGAAGATGGGTTCAGGGAGAGAGCACCGAGTTCCATGCAATGAAGGATTGTTCTTGCCAACTAATTCTGTATTGCCTAGCCCACAGGGAAACCTGCATTTTCTACCCAATACTCGCTGGAAAGGTGCTCAAACCAACTCCTTCTTCAGAATCTCGATTACAGGATACTAAGTGAAAGGGTGTCCTCATGAACCCAGAGCCAATCTCACTAAACAAAGGGGCAGCCAGATTCCCTTCAGGTATAAGCCATCAAATAACTGCACTGGAGACAGGTACACCCACACAGCATCAATGAGGGACTCTTTGCCATACAAAACTAGGTTCAGTAGCTTAAAGAAAGCTGCATTGAGGGCGGAGGAAAAGGGAGACGATGGATGGACAGGACAGTGCAATCCTGCTGTGCCTTGAAGATCTGGCCTGACCTGACCCTAATGAACAGCTGTTAACCCAGAACAAGCACCCTCCAAATAGGGCATTTTCACACGGACAAAGTAATCCTTGATAGAATCAGAGCTTATTATCTAGTATTCACAAAATCCTGTTTGTTCAGATGGACATTTTAATGCTAGATAATGTTAATCCTTGCTAGTGGGTGTGAACACAACCTAGCTGTTAATCAGGAATTAGAGTCTCCGGGATGAATTTCAATCCCATGGTGCTTTTCATCCGTGCTCAGCGCACTGATTTCTAAAACTGAAGAAAATCTGATTTTCTTCATTTTTCTGATTTCCGGGTTGAAACAAATGGAAACACATCAATTTGTTCTGCAGGTATTTAAACTTGGTGCTCTGCAATGCATTGCAAAATGATGACAGAGGTAATAAGATCGCTCCAGTGTCTTGTGGCCCTACATACCATAGAGCAGGAAATGCCCAGAGAGGATGTCAGGTCTTTACACTGGACTTTGTGGCTTTAATCAAGGATTAGTTGACTAATCCTTGATAGTCATTCACACAGACACTATCAAAGATTAGTTTGACATCCAGATATCATAAACCCTAGCAATCGAGGGTTTATACTGATGTTTTCCCTAATCCTTGATGATAATCTCGGATTTACAGCATTCAGAAGGGCAGCTAACACAGGAATTTAAACTTTTAATTCCCATTTAAATGTCTGTGTGAAAAGGTCCATAGTCACAAGCAAAATGCAAGCCACACTAGAGGTGTAGTTAGGTGGGAATGCCCCCCCCCCCCCGCTGGAGCACTCCACCCCAGTGTACATATGCATTCTACATACATGCAGGTGCACCCCTTTCCCCCTCACCTCAAAGGCTCATGGGCCCCAGTGCGGCTGCACCTATTATAGCTATGCCCCTCAGGGCCACTTCTCAGGGTCCTGAATGTTTGCATGTGCAGGTAACTGTAAGGACCTGGGTTTGAACTGGTGCCCTGGGGGCAGCAGCTGACTCTGCAGCACCACTGGTTCCCACAGACCAGGTCCCAGTATTGGCCATAAGTCCTCTCCCAGCACCAGTCAGGCCACACCCCTCCTCAGCCTCACTCCACACCCCCAGCTTCCTGGTTGGCTGCTGGCCTATATTTATAAGGCCAGACGGTAGCCACAGGAAGCTGGGCAGAATATTAGTCACTTACTGGTTTCTGTTGTGCTTTTCTGTGTCTCCTCCTCATGTCTCTATGCACCTTGGACCAGCTCTGCACTCCCTGAACCTAGTGTGTACTTTGGGCTAGCTGGAAGCTGGCCCTCCTGACCCTTCCTCTTTCTGATCCCATCGGCAAGTCTGGCTGCCACTGTGGCTTGGCATCTGCTTGAATGGGGGGCTGGCATCTGTGGGATGCACCCCCAATGCAACTGCCCAGGGAGTCCACTCTGCCCAGAGCCAGCCCTGCCTTGTCTTGTCTCGTCGGTCCAGTCCTGCATCATCTACACCTGCCCCCTTGTTCCATGTGCCGATCCCTGCCATGACCCTGGACCCTGATCCTGCACCAACTCACCCAGCACCGATCCGACTCTCCATGCCCCAGCCTGTGGCCCCTGACAGGAACTCAGTGTGGGACCAACAGCCCTGCTCAGGACCCTAGTGTCCTTCTGCTGCTGTGTGAGAGGTACGCTGGTTAAGGATCAGGCTCTACAGGGAGAGGCAGCCCCTCCCTGTAGAGCCTGATTATCAGATTTCCGAGATACCCAATTATCGGATTTATCTGATACCGATATTCCCACCCCTAGTAGCTAAGGAGGAGCAAATTCAGATGACTCCCAGCATGTTATAAAGCCTCCCTCTCCAGAAACAACTTTCATACCCTTACTGAGCAATTGCTGTGAACTGAAGAGGTGGAAAGGCAACTGTCCACTCTTTTAGAAGAGGAGCAAGCAAACAGCATAACACTGCCACCCTGACCAGTCTGTCCTATAGAGTACATGAAGCCCACCCTTTCTTTCACCACCACCACCCCTTCCACTCTCCAGGGAAAGCTTTCTGAAGCACTGCCAAGAGCTATACACAGCTAGCCTGTGCAGTGACACTGGCAACACAATAGGTACTTTTAGACTTATGCGGGGCTGGCTGCCCCCAGAGCTGCTCCGCTAGTGTGTCCCCACATCCAGCCCTGCCTGGGTTGGGTTTAAATGGACCCAGCCGGTTCCCCAGCCCACTCGCACAGTGCCTCCTATACACCACCAAGTTGCAGGAGGATCATCTGACACTCTAGGCTGCTGCCTGCAACACTATGGTGTTACCCGGGGGCAACAGGAGGCTGGAAGAGGCGCTTCAGCGTGGTTCGCCAAGGAAACAGACTGCAGCTCCACCTTGGGCCAGTGCCTCGGTTTGGCGGGCCCGCTCTGCTGGCGGTACTGTGGGAGGTTCCATTCCAACCTCTGGCAGCGTGCCTTTAGACAGACACGCCACCCAGGGCTGGCACAGCCCATCCACCTGTTTACACCCAATGATACAGGTTAGGGATGTGCATGAAGTCAAGCATTTGTGTTTATTTCATCTGTATTTATAGTTTTGCCCGTGTTCACTGCATTTTTCTCCATCGCTGTCAATTGTGGAAAACTTAGTGAACACAGCTTCCTGCATATGGGTTATTTTGGTCCAGAAGTGCAGTGAGGCACTTCCATTTTGACACACCTATACGGAAAGGAGTCAGAGAGCAGTCTAGCTCCAAGGTGGAGACGGGCTGCAGTTTCTAGCATCTAGCGGGAGACCGCAGATGCCACATTTTCTGAGAAATTGTGTGTTCGCTCAGAACCCAAATACACAACCCTTGTATTTGTGTTTCAAATCTGGAAGCCGAAAGGGACATGTGTGTTTATTTGTGTCTTGCCAAAACCCGGATGCATAGCCCTAGCACAGGTGTCCATTCCTCTTCTCCTCTAGTAAGCACCTCAGGTGCACACAGCCTCACAATGAGGCACAAGACAAGCAACAGGGAGGGACATACTTTCTCATACACTCTGAAATGGGCATGTTAAAAATGGCCAGAGACATGCCCCATCTTCCCAACAACATTCTAAGAGTTCATTTATTTATTTAAATTTATATTCTACCCTTCTCCTAAGACTCAGGGCTTCCAGGACCTGCCATCCTGTGCTTTGAGGGGGAAAGACTACAGGCTAGAATGGACAAAGTAGTGGTTAGAGATTATCTAGCTACTTTGAATGAATTTAAGTCTTCAGGGGCAGATGAATTATACTCTATCATACTGATAAGAACTTGCTGAAGCATTTTCAAAATCATCTTCGGAAACACATGGAAAACAGGTGAAGTGCCAGTAGACTAAAGAGGGACGAACGTTGTTACTATCTTTAAAGGGGGGGGGGGGGGGAGGATCCAGGAAATTATAGACCAGTCAGCCTGACTTCAATACCAGGGAAGATACTACAGATTATAAAACAGTCAGTCTGTAAGCAAGTACCTTGATGACAATGCAGCAATTACTTGTAGCCAGCACAGATTTCTCAGGAAGAGTAATGCCAGACTAATCTGGTCTCCTTCTTGGATAGAGTAACTAGCATAGTGGCTGAGGGAAATGTTTGGACATAGTATGGACATAATGATTTCAGCAAAGCATTTGACAAAGCTTCAGATGAGATCCTCATTGACAAGTCTGCAAAGTGTGGAATGGAAGACACCTCAACAAGGTGGATTCACAGCTGGTTAAGGAACCATTCTCAAAGAGTGATCATCAGCGGCTCACCATCAAACTGGATGGAGGTATATAGCGGAGTCCCACAGGGCTCTGTCCTGGGTTCGGTGCTAGTCAACATCTTAATGACTTGGATGAAGGAGTGGAGGGAATACTTACCAAGTATGCAGATAACACTAAACTGGAATGGGTAGCTAACACCTTTGAAGTTAGAACTAGAATTTATTTTAAAAAAAACTTGATATAACAAAAAGAAATTCAATGGAGATAAAATGTAAAGTTCTGCATTTGGGAAACAAAAATAAAATTATTATTAAGCATTTATATAGTGACAGCAGTGTATCTGGTGATTTACAATTGTTATTAAAGGAGATAGGTCCCTGGCCAGTGAGCTTACAATCTAGGATGGACACGGGTGAGGGGAACACAGGGAAAGATAGACACACATTTTCCCATTTTACAGATGGGGAACCTGACTTGGCACCAGCACAGGTAAAATGGATCTTGGTATTGTAGTGATTATTATTATTTATATAGCACAAGCAACGTACCAGATGCAGGTGCACGTGATTAACTTAGTTACAGGGAAAAGAAGGATTCTGAGGGAGGGAAGAGGAGGCAATTTCCTCCTCATGATGAGCTATGGAAAGCCTGATTGAAGAGGTAGGTTTTCAGGAGGGATTTGAAGGTTGGGAGGGAGGGAGCAGAGTTAATGTATCCAGGGAGGGAACGTGGTGGGAAACAAGTGCAGAGAGATGGAGGGAGCAAGGCCATGAAAAGCCTTGAAGATGAAGATAAGGAGTTTGTGCTGAAACTGAACACAAATCAGCAATGTTATGCAGCTGCAAAAAAAAGCTAATGCAGTTTTAGGCTACGTTAACAGAAGCATTATCTCCAAATTCATGGAAGTATTAATTCTACTCCATTCACCACTGGTCAGACCCCGTCTGCAGGTACTTTGTCCAGTTTTGGACACCTCTTTTTAAGGAGGACATTGACAGCTTGGAGCAGGTTCAGAGGAGAGAAACTAAATATCAGGTAACCCATCAAATTTCCAGTACCCGAATCGATTACAACATGTGGTACCCAATGTCCCAAAATGTTGACTTCTAGTTCTGGAATGTCACCTTCTGGTACCAATTTTTTTGACATTTTTGTCAATATACAGACTCCCCCAACATCAATTTATCAGGTTTATGTCCAGTTCTGAAACTTATTTGGTAACTTCAGTCCCAGAAAACTACTTCTGGTTCCAATGTATTTACTTTGTTTTCAATGTTCCTTTACAAAAACCCCACTTATTTATGTATTTTCCATCCCAAAAAATTAATGTTCTGGTCCCAGAAAGTCAAAGTCCGGCCCAGGAAACTATTTCCAGTCACTTAAAAAAAAAGTGCCAATTTTTTGCTTTTCCAACTCAATATACCAAATGGTATACCAAGGAACCAGTAAATAAAAAAACTTGGTACCGGATGTACGTGATTTGGGGGGGGGGGTATTTGGTACCCCAAAAATGTGGGTATTATCCACAAGTACTAAATTTAGTATCCGTTTCAGCTCTAGTCCTTCATGCAAGCAGGAATTTGGACTAGATGACCCTCAAGGTCCCTTCGAACTGTATGATTGTAAGATCATGCCAAGACACTCTACCTTTCTATAATAACTGGGAAATGGACAACAATGACCTCAACCTCTCTCATGTCCAGGAGCAGACTTCCACAGCCCCCTAACAGTCAGCCACAGAAGTCACACAATTTGGCCACAGATGTTCTTGAGTCACTGAGCTAGGAGACTGCCACATAGAAGGCCTTCGCTAATTAAAGCCAGGAGAAGCTGTATTTTAATGAGCATTTCTAAAGATCGGGGAAAACTGTGTTGAAAACACACACTACAGTTCAAAACAGTTAACTCTGTTACTAAGAGTCTTGGAAGTTGTCATCTTTCTTGAAGCCCCAGTTTCCGGAGATATGCAGTTTCCCAAGAATGTCAACTTCCAGTTTGAGAGAACGGGGAAACTTTCTAACCTTTGGGGTTTGCAGAGAAGAGCTTGAGAATGTGATCCCTCATATACAAAAGGAAATAACTTCTCTCCCCACATCATCAACCTGTTTGACAATCTCATGATTTTTAAACCAGCCTCATGATTTCCGAGACCCAGTTCACACATTTTGACTGGAGTTGGTAAACTGTAGACTGAAGGACTTATGCAGATTTTTCAAGACTATTTTGGTGCCAAATTGACAGTTTATTGTTACAGAACTCACACAATATACATTGTAAATCACCTTCCTCTTCAGGATTGGGAATCCCAACCCAAGAGCCAGCAAGCAAGACTGTCCAGGCCAGGATTGCTGTACAAGAGGAGCAAAAAAGGAAGAAATAACCAAGTAGGCATTAGGTGATGAACACTTCAGAATGCTACAGTTCATTTTTAATATCCAGGGTGTTGCAGTAACAGGATACAGCATTTATTTAATATACAATGTTTTCCTGACACACTACTTCAATAAATCTGGCAAATAGGTTATCAAATGATACCGGAAGCTTCAGCAGCAATTTTCAGGGGAGTTCATCAGCCTTTGAGTGAGCATGTACTTGCATGTGTATGGCAGTCCACATGTGAGAAGCCATTCCATGCTCATCCAAGTTTCCTTGTCCCAAAATTGCAGTACAATGGTCTGCTGAAGAGGCTGAGGGAAGCCTATAGGTTGAACCAATAATTATAGAGCCAGCTTCAGCACTGCCCCCAACCTGCAAAGAGGAGAACAGGGGCTAAAAGACCAAGGCAAAGCATGGGTGCATGAAGCCTAAGTTATATGCAACAAAAATATGCGAGACTGTACAACATCTTTACTGCTTACATGGCTTGAAAGTTAAAGCAGGAGCCTTACAATTTCCATGCCTTTTGGAGCCGCATTGAATTTGTAAGCACCTTAACTTCTCTCTTAAACTGAAAGTTTTTTTAATATAGAATATAATACAGGGCTGTCAAGCCCTTTGTTGTTACTTCATATGCCTCGACTACTGCCACATAACACCCAGATGAACTGGATGTGACCTAATAAGAATTTTCCCACCTTTGACCTCCTCTATTTCATCTCTCAAGAGCCTGACTTAGGGTGAAAACAGACATAACGCTAACTCCACTTTAACATTGCTTATTCTTGTTGGTGGACTGTATTGGTGCCCTATGCAGCCCTGCAACATGCATAACAACAACGTTAAGGTGGGGTTAAAGTGGAGTTAGTGTCATGTCTGTTTTCACCCATAGTGCAACATCGTTCCTTGTTTCCCCATTTACAGAAGTCCTAGCACTGCCACCTTGAATGAAGCCCATGCTCACCCTCCACCCTCTCTCGGATAGCACTATATCTCTGCACTCCCTTCCTTCTGGATAGGTATACTGCTGTAGCACTAGCAGTCTCATGCTAGGTGTTGAACAGTCACAGAGACAGCCCAGTGGCACTGACCTGACCATGCTGCCCTCCATGATGTAGCTTTGGCAGGCCTAATCCCCATCTGCCTATTGTGAATGGTGTCTAGGTACGAAGCATTCACTGCTGAAATACAGTGTCATTCACTTAAGTAGAACTTGCAAAACTTGATTTCTGGCTAAGCGAATTTATTTTCCCCAACCTGAGGTCTATGGGGATGCAATTACTTCTTGATCTAGATAAGTAGAATTCTGAGCCCCTATCATTTGAATTTTTAAGGTATATGGAGTACACCCACCCAGTTACAAATATCAGGACCTTTGGGTGTTTTTAAATGAGAGTGATGGGGGGGTGGTGGTGTCCATGGTCGGTGCATGGTGCAGCAGAGGAGCGCCCATGCACAGCAAGTGCGTGCAGAGGGCTTCACATGGGCAGCTCTTGGCATGGCTGCCCCATCCATGGAGACAGCCACTCTGTCCCATATGGAGCACTCAGGATTTTTCAGGAGTGCTCTGTGTGTGGCCATGGGTGCGCACCTCTCCATGCACCAATTCAAATGAGTGCTTGGATGTGTGAACAGTGGGGGACCATGCATGGAAACATCTCGTTTTAAAACACCCTCCAAGTGTATTAATGATTTCTTGACAGCATGTGGTTAAAATACCATAGGTAGGGGCAAATGTTCATGAGGATTCACATTGGCAGCAAGGCAGAGCTGGGTGCATGTGTATGGGTGATGCATCAGCTTTGACTCTGGGAGTCTCAAGCTGGTTTTAAGGGGAGGAAGCACCAGGTTTCCCTGTCTCCAGCCCACCCAAGGCTCCCAGAGACAGAACTGACAGGATTATGCACACATGCAGTTCAGCCCTGCGCTCGGCTCCAACTCTGCATCTGAGGAGTGGGAGGGGGACTGGAGAGAGAGAAACCTAGTGGCAACTTAATCTGAGTATCAGTTTTCTCCATCTCCAGGTCCATTTCTGTAAGTTCTGAAAAGTCAACCTTTTTCATATTGCCGGAGAAATTAGTCTTAAGCAGACTCCTCTGCATACTCCTCTGCCTCTCTTATGGATTTCACTAGTGTGTCACTACTGAATTTATTATCTAGTTTGGCAGGTGCCTCCTACATAGAGGCCATTTTTACAGGAGATGCTCCCTAGCATGTTCACTTAGTGGACACCTTGGGGAACATCCATGTAAAAGCGGTGGGTGGACAAGTGCTCCCGTGACCCACCCATCTCCATGCATGGAATAACTGGCAAAAAGCCGGGTTACTCTGTACGTGGAGAGGAGTGTGTGCCCATCTGACGCCCATGTGCCCGTCTGACACCAGAGAGTGTATTTTAAATGCCTTGGGACACGTATGCATGGAGCACACTTCAGAAGTGAAGGGAGCAGGGGGGTTAAAACATATTTAACCACACATCTTTGCCAGCAAACATCCGGAAGAGTGCAGAGCAATCCAGCTCTGCACTCTTCCGGGTGTTGGCCGGCAAAGTCACGCAGGGGGGCTTTCGCACCATCCAAACCCCACGCATATTTTGACTTCCAGATTCTCTCCCAAAATGTGTGTGGACTGGCCCACCGCTGAAGGTGTGAATGTGGTCTAAGCTAAACATGTGTACTTGTGATTTCTTAACTCTGTGAAGGTATCCCCCTCTTTCCTTCTATTCTCCCCTCTTGTCTTTCCCAGATTGTAATCCCCTTGGGGTAAGAACCTGTCTCTAATTAGGATTGTATAGCACCAGGTACATTGCTTGTGCTATATAAATAAATAAATAAATAAATAAATAAATACCCCAGCAGCTGGAAAAGTGGGTGGAGCCACCACCATTTTCTTTAGATACAGAGCAAACTTACTCAAATGCCATAAAGGTACTTTGATTTAGAGATGGAAAAGGTCTTTCTATTGAGGTACTTGGATACCCTAAGTTTCTACCCTCCAGGATTGTATAGTTGGAAGAAAAGCTGCTCAACAGATGGTATGTCCTCTCGAGTGTGGGTGCAGCTTCCCCAGATCTCTCTCTGCCAGCAGTGGGTGAGAAACCAGAGCCTGGGGCTCAAGGAGCTGGAGCTGCTCCCCTCACTTTGGCTGTTCTTAGGGCACCTGAAATAGGAGGCTAGGAGGGAGCATTGAGTCAGCTCAGACACCCAGAGCAGACGCACTGCAGGGGATGGAGCTAGCTGCCTGCCAGGCTGCTGCACGCTAAGGTGTGGGATAGAAGATAGTTGCTTTTGAAATTTTATTTATTTATTTAAATGAAAGTTCAGCCAAGTAGGATAGGGGGCAGTGGGCCTGCTGTACAACCAGCCGGCGCTGTGTGCTTGCCTCTGGAATGATTGAACTATAAAAAGGCACTCTCTTCTAAATAGGCTTTCAATAAGAAACAGATGTTGAGTGCTGATTAGCAAAACACAGGGTACAGACTGGGTTTCCCCAACTGTACACTGCAAATGAAACACTTTCGATTAAATCTATGGGGATGATGCACAGGTAAGGTGCAAGCGGAGGCACCACCACCTCCTCCTCCTCCATGTGGCAGATCAGCCAGGGTGCTGGGTGCCAGCTCACTCAGCTCAGCTCTGGGCTCCACATATATCTGGCTGACCTCGGGTGAAAAACTGCCTCGTTCCAATGTGGAAAAATAACATTACATCATGTCGCTCGTGTCAGATTCTTTAAATGTCCCCCACTCCCTCTGAACGGAGGGGGATGTAACCCAACACTATCTAAACACCAGCAGCAGAGGAGAAAATGGGCCATTGTTGTGGGCGGTTAGCTCTCCTGCTTGCTCTACGTGAAGAAAGATTTCAGAATAGGCTAGACTGGAGATAGAAATACTCCTTCCTGCCCAATTCCCATCCCCCTTTCATAGCCTCTTGCTGCTCTCCCAGAAAAAAACCTTGCACCTCTTTCATTCCTAAAATGCACCCACCCGATTCAGAGGCTTTTCTTACTAGCAAACAGAAATAATAGAAAGCCATTTATAGCACCTCTACCAACATTAATCCTCATGGCCCCAAACCACATTGCTGAAACCCAGAACAATCTCTAGTAATCTGTTGGTGTTTGTGGGAGGCAATTCACATGTGGCAAGAGCCAGATCCTCAGCTGGTGTGTAAGTCAGCACAGGTCTGTTAGAGCCAGGTACTTGGATGCCATCTGGCCCAAAGTGTCTACATCAGCGGTGAACTTCCAGAATTGTGTGGCTGAAAGAAAACCTTGTGCAATGGTCCACGCGGGGTGGGGGGTGGGGTGTCAGACTCCAAAACCCCATCAGAGAGCCCTGTCTGCAATGGAGGCTAAGGCTGAACAGACAAAAACAGCAAGAGAAAGAAGTTAAAGCAGTATCAACTAAAGACCCAGACTCACCAAAAAGGGCATTGGAAAGATAGGGACATATGAAAGGGGCTGAGGATTGAAAAATAGAAATAAAGTATTCTGGAGACCAAGCTCCGGAAAGAAATGCACACAAAACCAGGATAGAAATGAAAGGCTCACAGGATAAGAAAACACAGGGGAATGGGAATCTGGATTTATTGCTAAAAAAAGTTTGGGAAATAAAGGAGACGCACATGGAAACATGGCTGACTGGCAACAAGCAGACACTGCTGCTCAGGAGCTAACTTTGCTGCTTGTTATTTTTCCTCCTAAACCACCCCACTCCTTTGAGAAAAGCATGAAAGCCGAGTGAGAACTGGCAGTAGTACAGGTCGAATGTATGCCAAGCAACAGACTCAGCGTGAGCCTGGGTGCCCCCGATTACTGTACAGGCTCAGGGCAAGCAGTGAGAGAGATGCAGGCAATGCTGGAACAAGTTGGAAAACACGCCATCACATATATTCCCTTGACTGCAGAACTCAGTAGACTGCTACAGCTTTTTTATGCTACTGAGTCTAGTATGGACTGGGATAGGATCAGTGAAGTGGCGTGGAGTGGTTTTTACCAACCCCAGATACACAAAAACGAGGTCTTTAAAATAAATAGTTGGGGTTCTTCTTGTGTCTTCTGTCTGATCCTATAAGGCATGCTGCATTTCAAGCTTTTTTCTGAAATCTTGAGTGCTAATTTGTTCCTTATGGAAGCAGTGTATTTCAGGATTCCAGCAGCTGGGCCTTTCCAGAAGCTGAAGCCAATGTGTAGTGGTTAAGAGTGCAGTATTTGCCTGGACCAGTAGGTAGGGGGAGGCCCCCCATTTCAAGTCTCACCTTAGCTATGAACTTCACTGTGTGACCATGGGCCAGTCACAGATCTCTCAGCCTAACTTACCTCACAGGGTTGTTGTGAGGATTAAGATTTGAGCTAACTAGTTAGTTGTTAATGTTACAGTTAATACGTTAAAGAAGTGTAAACCACCCTGAGCCAATAAATAAATTAAGCAATCTCCCTTAAAAGCAGTGAAGAGAGCTGGCAAGCTGCTGGTGGACACTCCCCTGCAAGATGGGACATATTGCCATATCTGAGGAACAGGAATCTGTGTTCACAGATTTACTTTTAAAACAGCTTAAATAAAAAACATACAAACACTAAGAGATTCCTAGGTTGCCACAAGCAGTGTGTTGTGTGGGGTTGGGATGTGACATCTGTTTCCATGAAGCTTTTCTCCCCATAATGACCCCTAAGCCAGGCCTTCCAACATGAGCATGCTGTAGACAATGCTCTCTAAGCCTTAGTGTTTCAATTTAGCATGTAAGCTCAGTCACTTCCAGCCTCTCCTCAGTGGAGAAACAGTTATTTGTGTCAGATTGTGCTGCATTATGTGTGATGGCTCCATGACGAGGGCCACTGTCCACAGGGAGTCTGGTGGGAAGAGAGAACACATACACTAGGGCAGGTTTAACTCCGTTCAGCAACAAACTGCCAGGAAAATGGGAGCAGCACAGGGAGGAAGGAAAGGTGAGTCCAAGGCCCATGCAGAGTCAGACACGGATGCCTGAATTTACTTTCCAAAGCCATGGCAGGGAACAGGAAGATTTCCCCGTTAATAAACAGCCAATGGCTATTTTATTTACAGAAAGGTAGGGATGGGGATACAGATCCGGATCTCAAATTTTACGGATTTCCAGATTAGGAGTTTTCCCATTGACTTCAATGGGAAACCAATCTGCCATTCATTTCAATAGGCCATTCATTGTAATAGCCATGTTATTAGAATGAATGGGCCATTGAGAGAGAGAGAGAGAGACCAACTCAAGGACAGTCTTTTGCAGGACACAGAGTTTCCACTTAAGGGACATTGGGGGATGCACTTGAAACAATACAGAACCATTGAAAACCATATAAACCTGATTTTTTAAATATAAAAATGTGGCCATTTCTTACAATGTACATTTTAAAAAAAACTTTATTTTAAAAAAGTTTGCAAAGAGTCAACAAGCAAAGAAGGGAGGGATCTGCAGTGGTGGCTGGTGAACATTTAGGCTGGTGGGGCACAGGGATGTGGGGGCATGAGGATGGAACCTATGACAACATTTTACTAAATAATGAACAATTTGGCACATGATTCTATTCTACATACGCTGCACTATGGGTAATTTCAGACGTGACGAGCCCAGAGGCCTGCCACACTGAACCCTGGACCGGGATCCGTCTCTGATCCTGGTCCGTGATCAGGCTGTCTGTCCTTTAGACGTGCCGGCCTGATCCCTGAGGTGGATAGGGGAGGGGCGGCACGATGAGGCCACTGTGCCCAACCCCATCCTGTGGTTGGGGCCTGATTCTGGGACGGGGCTGGTGAGCAGATGTGCAGCGCCGCCATCGCTAGCCCCATCCTGGCTCATGGTCACTCTAACCACAGTTCTCGACCTCCGGCCGGCCAGAGGTCAAGAACCGTGATCACGCTTAATCCCGGCCAGGGGTTCACCATGGTGAACATCTGTCTGGAACCAAACAGATGTTCCCAGAAATGCCACCACCACAGGGGATCCACTGTGGTGAAAGGCGTTTTCGTAAGGTTTGAAATTACCCAAAGAATCCAAACATGAGAGCATCTACACTGTAGTACAGGGCAGACCTGAACCCATGGACCACATCACAGCTGCTTGGACTCTGATCTTGCCACTGTCGTCCATGCATTCATCACCTCAAGGCTGGATTATTGTAAAATGATCTATGTGGGGCTGCCCATTGGGACGGTCTGGAAGCTGCAGCTGGTGCAGAATATGGTGGCCCACCTGCTTACAGGGATGGGCCACCAGGAGCACATTACCCAGTGCTCTGGGCTCTGCATCGGCTGCCTATTTCCTTCTGGGCCCAATTCAAGGTGCTGGTTCTTTCCTATAAAAGCCCTAAACAGTCTGGGCCCTAGCTATCTGAAGGACCGCCTCACTCCCTGGGCAGATCCTACGGTTGTCTGGGGGTGCCCTCCTGCAGGTTCCATGGTATAGACAGGTGGGGACCGACAGGCGGGCATTCTCAGCAGGCTGCACCAGTACTGTGGAACTCACTCTTTGGTGGGTATTCATCTCAGCCTGGATCTGGGGCCTTGGGAATGGCTGCCTGACCTGGTGTAAAGTGTGCCATTACATATGTATGGTCACTACTTGCCCCAATTGGGGTCCCTGCCAGTTCTGTGAAGCCACTGGCCACCATGGCTGCCTGTCAGCTGGGGGGGGGGGGGCACTCTGCGCAGTGCAGGGACGGGCGGACGCACATCCAGGCATCTCCGCACACCTTCCCTAACCACCGTCATGTTCGTTCAGCATCCAGACCAGCTCCCGGCCAGAGAGACAGCTCCCACCATTGCCTGGGTAAGTCGACGGTGGTAGCAGGAGCCATCGCGTTTGTTTTCACCCTATATTTTATGACCCTAGTCTACATATGATACACATCAAAGAACCTACATATCAGAAAAATATTCAAGTCTACAGGAAAGATTTGAACCACACCAACTACACTGCTAAATTCAAATTCACAAAAAATTGCAAGTCAAGTCACAAAAACTCAGAAGATCAATGGCAACTCACATGCAGACATTGAGCTCTCAACACAAAACAGAACACTTTCAATAGATAGCTACATTCAAGGAACACATTTTGCAATGGCTACTCAAACACACACTCACAAAAGGCCCAAATATATTTTTTTTAAAAATAGTCATCCCATGAGGGTGCAGTGCACTGTAAATGACATGTGGCACTGGTGGTGGTGGTGCAGTGCACTGTGGGGGAGGAGTTTCCCTGTGGGGTGCATGGCCCTGCGAGTGGGGTGCTAGGTGGCACTGGGGGTTGCAGTGTATTGGGGCACTCACTGGAAATGGGGTGAGGGGATGAGCTAACAAGTCCAGGCAACTAGGAAAGCAAGCACTTACCTGACTGGTGGAGTCTGCCTGCAGCACTGAAGGGGAGGACCAGAAAATGGCTGCAGAGTCCTTGAGGCAGACAGTTTGGTTCTGTTTGCCCCTGTGTGCAGCCTATAGCCCCTCTGCCTGCCCCCCCCCCCCCCCCCCCCACTCTTGAATTCAGAGGAGAGGAGAAGAAGTCAGGCCCTCCTGCCTACCTCCTCTTCCCTATTACCCTGAAGCTCATTGGAGCAGTGCCACACCAATGCTATGGCTGCCTTTTCAAAATGTGAACAAGGTGTCATGTGGCACCACTCCAATGAGCTTTTAGGAAATCCAGAAATCTGTAATTGGTGCGGCAAGTTATGGATTACTCTTTAACTGCCATTTACGGGAAGTTATGGATTAATCCGTATTCCTAACACCTATCTCTATAAAATGGGAAGTGGGAAACTATAAAGGAAAACTCCCCTCAGTAATGAACGTTTGTTGTCTAGCGTGATGAATGCTCAACCGGTTAACTGAATGAAGGGGTTAGACATTCCCACTGCATAAATTAGGACTCTAACCCCACACCTAAAAAACAAACAAACAAACAAGCCAAACAACCACCACCTCATACTTTTTCAGTAAATGAATGTGGGTTTTTTTATTTGCCTCTAGTTTTTAGCTTTTAGGGGTCACATTTTCAAGCTCCCCCCCGGAACTATGAGGGCTAGAAAGCTCCTTTTTAAAATGAAAGCAGAAGTTCTCAAGTCATTACATGACTCCAAGAGATGAGGCATTAAGTAGAGGTCAAATACCTTCCTATCTGAGGTGCTATAGCTCCCCTGCGTGCTTTGGACCTGATCAGGGAATTACTGGGTGAAATCCCCTGGCTTGTGTCATGCAGGACATCAGACTGGCTCTACCTAGCATAGGACTCTGAGACACTTTCTATTGTAGTCTAGAAAGAAAGGGTGGTCCCAGGAAGGGCCACTGGTCAAACTCACCCCAACAATTAGAAGAGAAAGAGAGAGTAGCAGTCAGCTGTGCAACAGCACATGGGGCAACACCTGAGGCAAGGGAGATAACAGAGAATGCTGACAACACTCAACTCTATCACCGCTTTTAAATGAGGCGCTGAAAAGCACCTCCTGAACCCTGTGTTGAGAGAAAAGTCACGTGGGGAGTGTTTACACGCTCCCCGAGCTGCCAGAGGTGATGGGCTCCCTGTTGCCAGCAGCAGCGGCGGTTGGAGATGTGGTACTTTGAAGAGGCACGTTCTGAAAGCCTGAAAAGTGAATGTAACATCCCTTGTCTCTCCCTCTGTTCCCCCTTCCCTGTCTCTCCTCCCCCTGTCTTTAGATTGTAAGCTCTCGGGCAGAGACCGTGTCTATCTTGTTTTTTTGTAAAGCACCATGTACATCACTTGCGCTATATAAATGCTAATAAGAAGAAAGAAGAACACCCAGACCTCATTACACCTTTTGTTCTAAAATGTACTCTCTCATTAACATGTAATAGGGTTTTATTGTCTGAAGCAAGGTCTGGTTTAGATCAGTGCTTTTATTCCAGGCAGGGCAGCTCTAGAAGCCAGAGAGCAGATGGTTTATATTCCAGGAGTCTGCCCCTGCTCCACCCCCCATAATTCCTTACAAATTCCTGAAATGCTTGCGCTTAACAGAAAATTAGCCATAGGGAGAGTAATGAGCCTGCAATGGGTGGATGGACGGTGGGCAAGGCTGCAATCCTAGCAAACCCTTCGCACCCCAAATTCTTTCCTTCAGAGTCCATGCTGTTCACAGGGAAAGAGTCACCTGCACTCCCCTCCACACCATTCTGCTCACCATAGCAAACTGCAGTGTCACATGGCAAGAGTCACACACTTCTGTCAGGATAGGGGGCCATTTGGTTGGTGCTAGTGAATTGCTCCTTTATTTAAACTAGCATTGTAAATATGCATGCATGGTCGAGCTGACCAGAGTCTGGAAATCTTGAGGTACTGAGCTATCGCCACCTCCACCTCCTTCTACACCACCTTTGAGGGCTTCCATCCAGTTTGAACCCTGAATGACTAGTGAGGCCTGGTCAGGGTGCATGTAAAGAATGGCAGGCTAGGCCAACCATGAGTCCTTGCAGGACCGGTGCCACTCACAAATTTCCCCCGTTAAGCATTGTCCTGGAAAATGTTTTATCCTCCCACATCAAAAAGAACATTTCCATGACTTGTTGGTACTTTTGTAACATTTCAGTACTTTCCTTGACTTGTCTGTACCATCCTCATCACTTTTATACGCGTGTTCATACTTGCAGATCCATCCACACTACTTTTACACTTGCCTTACCATTTAGAGAGCCATCTACTACCGTTGTACGCAAACCACATAATAGAACATTAGTGAAACCAACAGTAGGGAAGCTGCTTCTGAGTTTTTTACCCCCTCACTCATGCAGCACAGAGGTACTTTGCCACATCCACACTTCAAAATTACAACTCCAAATTTAAAAACTTTAAATAAAAAAATAGAATGGGCCTGACTTGATCTCCAGAACACCTGTAGCTTCATCAATACAGCTCATTGCACTAGCTAACTAGGATGAGAATTTTGGTTTTGGATAGAACCGAAGTGGCCAGAAAATGGCCATTTTAGTTTTAAAACGGTAAACAGAAATTCCAGTTCATTTTTGGTTCTGGCATTTTGGGGGGGTTTTCATGGATTGTTAAAAAAGGTTTGTTCCTGTTGACTTCAATGGGAGAAAAGTACACTGAAGTCAATGAGAAATAAAATGCGGGTGGGGGGTGGATCAATGCAAAAAAACCAAAACTGAAATGAGATCCAAAAAATCACAGAGAACTGAAGAAAATGAAACCAAAAATCCCCCCAAAGTCCCATCCCTACACATTCCCACACAATTGCCAAGACCAAGATCTCTGCTTTTGCGTCCAAAATTTAAACTTCTTTAACTCAGTCATTTCTAACATATTTTCTTGAAATTTGAATACATTCCACAGCTCACCCAAAGTGACCCTTCCTACTAAGTTCACACCATTAGAACATACCATTCCAATTTTAGAATGACCATGTAAAGCATATTATAGAGCTGCACAGTGTTAGAAGGATGGGATCAATATGTAGAGACCGGACTGACAGGGGAGCCACATAGGAGTCCAAGGAGTCACAGTAGAGAGACAAAGGAAAGGCTTAAAAAGGTACAGGATGAGAGACCTCTGGTAGATACAGGACAAAGGTAAATCTCAGAGACCGATGCTCTAAGACACAAAGGTTCAGGGGAGTTCTTATGGGGAAGAATACCTGAGTCAGGAAGTCTCAGAACATCCATCTGGAGATCAACACACTGTATCTGGTCACTTAGTAGTACTAATTACATCACACGGTTCATGTCTATATTTTCAACACCATCAATTCCACATCTACACAACATTTTCACATACTTACAAACAAAAGGTTTCCTTCCTGTACATAACACTAAAACATATTCTGTAGTCTATGGGTGGGAGAACCTTGGAGGATAGTGATAACATAATTGGATGACCATTTGGCCACATTATTTATCTAGTTCATTTGGCCTTGTAGCCAAGTTGGAGTTTGTTCCCATATGAGGCTCTGTTTGGGATCTGGCAGGCTGGCCCCAAACCTTACTATCTTACACATGGCTTTGTTGATACCTGGGATCCTAGAATTATAGTCAAGTCTCAAAATGAGATTACACAGGCAAAAAAGCGTAGAAAGCACTGTGCTAGCTCTACACTTACAGCTCTCTGCAAGGCAGATACAGGAACGGGAGTGAAAGCAGAGCGGGGGTTGGAAAAGGCATGCCTTGCCCTCCCTGGGTTTGAACACAGGGACAGTTCCTTCCTTAATTTTGGCACCACGATGACGAGTTGCAGGTCTGTCCCCTGACTACTCTGCTTCCCACTGACATTTCACTCCGCAGGAAGCTAGATGAGTGGGCAAAGCCACCAAGATGTTGCAGAGAGGAAAGGGAAGAAAAGTGCCTCCTTCACACCCTACCCCCTGCTGCCCATCATCATTTGGATGGTTAGTAATTGTAAACTAAGCCCCCTTCGCCGCCATAATGGTGGCGACGGGGTAATTGTCCGGCCCCCGTCCATGGGAGGCGGAGAAGACCGGACATGAACGAGCGGCCGAGCACTGCGGCGTGCTTCCGGCCGCTGGGGAATCTGCCCGGCAACAGCGGGTGCGCGTGCGCAGAGACGCTGCGCTTGTGTGTTTACTGGGCCCTGCCCTCTTGACGCGGGGCGGAGTCGCGCTGGCCGCATGCGAGCGGCAGTTTAGCTGGGGCGCGAAGCAGCAGCAAGGGGCTTGTCTTGCTGCTGGCTTCGCCACGAGGAGCCGCGATGGGCCGCACTCAGAGGAGAGGAGCGGCGAAGAAAAAGACGGGCAGTAACCCGGAAGGAGGGCGCGCGGGGGAAGGGGAAGGGGTCCCATCCCGGGCCGAATTATTGGAGCGCCTGGCAGTGTGCGAGGCCATGCTGCAGGCCCGTGGCCCAGCCCCCCCCTCACAGGCCATCCCACAGCCCCAACCTGGCATACCAGTGGGGGCGCAGAGCCAACCCTCGGTCCCCCCTGAGGCAACGGGGCAGGATCCACAGGGCACGCGCCCATTTGATATCCCCATTGAGGGACAGCTGCAAGGAGGGGTGGGGGCAATGAACCCACCCCCAGTGGAGGGCCCTAGGAGAGGGAATAGGGTGGTGTCCCCCCCAGCGCGATTCCAAGATGACGCGGGATTTGGGGTAGGCGCTATGATTGCAGGGGCAAGGCAAGCTCAAGGGCCCACCAGTGCAATCCCTCCCCGGTCCATACCAACCAGCCAAGGGTTCTTCCCCCCCCCCATGCAAGGGCATCTGCGCGATGCCCAGGGAGCGGCCATTACTATGGTGGCGCAGATACATAGTCCAAGCACAGTGGGGGCGCCCAGGGATCTGGGCGCACAATGGGACCAGATAGGCATCCCAGGCCTAGCCCAGTATCGCTCACAAGGGGAGGGGCGGACATCTTCAGCTGCATTGGGAGCCCCCATGAACCCCCTGGCTCTGTCAAACACTACGGGCGAGCCGGGAGGCATAATATTGGAATCTGGTTGTGAACCCCCAGTAACGCGAAGGCGGTTGGAAGAACCAGCCGACGAAGGGACGAGCAACGACTTCGCAATGTGGCACAGGATCATCGCACTTGAAGAAGCCCTGCATGGACCCTCAGGCAGGAGGGAAGAGCCAGACATCGCAGTCCCGCCTGTGATGCCCTCACCCCAACCCGAGGTAGAACAAGGTGAGCATAACAACCAAGGTTGCATACTACCACCCGCACAGGTGGGGGTTGGATCGGCCCCCTATGGAGGGAGCATGCCGGGGGCGCCATGTGGGGGTAGGGAACAGGGTCAGGGTGGGGCACTGATACAAGGGATCACCCCCCTTGGATTGGCCCACGCAGGCCCAGCCCCACCTGCAACAGACCCTACAAGCCCGCGGCTCATGCAGGTACAAGGAGAATGGGCATGGGTGTACCCTGTTCGCCCCCCCCTTCAGATGGGGGGGGCGACTGAGTCGTACCAGGCAAAGGGCGCAGGAGGGAATTTGTATGATCCACCCTCCCTACCCCTTCCAGTAACAACCCCAAGCCCAGCACAAACCAGTAGTGGGGCTGGGGTGGCACCAGTGATCCGTCCACCGGGGGGGGTTATTACGGCCGTGGCGGCTCCATTCGGGAGCCACTTAACATTGGCAACTAAAGACAAGATATGGAGAGGGGAGTACGTGGACCTGTTTGCCCTCCTTTTTAGTGATCCGATAGTGGATCACTCAGAACCCGAAGCTGATAAGGACAAAGAACGATTCCGGCGCCCTAAAGCTGACCGGAATTGGGCGAACTGGACCTCCGCGTTCGCTATATATATGGGTGTAGTTATGCAGGCCGACCCAGGACGAGGTTTGGAGCTTCATAAATACGCTGACATCGTCCGTAGGGCGCAGGGGACGGGTCCTCCGGGGGCTTGGCTGCGCTATGACGAAGCATTTCGTCATAGGGCAGCGAACACACCGGGTTTGCGATGGGACAATCATGCTCCGGATATCTGGTTGGAGAGCATGGTTGATGCCACGAAGGCACCCAGGTCAGATAGTGGGCATCCTCTAGTGCGAGGGGGGGTCGCACCCGCAAATGAACCGTACCGAGGGGAAGGTCGTAGGAGAGTTCAAGGAGGCCCCGGCCCGTGCTGGGAGTATAATCAGGCAGGCCGTTGCAACCGACAACAGTGCAGGTTTCGGCATGCGTGCTCTAGCTGTGGAGGGGGCCACTCCGAGAGCACGTGTTACCGGCCCCGGCAGCGAGGTGGGGGAGGCCGTTTTGCCCCTGGAGGGGGTAAAGGAAAAAGCAGCCAGGGGGCTCCCGCAGTGCCTCGCCCCCCAAAGGGGGCCGACGCCAATTAGGGTTGACGCCCTAGAGTCGGCCCTCCGAGCACACCCAAATAGGCTCGAAGTTGAATATGTAATACAGGGCTTTAGAGAGGGTTTCGTAATCCCAGCTGGCACAGTTTTCCCCGCCGGGCATGTAAAAAACCTTAAATCCATAGTAGGAAAAGAAGGGTTGGTAAAGAATAAATTAGATAAGGAGGTAAAAGAGGGCAGGGTCGCGGGCCCTTTTGATCATCCCCCTATGCATGGCCTAGTCATCTCCCCGTTGGGAATAGTACCAAAAAAGACCCCGGGCGAATTCCGCCTGATTCATCATCTGTCCTACCCTCGGGGCGCCTCAGTGAACGATGCCATACCTAAGGAATTGGCAACCATCAGATATGCGTCCTTCGACCAAGCGGTCGAGAAGGCTAGGAACATGGGTAGGGGTGCACTGTTAGCAAAATGCGACGTTAAGTCGGCATTTAGATTGCTACCAGTGCACCCCAAAAGTTTTCATCTCCTTGGTTTCCAATTCGAGGGCAAATATTACTATGATCGGGCCATGCCTATGGGGTGTTCTATTTCCTGTTCCGCCTTTGAACGATTCAGTTCTCTTCTTGAATGGATCTTCAAACAACGGTGGAAGGGCGGCGAGATAACCAAATATCTAGATGATTTCTTGATGATAGCCCCGCCTCGATCAGCCGAGTGTGCCATCGCACTTCGACTGTTCCAGGAAATGGCTGACGAATTGGGTATACCCCTGGCCCCCGACAAAACAGAGGGCCCATCGGTAACAATCACATACTTGGGGATAGAATTGAACACAGAACAGAGACTGTCCTGCCTACCCGAGAACAAACTAGAGGAATTAAGAAAGAAGATTCATGAATGCAGCCACTCCCGAAAAGTCACCGTACGGTCTTTGCAATCCTTAGTGGGCAGCCTTAATTTTGCTTGCCGGGTTGTTGCACCCGGCAGAGCATTTCTGTCCAGGCTGTATGTTAAGCTTAGAGGAGAATTACAGCCCCACTATAGGATCCGGATAACGAATGACATTAAGCAGGACCTTGAGGCATGGATCGAATTCCTGGCAGACTATAACGGCGTGAGTTTTTGGAGGGAGAGGTGTTTGCTTCAAAACGATTTTCAGGTCCACTCTGACGCCGCAGGGGGAGCGGGGTTTGGGGTGTACTTTAGGTCACAATGGTGTGCCCAACCATGGCCGCCGGAGTGGCATGAAGCGGGTGTCACGAAGGATCTAACATTCCTGGAGTTGTTCCCCATAGTGGTAGCAGTACTACTTTGGACGGATCAATTTGCCAATCGCACAGTATTATTCTGGTGTGACAATTTGGCAGTGGTCCACATAATAAACACACTTTCCTCTCGTTCCACCCGTGTCATGACACTTGTGCGGGCATTGGTTCAGACATGCTTGAGAAACAATATATTGTTCACAGCACGCCATGTCCCGGGCATTAACAACGGCATAGCGGATGCCCTCTCTCGCTTTCAGATCAAGCGATTCCGGGAACTAGCGCCGGAAGCCAGAGAATTCCCCGACCCCATGCCACCGGGGCTTTGGAGCCTTGGGAATTAGAACTGCAAAATACCATTGGGGGCTCCCTCGCCCCTAGAACCCGGGCAGCCTACGGTAGGGCGTTTCGTGATTTTCAAAGCTTTAGAGTCAGTAAGGGATGGGAGACTGGCTTCCCCATTTTAGAACCCGAAGTTCTTCAATTTGCCATGGCACTACGACGGAGGGGGTTGGCACCGGGCACAATTGGGGGGAAAGTCTCAGCCCTTACATTCATCAGTAGAATGAATGGATACCCTTCACCGGACAAGGGTTTCTACATAAAGCACATGATGGAGAGCTGGGCCAGGTCAGCCCCGCACCCCAACAATAGACGGGCCCCTATAACCACCCCCGTATTGGTGCGCATTGTCAGTACTTTGCCCGTAGTATGCCATGATGCTTTCGAAACCCAATTGTTTACCACCGCTTATGTAACGGCCTATTTTGGAGGTTTCAGAATAAGTGAGATAGTTCCGGCCTCCAAGAAAGATCAAAGCATGCGGGCCCTCTTGTTTGAAGATATTAAATGCACCCCTTTAAAAGTCATATTGAGGTTGAGGCGATCCAAGACCGATCAGAGGAGTAGGGGAATAGATGTCGAGCTGTTTAGGTGTGGACAACGGGGAATTTGTCCTGTTGAACAAATAACGAATTTCATCAGTATCCGCCCACCGGGGAATGGAATATTATTTAGACATGCAAATGGCTTGCCATTGACAGCCTATCAATTCACAGCACTATTAAAAATTACCTTGGCTAAGCTGGGACTAGCCCCCGGGGAGTATGGATCCCACTCATTCAGGATAGGAGCTGCCACAACAGCTGCAGCAGCAGGCTTACCATCTGAAGCCATTAAAGCAATAGGTCGATGGCGTTCTGGCGCCTACAAGAAGTATATTCGGCCTTGTCAGCATTAACCATAAAAATTTTTCTCCCACACCTAGGGCCTAGGGTATCCATTGCGGCAAGGCAATCGGTTTGGATCGTGGGTCACAGCCTGGTGCGATGGGCCGGCAAGGCTGCTGACGAGTCTGAATGGGGGTACCAACCAGGCCTTGGAGGCAAGGCAATAGTTAATTGGTGTGGGCAAGGAGGCATGCGATGGCATCAATTGATACCAAAATTACAGTCCCTGCGGGACAGAGCTGCTAGGGCACCGAATATAATAATCATTCATTTAGGGGAAAACGACATCCCGGCAAAGAAGGGAGTTAATTTAATAATAAAAATTAAGAAAGATTTAGTGAAAGTTAAGAGTTTATTCAATGAAGTTAAGTTAGTTTGGACCAGTTTAGTGCCAAGGATTAAATGGAATTCCCCAATCAAACCAGCAAAAATTGACAAAGTAAGGAGGAATATCAATAGAGAAATTGGGAAGTGGATTCTCAGCATAGGAGGAACGAGTATACGACATGGGGACATTGTTTATACACGGCCTGACCTCTTCCGTGGGGATGGAGTGCACTTGTCTGCAAGAGGCAATGAATTATACTTAGCACTGTTGTCCCAACATTTGATGACATTGTTGGAGGTATAGGCGGTGGGTGTCGGGGGAGCCCTCTAGGGACTCCCCCTTGGTGGCGGGGGTCCAGTATGCTATAGTAGGTCAATTAGGTTAGGAATTGAAAGGAGTCATCTCCTTAAGAGATGGGGAGGTGACACCCAGTGCCAGGCGCAGGCAGTATGCACTGGGGTTATTTACCTGGGGGGGGTACTGCAGTTTCGTCAGTAAGTACCTGCACGGTCTGCTGACTTAGCGGGTACCTACCTCCTTACTCAAGCCCACAGTTGGGATGCTCCCCCTTTCGGCCAGAGCCAGGGTGCTGTCGAAGGGGAGCCTTGTTTGTGATGGAGCTGGCACGGGAAGGCACATCCTGGCCAGTTTCGGGTTAATAAGAGTTAATTAGCTAGCATACTGGATCCATATTGCCTGGGCAATCACCCACCGTCTTGATAACTATTAATAAAGAGTGTGGCCTGTTTAATCCAATACTTGGTCTCTGTGTCTCATTGGGGGGGTGCTGCGACAAAGACAGGGATCCAGAATCAGGATCTGAACTTTGAGTCCTTACTGAGCTGCTATTACTAGAGGGAAGAGAAACCTTTTCCCTAATGAACACAGAGATCAAGTTTCCTTTATCGTACTTTACTAAAGAAGTTAAAATTGGATACAAGTTACATTAAAATGAAGTTCAAGTAATAAATCTGGATCCAAACGTATTCTAAGTAAGAGACGTATATCGAGTATGCAATAAGAAAGAATACAAATATCTCAACAATAGAGACAAGATATATAGACAGGAATACATATAAAAGTATAAATGAATATAATAAAAAGTATAGCCATACAGGAAAACTATAGAAATTAATATAAATAACCCCTTGCAAAAGGGTTTTATTCAGCTTCTGACAGAAAGCACCACCAGTAGGTGAAGAACACAGAATCCCAGTCAAAGCTGCTTTATATACTCGTTTGCACCCTAATACACATTCCATAAGTAACGCTGAATGTAGTTAATTCTATAAACAATATTTCTAATTAAAAGATGTTTCTTCAACTTCAAACCAGATCTAATACTGTGTAAAGATGACATCATGAGGACAGCAGGCCTCAGTTCTTATCTCAAGTCTAGCTTCACAGCATTGCTGTTATCTCGATGTTTTTGCCATGCTCAGGAATTTCCATCTACTTCACTTCTGCTGTGGGTTCCCTTCGTCCTACATATCCCCCCTCTTCCTCCTCCCCGCACCTCTCTCCTGTCCTCCTTCCCTCCCGACTCCCATGAGGAAATCTCCTCCCTGCTCTCCTCCTCCAACCCCTCCACTCACCCCCTGGACCCCATTCCTTCCCACCTCCTGACCTCCATTGCTTCCATTGTCGCCACTCCCCTCCTGCACATCATCAACCTCTCCCTCTCTACCGGCTCCTTCCCCTCTGCCTTTAGACACGACACTGTCTTCCCCCATCCTCAAAAAGTCCACTCTGGATCCCTCTAATTACCATCCTGTCTCGCTCCTCCCTTTTGCTTCCAAACTCCTGGAACGGGTTGTCTACTCCCGTTGCCTCACCCTCCTCTCCGCCAACGCCTCCCTTGACCCCCTCCAATCTGGCTTCCTCCCCCTTCACTCCACTGAAACCGCTCTGACTAAGTTCACCAATGATCTTCTTGTGGCTAAATCCAACCGCCTTTACTCTATTCTGGTGGTCCTTGATTTCTCTGCTGCCTTCGACACTGTTGACCACTCACTCCTGCTTGGATCACTTCACTCCCTGTAATTCCGGGACTTTGTCCTAGGCTGGTTCTCCTCCTACCTTTCTGACAGCTCCTTCAATGTATCTCTTCCTGACTCCTCCCCCTCCTCCTCCCTCTCGGTCAGGGTTCCCCAAGGCTCTGTCCTTGGCCCTCTCCTCTTCTCTATCTACACCCATTCCCTAGGCAAACTCATTGCCCCCCACGGTTTCCAACCACCTATACGCTGATGACACTCAACTCTCTCTCTCCACTCCATCCCTCTCCCCCTCTGTTCAAACTTGTCTCACCAACTGTCTCTCTGATATCTCCACCTGGATGTCTCAACACCAACTCAAACTGAACTCCTTATCTTCCCTCCCAATCCTTCCTCTCCCTCTTCCCTGTCAATTGTCATTGACTGAGTCTCCATCCTCCTTGTCCCCCAAGCCCATACCTTGGGCTTCATCTTCGACTTGCACCTTACCTTCAAACCCTACATTGACTCGGTGGCCAAATCCTGCCACTTCCCCTCCACAACATTGCTAAGATCCGCCCTTTTCTGTCTGTCTCCTTTGCCAAAACTCTCATCCATGCCCTAGTCATCTCATGCCTCGACTATTGTAACCTCCTCCTCGCCGGCCTTCCCTGCTCTCACCTTTCTTCCCTCATCTCTGTTCAA
>QEPC01005751.1:311318-366636 GCA_003113815.1 Sphenodon punctatus | reverse complement strand
CTCCAAACCCCTGCTCGAGCACTCCGCTCCTCTTCCATCCCCTCCCTCACCTCCCCTGCTCCCCCAACCGCCTTCGTCCCTTCTCCTTTGCTGCCCCGCATGCATG
The DNA here is from genome assembly GCA_003113815.1 of Sphenodon punctatus. NCBI lineage: Eukaryota > Metazoa > Chordata > Lepidosauria > Sphenodontia > Sphenodontidae > Sphenodon > Sphenodon punctatus. The sequence goes on along the minus strand of QEPC01005751.1, from coordinate 366,530 downwards.
GAACTCCCTCCCTGCCCACATTTGCCTTGCCCCCTCCCTTCGTACTTTCAAATCCCTCCTCAAAACCCACCTCTTCCGCTCTGCCCTTCCTAACTCCTTTTAACCATCCCCACCCAGGATTATCCCCCACCTGTTATCTGCAAACTCCCAATGTACTGTAACCAAGCCAAGAACATGTACCTGAGTTCTTGCATCCTCATGATTGTTGCATCCCTTGTCTCTCCCTCTGTCCCCCTTTCCCTGTCTCCCCTCCCCCTGTCTTTAGATTGTAAGCTCTCAAGCAGGGTCCGTGCCGGTCTTATTCTCTGTAAAATGCCAGGTACATTGCTTGCGCTATATAAATGCTTATAATAATAAATAAATAAATAAATAATAAATAATAATATTTCAGGCAGTGTCTCAGGCCTAGTAATAAAATCTCCAATTCAGCAGTCTACAATACATGCTCCGGTAGTTGTAGGTTTTACTGTGCCTATTTTACAGTTGGGAAAACAAGACACAGGGCCCAATTCTGAAGTGAAGTAAGAGGCAGCAGCATGTCCTTTAAGTTGCACACTGGTAAATTACTGTAACTGCTGTCCTTCAAACATGGAAATAAGTGGAAGGCACAGGACAGAGCGGGAAGCCTGGCCTCAGATCTGCTGTGTCTTTCCAGCATCACTGTCTCCTTCCATGTGCTACTCACATGACTGCTACCATCTCCAGCCATGTTACTTCTGAATTAGGTTCAACTTGCATGCCTTGTACCAGGCACAAGAGGGATGTAGTGGTGGAGACAGGATTTAACAAACAAGGATGCAATTCACAAGGGAGGCTTCAGCCAGCTCAGATACAGTAAACAACACCCTGCTTCACTCCTGCCCATAAAAAGTTTCCACAGAACTGAAATCTGAACTTAGTGACACTTGCATTTTCTTCCTCCCCAAAGTATGTTTTTTTAATTTTAAGTTTCTGCACTCTCATATGGAAATCCTAGCAGGGATTGGGAGGGCCACAACAAAGGCAGCTTTCAAGGGAATTGCATCTTGGCCCCAAAAGACTTAACCCTCACAAGAGACAAAACAGGTAAGTTCAGGGGTGAAACAAAGTTTTGTTTATCTCTGCCACCAAAATGCAAGATTGGCATAACAGTAGCTGTTAACAGCCAGAATCAAGGTGCCTTAGCAGAACTGTGTTGGAACTCAAGGATCAAATAGCAGAGGGTTATACAAAGTACTCAGAGGAACAAACAGCTGAACACAAGGAGGAGGCAGCCTGGTCAGTGCAAGCCACCTTAATTGAGCTCAAGCGGGGTGGAGGGAGGAGGGGGGACCAGTTAGGAGGGGAAAACAGGAATAGCTTAGTGCCTCTAAACATCCCCATACCCCAATACTCACTTCTGGACTTGGTTTTGGCTTCTTCTAGAAATCCAGAACAGGCGAGAAGCTGAATAAGCAAGCAGAAACTTGACACCCAGGGTCTGGCTTTCTTTACTGGTGCAGCCAACCTGTATGTGCCAGCCAGGAACTCACAATGGTTCCAGAAACAGAACTTCATTAAGTTTTTATACACTCACCTTCTAATTTATAATCATTAGCAGACAAGAGACTAACAGCTACACAAGCAATGCGTAAAAAGGAAAGCGTGAAAGGGCAACGGTGTGTGTGTTCGTGGGCAGAAGGACCTTAGGGACTGGCATGGCTGCACATTCCCAACCCTGGAATGGGAATTGTGCCGCTTGCAAGAGCAGGAAGGGGAATGCAAAGAAGATCAAGCTCCTGGACAATTTACAGACAATTTTTCAAACCAGAATGAAGGCATAGCACAAGAGGCTCAAGTTTGAGATGTATTTTTCAGAGTAAGGGGGGGGGGGGCGGGGTGGAGGGGAAATCTACTCATAGGTCAACCCCTTGGCTAGTCAGATCAGAAGCTTGACTCTAGAGCACAGAGAACTCCGCACCCCCGCACACACACCACACACACCCCGCAACCGCCCAGGCAGCAAGCCCTTCTCAGAGATTCTCCAAGTCACTTGAGCTAGAGTGTCTCTTCTTCCATGGATTTGGTTTTGTTACTCCAGAAAAGGCTCCGAGTGGGAATCAAGAGCTGCAGGCTCTGCTAACGACCCACCAGGTGACTTTAGGTCAATCGTTATGGCAGGTGCTTTCAAATACGGCAGTGAATCAGGCACCTCTTTCCATATTTTGATACTGAAGAGGCGCTGATTTGGAGAAATAATTAATAGCTACAACTTCTCTGCTGCAACCCACCCTGAGGACAGAGGTAGGAGAGCGAGTATCTCAAATAATAAGACATTACCCCAGCCAGCACAAAGACCCATTAACACTACAGGTGCCGTCTCTCGGTCGTTTGTCACACTGGTTTCTCTCCGTTCGTTGTCTGTGCTCAGCACTTTCTGCTGCCCTTCTGCTTGTACGTCCCAATAGCATCCAAATGTATTGCATCCCCTCTCCTATACCCCAAGCTGACCCATAGCTAAGAGGTGTGCTGTGGAGGAGCTTTCAACGTGCTTCTGAAGAGAGATGTGCAAAGTGCTCAGCAGCTATTCTTTGTAATCTCCTCGCATTTTACAGGGCCCAAACAGAACAACAGGCTCTTGCTTCCAGTGGTGGTGTCCATCTTCTGCATGTATTTGACCACAAAACTAAGCCTTCCGTAGCTTAGCATGAAACCTCATGCAAAATGTACTCTGCATGTATGGCATGCAATTCCAAATGGTCAGACTTAAACCATGCTACAGTACAGCATTCTAAGACCAATGGTTAGCTTACTGCCTAGAAACATTTTGGGTATCAGGCTGCCGCAATAACAATAGGAAGAGAGGATTTTCTTTAAAAACAGAAAAAATAATATCCCTCCCTTTCCCCAAGCCAGGACACATTTATTTATTTACCAACCTTTCCCAAAGGCCCAGGGCAGCTCACAATATACAAAAAGATAAAAACCCAGTTAAAACCATATAGAATTCCCATTAAAGCCATTCCAGCCCCCATCTCTCCCTGTACTCAACAGACACACCCCATTAAAGGGAGGGGACACCTCTTCAAGCAGAGGCGAAGCCTGCGACACTTGAGCTGCCAGGGTGAACACTTTTAATAGCTCCACAAGTGCTTGAAAATATGGGATCAGAAAAGATTCAGACCCCAAATAAAAGAGGGAAATGGGTACACTTTACCAGGGCATGACAGCGAGTGCAGTTTAACCAATGTGGCATCTAGAAAACATCTTCATGTCTACTTTTCAGAATAAGCTTGAACTGAAGGACTCACAGCAAAAAAATAAAATAAAAAAAAAATACAAATACACTCAATGTTCACTGTTCAGGGAAGGGTATTGATCAAGCTCCATGAGTTCTTTACCCATTGCTTGTGGCAGAAACTGAAAAAAGTTCTAGCAAGCCAATGCAGCAAAAGCTATGGGTGACCAACTATCTTATGATGGAACAGGAACACTTCAGTCATCTACCCAGTCTGTTTGTGGAGTGTGAACGTATTTATTTATTTATTAAAATATTTTATACCAGGGCAGCTCACGAAATAAATAAAAATACATAAAACAATATAAGTCAACAGTCAATGTTAAAACCTGAAAAGCTGATTTTACTGAGGTCATTTCTGATTTTGGAATGAAAAAGGTGAGGAAGGGTGGGGGGGGGAAAGGAGGTAGAGCATTACAGCAATGCCTATTTGCGTCCAGGGGTGGGACTGGGGCCCATGCTACTATGAGTTTGCCCTGGGCACAGCGAAATGGTGTTTGGGTCCTGCAAGAAATTGCTCTGCAACCTGAACAAGAATGGTTCTTGCCTCCCCCATTATACAGTGAGAACAGTGACCAAGAGGTAGTGCCTGGGGGGTGGAGGTGAATATGAGCTGCTTTGACTCATGGATATAACCGGCTCTTTGATAGAACTGGTAACTGACTCAAAAATTGCACAGGAAAAAAGATTAAGGCTCCATCATTCAAGTTTGCAATTGGTAACTTTCCAAAAAGGAAAGACATGCGAACACTGAGTGCAAAAACAGCTCTGAGAAGCATGAACTGTCCACATGCATCTTGCTGGAGTGTCAATTTTGTTTTAGAGCTGGGGGAGCAGAGCTCGGGCTTTCCCTAACTACCCACGCTGGCGCATGCACAGATCCACCCCCCTGGTGTGTCAGTTCTGAAGTCCAGTGATACCTATTTAAACAGCAGTAGTGTTACTGTTAACTATTTTACTGCTGATCATGTGAGCAAGAACATTTTAAGACCCAGGCAGACTGTGAGGAACTACAGAGGGATCTCACATGATTACTAGGTGAATGGGCAATAAAATGGCAAATGAAATTCAAATGTTGAAAAGTGCAAGGTGATGCACACAGGGAAAAATTACATACACAATGCTAAGTTCTGATCTGGGTGTAACCACTCAGGAGAAGGATCTTGGAGTCATTGTGGATAGTTCCTTGAAGACATTGGCTCAGTGTGAAGCAGCAGTCAAAACGGCAAATCGAATGCTAGGCATTATTGGGAAAGAACAGAAAATGAGAAAATATCATAATGCTACTGTATAAATCTTTGGTACAACCCCACCTTGAATATTATGTGCAGTTCTGGTTGCCCCATCTCAGAAAAGGCATAATACAATAGGAAAAAGTTCCAAGAAAGGCAATAAGGATGATAAAAGAGATGGCTCAACTTCCATATGAGAAGAAGTTCAACAGGCTAGAACTGTTTAGCTTGGAAGAGAGGTGATTAAGGGTGGGATATGATATAAGTTTATAAAATTATGAGCTGTGTGGAAAAAGTAAGTAGAAAACTGTTGTTTGTCCTCTCTTACAATAAAAAGAAGGGAACACTCTGAAATTAAATGGCAGCAGATTTAAAAACAAACAAAAAAGGAAGTACTTTTTCACTCAGCAGACAATACAGTTGAGGAACTCGTTGCCAGAGGAGGCAGTGAAAGCCAGCAGCATGCATAACTAACTTCAAACAAAAACTAGATAAATTCTTAGAGACTAGAACCATAAATGTTTACTAATAGGCCCTAAAATGCTGGCTACTGCTAGTTGGGAGTGGTTAGCAGGAGATTGGTCATGGTCACATCTCCATGACCTGTACTTGTACTTCTCTCGAACTGCTGTAGCTGGCCAATGTTGGAGACAGGATGCTGGGCTCGATGGACCATGAGGCAGACCCCGTATGGCACTTCTCATGTTCTTAACTCTCTCTGTACCAGAAGCTGCTCCCATCAGAGCTGCCAAATCCCCATGCTGTCAGTATGAAAGTATGTGGCACTGCAATCTGGGAAATGGCAGAGCAGGTATAAATTGAGCTAGTAAGTCTGAGGGCACATTGCCACATTTAACCCCTATATGAGTGGGTGGGGTAGTTGCCATGGGTCTAAGCAAGTCAGTAGAAGACACTGAGCCCATTCCAAATGGAATGAACTGCCAGCCTGATACAGGGCCAGAGTGCTGACAAGCATGCCAGGCTCTAGGTGCCTCACTAGGTGGGTGCTGTGACTGCTAGCCAGTTTGCTTGTGTTGCTCTCATTTGTACTGCTTGTACAAGCAAGGAAGATTTATTGCCGAGTCAGGCAAAGCTCCTCTGGACAGCCACCTCACAAGCTCGCCCAAATCCTGCCCTGCTATCATACATCTATGCTGCAAATACGGTGGGTAAGAACAAGAACCCAAGTGCGCATCATACACACCTCGGTTGGCTCTTTCCCCTGCTGTACAATCATTCAGTATTTTGTAGGGTATCCCTCAAGGTCTCGACACATATGTTTTAGGAAAGTGAGTACCTGAGCATTTCAGTTTTGTTTCTCCTTTCACATGGGTTTTAGCATTGACATTTTCTAGCATAAATTCTGAAAACCAAAAAGAAGAGATCTCTTTCTTGACTTTTACTACCATCCCAGATTTCTCTTTCAAGAGGATCATGACCCAGTTCTCCAAACATTCAAAAATCCCAGGGGCACAAGAGCCTGAGGAGTACATCCAGCACTGGGGTGAGGACACACAATGCCAGTGACCTGACCTATGTTGCATCTACTCACAAAGCAGCTCCAAATTCTGCCTCTCCAAGACTCCACCTCTTAACATTTAAAAACGCCTTTCGATTTTTTGCATCTAGCCCTGCTCTCCACAAGCCCTTGCGGCTGCGGATGACAGAACAATCTCACTGCAGGCAGCTTTTGTGCAGCTCGACCCCCAAAAGAAAAATGATGGCTTTGAACTATTAACCCCTCCCAAGAAAGGGCTGGAATTAAAAGGGTTTACGAGTAAGAATGCAGATGGGAATACTGTAATAACAACAGGCGAAATGTTTGCCCAGCAATTCTGGACTTGTTTGAAGGAAGGGACAATGAAGTTGGATCGGCTTCCGTTAGGGAGTGACGCCACAAAGAAAGAATTCAGAATCTTGAAGGGAGCAGAAACAGTTGATAAATGCTGAAGCTGAAGCAGGGGGTGGGTGAAACAAAATACTAAGCATTGACACTCCTGATAAGGTTACTGAGGCTCCAAGGGTTTCTGGGACTTACACACAATGGGCATGAAAAGTCAGGGGCAGGGGAAAGAGGGTGAGAGAAAGGGGCAAGATTTCAGGTCTTTGGCTTGCCTGGCAACTTCCTCCGGCGAGAGGCGGGAGTCGTATCATCAGTCAAGGCTGGACTTTATATTTTAGGCTAAATGTGGAGCAGTCTCCTGTTCCATCAAGCCAGTCATTTACATCTCCCTGTCTGTCCCCTATTCAACAAGGCAGCCATCTCCAGTCTCCAAGGACCTCTTATTTCTCTCTCCCAAATTACTGTCATTTGGGGGCAAGAGATGGTACAGCCTCAGCAGAAAGCTGGTGCATGCCACTCCAATTCATCAAGGGGTTAGAGATAAAATTACAGAACAGCAGGACATGCTCAACATCAAAAAATGAGAGTGCAGGGTCCCCAACATGATCATCAAGAGTCTGCGAGTTCCACTCGGTTTCTTCACCAAACTTCTAAAGAGGGTGAAGTTCACAAAAACACATTCACTCACAAGATTACAAACATTTCCTGTCGTGTTTGTGGCACAGCCAGAAGCAGGAACAGGCCTCTCTCAGCAACTGCACTTGGGCTTCACTGGAACACAACAGAGCCCAACAGCCAGTACACGGTCAGCCCTGTGGCCTGGCCTGGTTACAGCAGAGAACAGATAAAGCGAATTCACACACAGACAGAACACGGGTTAAGATCTTGTCTCACTGGAGTCCATGGATTCATTGCCATCAACTTCAGCAACACTAGGAATTAACTCTGAACAATGGATGTTTTTAGATGGCTCCCATGGTCCGCTCCATGGGGGGACACCCCTGGGTCTGCTCCGGTGGCAGTGGGTTTCAATGGAGGCTGCGACTACAGAACGCAGCCCCCCCCCCAATGCGGTGCCCCCTCCCCTGCACCATAGAACTGCAGGTGGCTCACCAGCCACCCTAGGCTGCCACCCGGAGATCTATTATTTTTATTTATTTATTTTCAAATTTATACGCTGCCCTTCCCACAAGGGCTCAGGGCAGCTTACAATCACAGAGCAACAATAAAAATCAGTGCAATAAAACACTCTCCCCATAACTCTTCCCAATAACCCAACCAACCCTCATTAGTGCCCACCAAATGCTCTTCCAAATAAAAAGGTTTTACACTGCCTCCAGAAGGTGCTCAAGCTTAAACAAACCTCCCGGGGAGGGGAATTCCATAAGCCTGGGGCAGCAACTGCAGACTTCAGAGTACTGGTGTAATGTGCTCCTGGAGTGGCAACTCATCCCAGCAAGGAGCCGAGCCACTGCATTCTGCACCACCTGCAGCCTCTGAACAGTCATCAAGGGCAGCCCCACACAGAGCGCACTGCAGCAATCTAGCCTCAAGGTGATAGAAGCATGGATGACAGTGGCCAAATTAAAATCTGAAAGAAAAGGCCGCAGCCTTCTCACCAGATGGAGTTGGTGAAAAGCGCTCCTAGCCACCGCCACAACCTGACAATCCAGGTGCAGTGAGGGATTCAGAAGTACTCCGAGGCTGCAACCTGGCAGTCTGAAGCAGAGCTGCTGCAGCCCATCTGAGAGTAGATGAACTGCTGCTCTGCCCCTGGCCAGTGCTCTGGGTTTGAGAGGCCCGCTTCGCTCACAGTGCTCCGGAACCCCATGAGCGGAGCTGGCCTGGAGCAGGCAGCTTCTGCTCCTGCTCCACCTCCCCCAGGGTTGCACACAGGGGTGGGGTGGAGCAGGAGCAGAGCAGGTGTCCATTTAAAGACACCCAGTGAATGAGCTTTCGCCTCCATCTTCACAGCTGGTCTTTGGAGGCTGCAAATTCCACAGCATGCTATGGACAAAATCCAGACAGGGCTGGCAGCAAGACCCTCTCCTGCATAGATATTCAACTCAAAGGGAACCTAACCCTGCTCTTGTGGCATGGCAAAGCTCCCACTGATGTCAACAGGAATGCCGGATCAGGCCCCAAAAAGAACAGCTCACTGGAGGCAGCTTGTCAGAACACATCTTCATCCTTTAAAGATCCAAGAACTGTTTAAAAGCTTTTCTGGGTTGTGTCTATGTATCCCTAAGAACATCCAAGCCCTGCAGCCCACAATCCTGACAGGCAGGGAGCTGTGGAGGCTCAGCCAGAGCCGTTCGATATTCCAGTCACTGAACGTCTCACAAGAGGAGCATGGTGGCAGAAGGCACGTTTCACATTTGAAAAGGGAGGAAAAAAATCTAAAGAGAATAAGATTAGAGAGGTAGATTTATGGCTGGAAAATGACACATTACCACCGCATTTTTTCCTCATTTAAAGTAGAGATGTGTTAAGGACTACATAGCACATGGGTCCCAGAGACAAGCAGGCAAGAAAATCCACTCTCAACTGACCACCAACCAGATAGCTGCCATGCAGCAGCATCCCTTCTCTCCCACGGACACTCTGGACTGGGTGCTGAACAAAGGGGCTGCTGGAGGCTGAGGTTTTTAAATAAAGGGCTATTGAAGTACATAAGGTTTACTTTGCAATGCAGGATATCACCTTCATCCCATCCTCCTCAGACATATCCTTTACCCAGCTGTGCAAGGGGAGGGGAGCAGAGTGTCATATGAGAGAAAAGTTCAGTTCCTGGCTCTGGCCCAGACTCCTTGGGCTAGTTAATCAAAGTTCCCCAAGAGTCAAATGCTAGAGTCAGGCTTCCTTTCCAATGGTCTGTCATGTGACTGCAAGCTCCTTGGCAAAGTCCTGTCTCTCATTAGGTGCATGTGCCGAATCTGGCTCAGCTGGACCTCTCAGAATGATGGTAATACAAGAACAGTAGAACCCACCCACCCCAACCCATTCTCCAGACCTCTCTAACCCCAAACCTTCCTTAGTCCAGCCATGTCCTTTGTCTCCCCCAACTCAAATAATAGGTGTTAACAAGTGTGATGGTGACCCGCTGTGGCCCACTTTGTTCCATGGGCCACCATCACGTTTGTTGGAACCTTGCCAGGTGTTTGTCCAGGATTTCTCCCGGGCATGGTAGCAACTAGCTCAGGATGTGATCCCGGAGACCTCTGGGGCCACAGCCCGGGCTACCGTCTGCCCAATCGGGCTGGCAGGCTATAACGTTTGTTGTAGACCGCCATGGCTGCCTGTCATGGTGAGGGGTGGGGCAAAGGTGCAGCGTGGGGGTGGGGCCAGCTGACTGCACTTTCATGCAACTCCCTGCCCTCTCCAGCAGTCCGGACGCCAGCACATTTCTTGCCTGGCTAGACCCAATCGTGGCAGTGTTGCCAGCAGCTTCCTGTCCAGATAGCATCATGATGGCAGCGCTCCACTGTCACTTCTGTTAACACCCACTGTCACTGTTACTGTTAATGTATCACACTCCCACACACCCACCCACTTGTTCAGACACCTCTTTAATCCAAATAAAAAGTCCAGGTATGCAGATGAGGGATTTAGAGAAGCCGCAGCAGATTCCCCGTTCGCACCGGCTCTTTTCCTGTCAGCTGGCTCCTCCACGCTGCCACGTCTTCCCTGGCCCTTCCCTCTGCTGCCACAGCCACCACAGATGGGAACGCAGCCTGAGCCAGACAAATGGTCCATCTTAGCCCAGGATTGTCACAATCTGACACAGCAGCAGGGTTTCAAATCCAGCTCTCCAGGACCCCTGGCAGAGGCCTCACCCAGGCGTGCTACCCGAGAACCTGAATCAAAGCCATTCAAACTTACATGGCCTCTTTAAGAACTGGAGTGTCCTCATGTGTGTCCTGATTCAAGTCCAATTCAAGGAATCACATTGAGCACTAGAAAAAAAAACCTTTCACCATGCATTTTACCACGTGGCAGGACACATAAGTACCTGCAGTATCAGGCCCTGGGGGAGCCAAGTTGCTGCAGGGTGCTGCCCTCAGCACTAAACCAAAGAGGAATTCGCTGCTATGGAAACAACTCAGTGGCTACAGCTGTGTAAGGTCTAGGTGAGCCACTGGGCTGAGGAGCTAATTAAGGACAGCTGGAGCAGGGCGTGGTGGAACCAGTCCAAGAGTGTAGGCTGGGGCAAGTTGAAAAAGGCTAGTGTGAGCTAAGACAGCAGGCCTGGGATAGACTCTGTCTGGGAGGGCTACCTGGTTCCAGAGGACAAGATGCCGGACCATAAAAACCCGAAGAGACAAGCCAGATGGGCTGGTATGGACTTGCAGAGGTTCCTGTTTGTGTTTGAGTATAGTACATTCTGTAAATGAAGACATTTGGAGCACAGATCTTGTGGTAGGCTGGCTTCTTGGGTGTTGCACTGTGCAGATACTTGCACCCCAGAGGGGCCACCCTCTTACCCCCACATTTTTCCAAGCTTATCCCTAGTAAGTCCTGAATCGCAGTTGATACAGGTGCCCCATTTGTGCAAATCACTCCTTCACCAGGTTGAGGTGCCATTTGTATGCCAGAGACCCCACCATCAGGCCTTAAGTATTGGGGTACTAGTACTAATGGACAGAGACATACAGGACAGAGTGGGAAAACAGAGAAAATAGGGCAATGGTTCTTGAGAGACGGAGGAATGTTCCGGAGGAGAGCTAGAGGTATGTTCACATGATCAAACCTTCCAGATTAAACACACTTTAACCACTCTATTGTTCTCACCATTGGGGTGGTTAAAGTGTGGTTGAACCACAGTACAGGTACCACATTTAATTGTGTTGGCTATTCTAGAACTAATCCTAATGGAGGAAGCTCATGATAGAGTACCATAGGCTGTGCTTGCTCACTGAGATAAAGCCACGAAGATTATTGTCAACAGCCACTCAGATTCACTGAGTTAAAACCACTCCCCAAGTCGTAGTCACAGACGCTGGCTGTACCAGCCAGCATGTGCAGATATGTACCCTGTAAAGGCAGAGGGCTGCAGTCTCCATGGCCATAAAACAATAGGCTGTCTGCAGGACTGTGGGTTGGGTTGAGCAACGCCTGCACTGAAATGCAAGAGGTAATGGTTGGACCATCCAGCAGGGGTGACTCAAACCTCAGAGGCCTTACAACCCAACTCAAAGACAAGGTAAAGTGCCTAGTCAGCCTTGTGAGTGCTCTTTGGACACTGGGTAAAACCCAGAGATGCCCTTGAATCCAGGAACTCAGAAGGCTAACTCCCTCCCCTTCCCTGATTTGTACATCAAAGTCCTCCAAGATGAGCATCCTGGGACACTCCACCAGCAATCCCAACACCATAGCTCCAGAAACTCAGCCCCGAAACCTGGGGTCTATACACCAGCAGGACCATAAATTTGGGTCCTTTCCCAGTGGCACAGAACATGGCCAAGCACTTAAATGAAGTTGCCTCCAAGAGCCACCCTTGAGGGTGGCTCTTGGAAGAAACTTCATTTAAGTGCTTGGCCATGTCCTGTCACTGGGAAAGGACCCAAATGTATGCATTCTGTCCAAGGCTGGTGGTTCACTAAGAACTCTAGTGGAACCAGCCATGATAAAACAGGGCCTAAGGCATTGTCCAGCAAACTCTCAGACCATATTCAAACCATTGGCGGTCTGCAGATTTTGGCTCCTGCAAGCTAAAATCTGCGCCGAGTTAGACCGGTGTGAAAACCCTCCCCCACCCCACCTCTTGCAGTTTCTCCCAGACTCAAAATCTGTGCAGAGCTGGCCATCGCCACAGGTGTGAATGTAGTCTCGGTGATGCATGCCAGGTGCAGGTGACGCTCTGTGACAGAATCACAGTGCGTCAGCCATATTTACAACAGATCTGGCATTAACCATCTAGACTCTCATACAGGAGGACTCCAAACTGCCTGTTCCCCCTTCGCTATTCAAGATATTCACAATGGGCTCCAAAGCGATTTTCCAAAGGCATCTAGGACAAGCTACCTTCTACCAATACTGAGGCCGTTTTTAGATGAGGACGGTGGCGCCTGCACTTGTTTTTCAAAAGACCCGGCTGTTTGTTCTACACGTGACGCTGCCGCCGAATACGCGCATGCGCGGGCGACGCGCATCCATTTCCGGCCGCGTATGACCAGCCTCGATCGCCGACCCGGTCAATTCGCGACCGGAAATGGATGCGCATCGCCCGCGCATGCGCATATTCGGCGGCAGCGTCACGTGTAGAACGGACTGCTGGGTCTTTTGGAAAACAAGCACGGGCGCCGCCGCGCTCGTCTAAAAACGGCCTGAGGGAGCTCTCCCCTCCCACTGGCCATCACCTTGGTAGTATTTTAAAAACTTGCTGGCTCAGTTCCCTTGCCCACTCCAGATGTCTCCCCTCCTCATGAAACCATCTTCCACTCTCACAAACACTGAACACAAAACAGACTAGCAAAAACTTCCCCTTGGGAGCCCACCCAACACAATACAACTACAGAATACTGGCTGCCATGCACCCACAAATGTAGCACACCCTAGCTCTGTAGTTCAGCCCATGCCATGCCTGCTGTGACAGGAATCAGGCACATGCCCACAAGTGATCCAACATGACTCATTCAGGCCAACACCAGGAACATGTTCCTTAGCCAATACTTTGCTGTGTGGATCTGCCACGTAGGGCCCAAGAAGCCAGAACCTTTCCCCCACGCAAACCTTCTTATCAATCATTCATAAACTGCAGATCCTCTTCCCTCAAGACTCAAGCACACACTGCTTTCAGCTGGGGCATTGGGGGGTGCGGGGGAAGAGAGGCATCAGTGAGATGTTTAAACAGGCACTTCTATCCACCCTCATCCCTGCAAAGGGAACATGTTTCTCTCTCTCACACACACACACACACACACACACACACACACACACACACAGGCCCTGCTGGCCCTTCCTGGCGTTTGATTTCTGTCTGTCACTGAGTGATGAGGACAAAGGGTGAGGAGTCAGGAAAAGGTCTGAGCCACTTTGTTCATCGGCTGGATACGAACTTTGGATGAACTCCGTTGGGAAAGAGAGAAGCAGCATGGAGTGAGACACACCAGGCATAGCCCTCTCAGCTCAAACACACACGCACACACACACAAACACTTCAGCAAGGTGGGGGGGCATTCCCTATCCCCTCTATTGCAAGGGGCCTTGGGAGCTCCCTGCTCTGAGGAGACAGAGTGATATTCAAGCCCCCTTCCCAGGAGGCACATTCAATAAAGCAGGATGCCAGCATAGCCTTTTCTCAAACAAATCTGTTAGCAGCGGGCCAGGGGCCAGCTGCAAGGGCTTGCATTTTGTACAAACCAAATGGGAATTCCTAATAAAAGTCACTGTGGTGTTTGCAAAGGAAAATGGAGCTGCCGGGAGTTCGTGAGGGGAAGGAAACACATACACAATGAGCTAAAGTAGAATACGGAACAAGAGAGAAGCCTTGCACATGCAGAGCCAGCTCTAGGGCCCAAGACACCTTTCACTGCAGGGCTAATCTCAGTGTCTGTTTCATAGAAGTTTAAACCCAGCCACTTTGTTAACGCTGCAGAGTGTCAGCCTGCCACAGGGGGCTGATCACGGAGGAAGATTCTACATTAAGGAGATTTTGACTCCAACCCCACCAACAGCTAGTGAGGATGGCCTTTGTGGAATTTATTGGCCAAAAATAACCAGTTTGCTGTTTACTCTGGTCCTTACACAGTGACTGGGCTAGCACAACTACCTCTGAGCAGACTCCTTTGCTAGGCAGATGAGCGTGTACACCGATAGGGTTAACCCTGCAACAAGAGAATAGCTAATGCAGGACTGAGAGGAGGAGGCTCCTGCGTTCTGACACGACACTAATGTCAAAACAAATATTCGCTGTAAATAGTTCAAACATTTGCTCACTTCAGTTCAGGTCTGATGAAACAGGTGTTAAACACTATCCATGCTTGCTTTGTTGGGATATTTGCTTTGGGGGTTTTGGTTGGTTTTCCTGCCCCACCCTTACCCCATTCAGTTTTCTTTTGATACTCAATTATTTGAGTATTTGATCAAATAATTGATAATCCAAACAAAAATAACTGGCAAAGAAAATGGAAAAAGACATGTATTTTAATGAATCTGTGAATATTCATTTTGGTGTAAATATTCATTCAGATATTTAGAGTGCTATCCAAAACTGCAAATAATATTCACAAATACAGAACTTGTTTGTTTCAACACTAAATTGCACACCTAATTAGCACAGTTGTGGCAGCCATACATGCCAAGTACAATTCATTGTGGATGTGTATCTATTCACTCATATGTTTCATTCTTCATGTTCATACGGGATCCCATTATGAATATATCCTGCAGGGGAAGGGGGAACATGCATGTTAGTCTCATGTGCACCGTTGCAGAGAAGGCAAGCAGGTCACAGCTTCTCAATTCACGCGGGTGCAGAGCAATCCCCCACTTCTTTGCCCACACAGACAAACACACCTTCACATACCAGTTTGTAAATCTGGGACCAAACAATTGATAAGTACTGCTTAATCGTCACAATCATTGGCAGTGGGATGACTTCTGCCTACTCCACTGATAAGAAGGGGCTACAGGACTTGCCCAAAGTCATGCAGAGAGCAAACAACAGAGTATGGGACAGAGCCCAGGAGTCCTGCCACCAAGCCCTGTGCTCTAATCAATAGGCCATGTCATAGACAGAGAAGTGTTAGTGGTTGGTGCTTGTGGCAAGACTAGGCAAAAAGTCAGGTATCAGCAAAGCAAAACAAGAATCTTAAACCAATCAAACCGTCTCCTCTGGCTCAAA
This sequence comes from Sphenodon punctatus, assembly GCA_003113815.1. Taxonomy (NCBI): domain Eukaryota; kingdom Metazoa; phylum Chordata; class Lepidosauria; order Sphenodontia; family Sphenodontidae; genus Sphenodon; species Sphenodon punctatus. Next base: position 351,354 of record QEPC01005751.1, on the reverse strand, counting down.
ACCACAACAGTTTTTGTGTCTGACCAATAGACCACTAAAGTTAGTGGCTAGGCGTCCACCAAGTACATGCAAGACAGTTTCAACTATCCAGTATAGGAGACATGCTGGGTGGGCCCCGAAAGAGACTAGCTGGTCAAGTTCACCTCTGTTTGCAAGATATTTACCCACTTCCAGGTGGTGGAAAAAGATTGGGAACAAAAGATTCCAGAAGCAATTTCTCCTCAGCTCAGTAGAAAAGGGCTGAAACGAGCAGCAAATTTTTACTTGTGAGTAATTTCACCATGACCCATTTCCACCAGGAACCAAGATCAATTTCCCACCAATTTTCTAATACGATCTCTCAGTTCTCATACTACCATGAGATACTGTCCCAATTTACTGACTTTCTGTTTACTGTGCACCATTCATTTACCACTTACCGCATTGCCGATTGTACCATTTTACTTCTGGTTTCTCTCGGTTCATTGTTTCTGTATTTCTGAGTCAATCACTGAGTGAATAGCCCACCCTGTAACCCCTCCCGCCGCCTGCCCAAACACATTTTTTTTAAAAACCAGTGCCTCCAATCAGAATGATTGTTGTATGTTGTTCTCTTTGCCTTGACCAACCAGCAACTAGACTACAGATTTGTAAACGAACGTATCTACCAGCCAATGAGTGAGAAGGATGTATAAGGGTAAATAGAGTACAGAAAAAATAGAAAAATGTGGTTTTGTGTCTATCACCTCCCGGGATTTGAAACCGATGACAAAGTGGTAAATGGCAAAGCAGTAAAACGGCAAAGGAGTAAGCAAATTATCAGCAAAAAATCAAGAAATAAAATGTTGATCAAGACATTACCATGAGGTTCTCAATTCGACCAAGATAGTATTGGGAACTGGAATTTGATGGGAATTCCCATTTTTACAAAATCTTGTTTCAGCTCTAGGCTACACGTGGAACAGAAACCTCCATATCTAAAAGGTTCCCCCCTTCCATACCTTCTATGAGGTAAGGGCTCAATCCCACTTCCCTTCACAACAAGGAGGCTGCCTCTGCCACCCTTGGCTCCAAATACCTGGTGAACTCTGCTGATGCACAAAGAGCCAGGGGGCAGGTACATGGATAGGATTGACAAACGACGCCTCTCTTTACCAGTCACAAGTCACTCCCCGACAGTTGTCTGGCAGCTCAGAGTCACAGACCGCTATCCCCTCCCCTCCCCACCATTTACACTAGGAACCAGAGTTAAATTCCATGGGCACCATGCCATTCTGGAGGGGCCTTAAAGAATTGGGCTAAAGGGATTAGCGTGCACACTGCCACAAAGAAAGGGGCAAGGATGGAGAGGAGATTTCAGAAGCTTCCTCTCCCTGCCAGCAGAGGCGAGCTAGAAATAACTTTGGTCAGAAAGCAGGGGAGTAGTTGAGGTAACCAGACAGGAGAAGAAAACGGGCCTGAGGTCAGCACGGATTGGAGAGTAACCGGATTCACTCCACTCAGGGCAGGCAGCGCTGGTAGGACAGCCTGTTGCTGTTGGATCCAGAGTCGTTTTTGAAAACAGTAAAAAAAATGGCAGCAAGAGAGGGTGGGGAAGGAGGGAGGAGAGCAAATCTAAATCTGAAACATGGGTGGGAATTTTAAAAAAACAGAATAAATCAGCTCTTCTTATTGCAGGGGACCTGAGAAGGGGCTCAATTAAAGCAATCAGCCAGACTCCTCCAGTAACCTCCTCCCTCGACAAGGGGTTGTCGTGTCTGCTTCCTAAAGTGGATTCCCATTTGTCTTTATATGGTTCTCATTTGTTCCTTCCCTCCCTTCTCCCACAAAATTCAAGATAAGCTCAAAAAAGCCCTTCTTCATGGGGCAAGTGACAGGAGAGGAATCCTAGAGGGGCTGGGCTCATCTATGCCAACAGAGCCTCACGGATCATCTCCCTGACCTCCCAACCACCAGGGAGGGGTTTCTGCCTTGGATACTGAGGCAGCCCCCATTTAGGAAGGAACCCCCCCTCTACAGGGTAGGCTCCTGGGCAACCAGAATTTAAAGAGGACCAGAGTCCATTCGTCTCGCTATTCAACCAACACAAAAGGCACATAGAGAGTAAATAATATTCAAGTCCAGAATCTCTGCAAAACACAAAGCCTAGCTCCAGGCAACATCAAACTTGGGGCTGGAAAGCACCCTAAGGCCTGCAAGCCACAGAGAGTTCAAAGCCTACTGCTGCCACCACAAACCCAACCTGAAATCTGAGCTGGGTCAAGGTCAGGGATTTGGTAGGAAGGAGGCCACCTCTATCTGCAAACTAGATACTTCTTCACTCTTGTGACATTTCTCAAGTTATGGGACTGGTCACTGGACACAAAAAGGCAGGGCAATGGGCTGAGGTGAGGAAGCCATGGGCAGTGGGGAGAGGTAGCCAGGTATTTATGCCATGCTCTTCACGCTAATGTCCAGGCACCTTCTGAGACAGCAAGTATCTGAAGAGTGTAAATGCAAGGGAAACTAAGAAATGGTTTAGGAAAGCACAAGGGTCAGTAGGCAGTGACAGGGTTAAATAAAACAAAAACAAAAAAGTAAAGAAAATACAGGGTTAGGACTGAAATAAGTAACCTCCAAAATAAGTATACCCATCAAATATGCACTACCTGATCTGGCATTTGCAGAGAGGGTAACAGGCGCTACTTGCATAGTTTCTGAAAAGTACTTGTTTGGGATTTAAAATTAGAAAAAGTGTGTTTGTGTGTAAATGCTCATTAATTTTATAAACCAGCTGCTGGGGGTGAGGGGTAGGCAGAGGGTGGCATAAAACCTAGGACCGTAGGCACAGCTGTCCCGAAACAGAGCAGCAGAGCCATACCAGAAGGGTCCTTTCAAAGCACTAACTGTAAGCTCTTTATATAAGCAAGATGCATTGCCCATCGCCATCACAAACATAGGGTGATTTCAGACGTTATGTGAACACGGTGAACCATGGTGAATACCCACCTGTGGTCACCGTGTCCTGTACGTCTGTTCGCGGCGCGCCAGATGTTGGCCACGGTCAATCTCCACATGGGGTTCGTTTGAACCACGCTTCCCGGGCTAGCCGGGGGAAGGTCCCGGGAGGCGTGGTCAAACGGACCCCGGGCCGTGGCCAAGGAAAAGTAACATCTGGCCGCGTGCCACGGCCCGGGATCCCCGGTGGGATCCTGGGCCGTGGCACGATCGGCCGAACGTGGCGGCCGCATTGGCCCCGCCGCCCGCCCGTCTCCTTGGAGGGTGGGCAGCGGGGTGCGTGGAGGGGGCGGGGCCGTGCGGCCGCACGTTGCGCCGTGCGGCCCCGGCCCCTCCCACTTTCCCCACCGGGATCCCCCCGGCACGTCTGTTGTGCCGTTACGGGGTGACCCCGGCGGGGAACGAAGCCGCTGGTGCCGGTACGAGGCCAACGGCCAGCGTATCGTCTGAAAATACCCATAGATACAGGAAATCAGCACTGGTTCTGGTAGCTCTGCAGGTAGCACTTTGGAAAGAAAACGGGAAGGTTGGAGGTTCAAGGTTGCTGTATGCAAATAAACTGTATGTAAACAGTAGAGAATCCACCATAGAGTGGTGTTAGTGTTTTACAAAGAAATTATATTTATATGAAGAAAGCACATATTTATGCAAATCTACTTTCCATACTGTATTAACAAAAGATAGCTAATAATTGCTCATGTTGCTCTGGTGGTAGAGCTGAGCAAAGGATATTAAAGGAAAGTCATAGGTTCAAGGCTGCATCAAGTAAAGGAATAGACATGAGAGAACCCACCACATAGGAGAAAAAAAACCATACTATTGTTTCCAAAAGTAAACTCTCAAAAGTTTGTGTGTAGTGTGCAAACCCCATATACAAATACATACCCTGGATGTGCAGCTGATGTGGTTATCACACAGCTTGCACAAGGAAGCTCGGCCTTGTACCATGCATTTCAGTGCCAGGCGCTTTATAAATAAATAATAAAAATATTTGTTTATTTTTATATAGCACCCCCCTGCCAGGGCACTCAGAGCACTTCACATAGATCTAATTAACAAAGCTTTTAATCCTTCCTCACAACAACCTCTGAGATAGGTTAGGTGGAGAGAATATTGTGACTGGCCCAAGGTCACCTAGTGAGTTCCTGGTACAAGTCTCGCCTTAACCCAAGCCTCCTCCTACCTCCCCAGTCCAGGTACTGTGCAGTCTTAGCCACTACACCATGATGGAAATAAAGCTTTCCACGCTGAGGCCAAGGTAGTAAAATTCCTGGAAATTGCTCTCTTTTCCTCTGCCAGCAGAGAGCCAGTTCCCATCACAAGAACATGGCCTGTTCCTGTCCCCAGCTGCAAGGAAATGCGCTAGCTTGTCCTAGCCTCCTTGCATCCCGGCCTGGAGGTTCACCCTGACCTTGCCACATCCTAGGAAAAATGAATAGGCAGAAGAAGAAGAATGTATCTTCCACAGGGGGATTACTTCTGCCAGTGCAGATATGGGGTCTGGCAGCCTCAATAATGAGCTGCCACAGTGAGATGGCAAACGAAGAACAATAGGCAATACCCATACATGAAAGGTTAGAGGGGGTGGGAACAATGAACAGCTGTTTGCTGATCTGGAACTGCCCCTTCCCCCAAACACCCAGTATCCATTTAGAATGGAGTTAATGTAGTGAAAATCAGAGCTATAGCAAGGCCCAAGTCATACTTGGGCTGAGGGAGGAACAGAAGCAACCAGCATTGGCACTGGCAGGAGCCCCATCTTGCTCGCTAGTGGAGGACAGTCCCAAAGACAGAAACTCTCCAGCCTTAAGGAGATAGGCAGACTAACTGCACACAGGCTGAGAAAGCAACCCAGCTCCTTCCACTGAGGAAGAGAAAGGGAAGACAAGAGACCCAGAAGCAGCTCTTCCTGCTGGATGCCAAGTGCTAAACCCCCAGTGCAGGGTAGGCTGCTGGCCCTTTAACCAGGGAGGCACAGCTCCCTAGTTGCTGCTCATTTAGGCCATCTATCCCAGAAGCCTCAGTGGGATGAGTGGGTCATACAGATAGTGGTTGGATGGAAGGGGTTGCTGGAGCCTGCAGGCACATAAGCAAGACTCGAACTGGGGAGTAATCAAGGTGATCCTGACACAAAAGAAATCTTAAAGACTGCAAAACAATTGTTTGCCTCCCCGGAACCAGGTACGCCCAAGGCTTTTCCATCCTGAGCCTCACCAGCTCCCGGAAGCAGAGTAGCCCCATGTCATGGATGTGGAGTAGGAACAAAGTTAAAAGGGACTTGCCTAAACCTGCAGAAAGGAACCCACTGAGCCCAAGAGAACCAGACTGGACTGTCAGCTTCCCAAGACAGGGACTGTCCATTACCGGCCTCTGCAACATTTGGTCCAACAGGGCTCCAAGGTGCTACCAGCAATAACACAAGTTGCACACATGCCCTTTAGCAATGCTCAGGGCCAATAGGAGGCATTGCTTACTTTCCCTGCTCCCTCCCACAAGTCATGGGGGGGCATAGGCTTGACTTTGCTGTCCCGCTTGTGAAGCTTAAGCTGCCCAGGTGAGCAAATGTTAGAGAATGCCCTTGGCAGGCAGAAAGCAAATTCCAGCCAGCTGGGGAAATGCCACCAGCACTGGCCTTCATGCTCTGCAAATAGCAAGAGGAGGCAAGCCCCCAGACACGTAGCCAGGCATTCCAGCACCAAATCCTTGCTGGTGTCTCTAGGCAGAAGCCCATGTGCCCTGTGCCAATGGAAAGCCATTTGCTCAAGTACTCACAGAGTGAGAAAATGAAGATGAGCTCAGTAGCAAAGTGACCTTCTGACTAGATGTCAACTTTAGGAGTCAAATATTGCACAGGCCCCTCAAGAGGATGAGATGAAACGCGCAGCAGCCCCTCTGCCAGCACCACAAAGGCAGAGAAGGCAACAGGCAGCCTGTGTACACTGAGAAAGGGAACGCAAGCAGCTGCTGTGATGCTGCCTCTACTCTCTAGCTTTATTACATGCCCTAGATCAGGAGTCAAGAACCTTTTCCTTCCCATGGGCCAAAAGCCCCAGGCACTATTAACATTTTGGCCAATACAGGCAGAAGGACAAATCTAGCTCCTGTCCCTCTCTACCCAACAACAACAAAAGCTCTTGTTGGATTGGCAAGCAAGGTGCAGCCAAGTTCTTGCCAAACCAATTTCTTCTCTTCTACTTAATCCCCACCCCAACAACCAAGCTTCTGCCAAACCCTGCTGACTGGCCAACAGCCAGGCTAACCTACAGCAACACACAACCCATTGCACTGTACTTTTATTTTTAGTTGTAGGGCTCAATTCTGATATAGTGGGAGTTTGGTCTCCCATTTTAATGGGAGCAGGATTCGAGCTTGACTTTGTGTAGTAGCTTTAATGCACTTGGGAAGGTGTCTGTCTAGCTTGTGTGACAGCTGGTAGGCCACAATGATGAGAATGCATTTCACAAGCTCCTAGACCAAGCTTTCACAACTAGTGCAGAATCAGGACACATGCAGGAAGATGGTTCACATGTATGTTATATTTACATATGTGCATTTTACATACAGTGCTTGGATTTTTCAAAGTTTATTTTGAAAGAGAAAAAAATAAAATAACTCTTAATTAGATGTGGATAGACTGTCCCGCTTTAAGTTCCTGTGTTGCACAGACTTTATTTTCACAGGATAGTTCACAGTGCCATGTGCAATGTTAAGCTCTCACACAGTTGAAACTAAGGAACTGGCTAGTCTCCCATGAAAGCAAGTTTTTGCCATTGTTTGTTTCACCCATTTGTAAAACTGACACCATTATCAACTTTCCTTCTATGGGCGTTTTCAGACAAGACACTCCCCACCCACCTCCCACCCACTATATAGGTTACAGGGCACCCATAGGGCAACACTTCAGCCCTGCAACATGTATAGTAGGTAGAGGGTAGGTGGGTACTAGATGGCGAGTGGCCCTTTCCACACGAGATGCCCCCACCCAACCCCATGGAGATGGGTGGAGGTGCCCGCGGGAATGCTGCAGGGGATGGCTGGGGGTGCATGCACGCTCACGCACTACACCCATCTCCACCCATCACCCACGCATAGAGCAATGGGCTCCAATGCCCAATGGGTGGAAATGGGTGTGCGCCCGTGGGAACAACCGCATACGCACCTCCACCCACCGCGGCCCATTTGAAATGGGCCAGTGTCTTGTCTGAAAATGCCCTAATATTTAAGGGTCAAAATTTTGCTAAGAGGGGACTGGATGCAGGTGAGCTGACTGAAGCTGAATTCAGACAAGACTGAGGTGATGATAGGTGGTCAGCCTTGTGACCTGGGGGACATTAGAATGTCTGTCCTTGATGGGGTCCAGCCTTCTTCAGTCGCTCAGGTTTTCAGCCTTGGGGTGCTCTTGGATCCATTACTGCACTTGGGTTGTCATGTTGCCGTGATGACCAGGAGCGCTTTTCGTCATCTCCATCTGGTGAGAAGACTTTGACCCCTTTTAAATAGATTCAGACCTGGCCACCATCATCCATGCCTTCATCACCTCGAGGCTAGATTAGTGGAATGCAGGGCTCGATTAGTGCAATGTGGGGCTTCCCTTGGTGACTGTTCAGAAGCTGCAGCTGAAGCAGAATGTAGCAGCACGCCTTCTATCGGGGTTGAGTCACTGAGAGCACATTACACCAGTGCTCCAGAGTCTGCACTGGCTGCTATAAAGCCCTAAAAGGCTTGGGCCCCAAGTATCTGAAAGGCAGACTCTTTCTTTATGTTACATCAGGACCACTGAAGTCAGCTGGGAATGCCCCATTGCAGGTACCATCTTTCCCACCAAGTTTCTTCAGTGAAGCCACACAGAAAGGGGTTCTCGGTGGCTGCCCCACAGTTATGGAACTCCTTCCCCTTGGAGGTTTGTCTGAGACCAAGCTTCAGAAGCAATGCAAGACCTTTCTGTTTGGCCAGCTGTTTAGCAGGCAGGAGTAGGGTGATGTGGGTTAGAGGATTTTATCTGTTTTATAGAGTATTTTAATATTTGGGACCTTTTTTTGTTTTTTGTATTTATTTACATATTGTAACCCTATCATATTGTTCCCTATCATAAGAAAATGTCTCCATTTTCTTATTTCCTTTACAGCTCTTAACTCCTCTCCCCACCCACTATTGGCATTGTGGGTGAAAGCTAGTTTATTCTGCATACCACCTCTTTACTGCTTTTCAGTAATTTATACCTTATATTGCCCACTGTCTCATATTATTTAACTCTATAAGGCATTTGGGGATAGACTGTGTGTGAAAGATGCTCTGCGGTATACAGCTGGATTAGACAGCCTGACTTTCACATTATTAGCTGGATTTTAAAATATGGCTCTGAACAGATGCTCCCAAAGGCAGATATGACAAGAAAGAATGTACATCAAGACTGGGTATCCACTGCACAGCCTGCCTGTTGGTCACACATTGGGAACGAACATACAATAAATGCTCTGGTGATGGCCATAGAATTTGGAACAGATGCATGTGTGTAAACTCTAGGGGAGTATTTTTTGTATTGCAGTGCAGTCTTCCAATAGCAACCCAAGTCAGGTAGAGAGAGATTCAGCAACTGGATGGGGGTCAAACATAAGTCCTTTGGAAAAACGACGAAGAGAATCTAGACCTCAACTCCCAGGTCTATAAATGCCTTTCACTGGATCCTTGGGTGGAAGAAAAATGGGTTACATGGTTTGGGAGTTCTTCCTGTGATCCCACGTCATTTAAATGAATACAAAATTAGAAAACAGGCTAAGGAAATGAATAGCACATTGCTTCCACTACCAACTGATGTGTGCCCTACCTACCAAAGAGAGGGAACAGCTGTGTAACTGGAAGATACTGTCCTACCTTTCCTAGTGCTCTAGCTTGGCAACTATTGCCCTCATAAGCCTGGATGGAAGTATTCGAGCACAGGCACTCTGGGTGTTTTCAGACAAGTGCCTTGCCACACATTACCCACTAGTTGTCATGGGTAACCAGTGGGTAATGTGTGGGGAGGTGCTTGTCTGAAAGACACCCACTATGTGACTGGTCTCCTAATAGCATTATTCTACAGGTTGAGAAAAAGAAGCAAAAATTAAAGTCCAGTTTTGAAAGAGTGACTAATACGTTTGGGTGCCCATCTTAAAACACCTTAGAAAAGTCTCAGTTTGCAAGGTACCATACTTCTTTAAAAAACCGTTAGAGCATCTCAATCAGGGTAAATGAAATCACTAGCAAGTTTAACACCACAATTAATTTCCAAGGGCACAGAGGTCATCATTGGCAGGAGCTGGCATCAGAATTTGGGAGCTTTTATCTGCCAGTCCTGAGCTCAGCTCACTAGAAAAGCTATCCCTCTCAGAAAGGGTTTATTCAAAACATTTAACAGAGAATGAGGGCTGCAAACAATGGAAAGAGGGAACAGAACTCATTTGGTAAAAAGGGATTTTGGGTTAAATGTTGGCATGGACACTCCTACCTGCTTCTCCTGCACTAATTAGCTGAGCACAAACTTCCTGTTCTCCACAGCATCTAATCTGCTGCTCAAGGCAGACGTCTCCAATTTGAATGTTTCTGGGGCAATGCCACTGACTCAAGGGACTGGTTACTCTAAAGACTAACTACAGCCTGTGCTGCAAGGGACCAGTAGCACCCAGCACCAATCCAGCCAAACACACCAAGGTACCTTGAGGCTGTCTGACACAGGCATTAAACTGATGAAAGCTGCCTCCAAGGTCTGAGGTGCAAGTGAGAGGAAGGTGGCTACTATTCAGCTGGGAGACTCGCATCAAGTTGTGCTAGTAACAACTATTTAGACAAGGAAATCTGATCACATCAATTCAGCTTCTTTGGGACACATGAGTGAGTGTGTCTGGGGTTAGCACCTCAGACTTTATTGTTGCTTTCAAGTTCATGCAACATCATGTCCACAAAAAATTTCCTTCACTCCCAAACATCTTCCCATTGCCACTTTTGAGTCAACTAGAGGAATAGCATGAACACAACTGGAAAGACAGCAAGCGACCAGGGTGGGGAAGGGATTTAATATCTTTGTTATGACACCCTAGGGGCAGGGGACCTGCTGGTCTACCCTTCCTTGATTCTGAAGGGGTCAATTCTGTTTAAACTAATTAAGTCTGCTCTATCCTAAGCACACACTGCAGAGGAGAAGAAAAGTAGCTTAATCAAGTTCAATCACACCCCTTGTCTTGACATTGCAGATCTAATGCTACCATAGTTAGGACACAAATTAAAAGTACACCCAGAAAAAACATGCCTTATTTTTAGTAAGAGCCCAGCATGCCAGAGGCCCATCCCCAAACACCAAACCCAAGTCACCCCTCCGAGCCAGATGCCTGTCTGTCTGTCTGGAGATGCTGTATGAGCCAGTAACTCTCATGGTCAGCCCGTTTGGGCTGTTTCTCACCATTGCCATTCCTCGTTGCCATTAAAATCACAGGGTGAAAACAGACATGACGCTAACCACCCTTGGTGGTTATTTATGCAAGTTACAGGGCTGTATTGGTTCCCTATGCAGCCCTGAAAAATGCATAAATGACCACCAAAGGGTGGTTAGCGTCATGTTTGTTTTCACCCACAGTCTGTTGCTCCAGAAACTTCTCCCTTCTGAGGGCCCATGCAGTTTCTAGTTAACTCAAACCCTCACTGAGCATCCCTTTCTCTATGTGGCTTATTTTTGTTCTTATCTCCGACCCCACCCCATTTGCTTCTGGAACTAATTTAATCAAGAGTCTTGGTGAGGCTTTCATGGACAGAATCTGACACCATTCAAAAGACTGTATCACACCATGCTTGCAGGGCAGAAAAGTCTAAGTCACCCTCCACTTATTCCAATACCAACATAGAGATATGCAACAGCAGCTAGCCCTATGGGCCACCAGAAGGTTAGTTGACAAGCCATGATGCTTCTAAAAAGAGCAGCTAACAGCACTAAAGAAGCAGCTTTAGACATAAACTGAAGAACTAAAGGACATGGAACGGCAGGGCAAAGGCTGGTACTGCCAGAGAAGCTCAGTGCCTTTTGACTGCCAGTCTAGCAGCTCAGGGATACTCTCTTTCCCATGTTTGCATGGTGGTCCACACAATGGGACCCTAATCTCCTTTGATCGCTACCACAGGATAAATATTTGCTACCAATAATAATAGGTGCTCAACTCCCATTGAAATTCAATGAGATCTGAATGCCTGGTTCAGACAGCATGCAAGTGGAAAGGGACAACAACAACAGACCATAGGCAGTCCCAAAACTGCCCCATACTCGCCAACCCAACAGAGCCTGGGCACTTCCACACCCACTGCACCCCAGAAGCATTTTGTTCCACATAGAACACACTCAGCTCGGCTGCTTGCCTCCAGCTTTAGAAAAAGGATTTTTTTAAAAAAAAACAACCAGAAAGAAACCCCATAATGTAATTGCTATATTAAAAAGAAGTGGTAGACGGGAATAATAAGGGAGGTGTCAGAAGTGAAATACAGTAGCAGACATTAAAAAAAACACTACAGTTCTGTGATGGGGGTGTTAATTGAATGCAAAGAGAAAGACAGAGAGAAAGAGAGAGCTCAAGAACGAGAACAAAGGGGCGTTAGGGAAGCAAAAAATAAAATAAAATCCTACCTGCTCCAAAGATGTGATTTGAGTTAACTTTGCTGCAGATAAGGCACAGAGGCAGCAGGGTAAGAAGTGCCATCTATAGCTAGCATCTTAACTTGCATAAACTATGCCACAACAATTAAACAGCTGATCATTACTGTCAACAAATATCCACTTGGCACTTTGTCAACTTCTTCCACAAGGAAGGGGAAAGGGTGTGCATGCGCTATTTTTCTTTTAAAACTGAATTTTAAGCATGGAGGAAAAAATAAAGCAACCTAAACAAAAATAGTATTAGGGTCCCGTCTGATTATTCCACCTTCTCCTCTAAACAGTAAAAAGAGTAAAACATTAGGAAGGATTTGCAGAAAGGAAAAGAGGACACGTCTGATTATTACCAGTCACATATCCTATATTCAACTCATGCTCTCTTCTCCCAATGAGATGGGAGTAAGAAAAGGCTCCTGCTGAAATAGACGCTGCATTATTTTGACAGCAGATATTTTCCAGTTTGCCATCCAAGGACCCTACGTCTCCATCTACCTAGCCTGGTTTTTCTACTTAATGATTCTGCTCATGCAGAGAATCATCTTTAAAATAAATTATGCACACACGCATGCACAAACAGGAACCCCATCCCCTTGCAAACTTTTCGGCATTGCCAAAGCAATTCCTCATTTGAATTTTTATTGACTGAAAAAAATCCACCGCATTGTAGACAATGATACCTTCAAGTTTTGTTTATTATTATTGTTCTAAAAAGCCAGTTTATTGAAAGTCACTCTTACCCTATGGTTTCTAACTAACAAACTAAAACGTGAAAAATATGCCAAATTAGTGGGATGGGATATTATTATTATTATTATTAACAAACATTTATATAGCGCCAGCAGTGTACCTGGCACTTTACAAAGTAATAAAATAGACAGGGTCCCTGCCCCTAGGGCTATGAGCATTTAAACACTAATCTTTCCTGCAGCAGCCTCAAAATCAAATATCCCAACTTATTTTTTTAATGAAATAAATAAATAAATAATAATTATATATTAAGAACCTGGAAGATGCAAACCCCAGATCACACACACAAAAAAGGCCAATGAAACTTTTTTTTAAAAAAAAGAGAGAGAGAGAGAAAGAAGAGCATGCCCATAAATCTTTTAAAATAACTGAAGAGTCAGTGTACAAGGGGGAACTCTTCGGCCAGTAAAGACAACCTCTTTTTCCAACAACTTTATGGACACTTTGGGTTTGCTCAGACAACGTTAACACTATGAAATATTAGTCATAATGTTGCAAGGGATGGTGGTAAAGTCTCCAGCAGGCTCCGGAGTCACTTAAATCAAGCACGGCAAAAGTGAATGCCCATTCCCAAACACTGTAGCGCCAGGAGTGGGAAAAAATGAACACACGCACACACCACGGAGCATATGAACTAGCCAGGATTTTAATCTGGCAATAGTGCCACCACCCACACCCTTAGGCTTTATATCCCTAACAGAAGGCAGCCTGACTAATCTGCTCAGACTTTCACCTCTCTCCTGGACTATACATTTGCATATTCCCTTTTGATGGGGCTATTTCTGCATCAGAAAACCATGACTACCTAGCACAGAACCATGCCCCACAATAAACATGCCATCTGCACGTTTTCTCAATTTGAAAAAATCAATTTTATTTTATTATTTATTCATTTATTTTATTTTTTGTCAAAATAATAAAGCAAAATTTTCTCCCTAAACACACCGGCAAGTTGATAAATACTACTCCCACTTCCACCCCAAGTTTACAAGGGAGAGTTCACTCCAACAAGCACAGCATCCTGGCATCTCAGCAAGCCAGCCATAGCCATTAAAATGCAATCCACACCTGGACCTGCTCTTTGTTTTTTTACACCCTTCCACTTTGAACTTCTTTCTCTCTGGATTTTAATTAGGGGAGTGAAATTAACAAACCCAGTCACTATGGATATCCAAATGCTCCCACCTCACTTCCTTCCCCTATGACCTGGCAGCGTCTCCAGAAAGTAGACTTTTTTTAAAAAGAAGAAGAAACGTTGTATTTTCAGTTGTCTAATCCAAAAGGATTAGACAACTACAAATTTGTGACTGCTTTGATTTCAAATCAGGGTAGAAATCAATTAAGGATGAGAAACATTTCAGTAGAGGACATTCCCAGCAAAACATATAAAGACAGAGAAACAAAAAAGAAGAGACACGGTTTTTATCTTGGCCAATAGAAATTAGAAAGGGAGTAGGTGTGGGAAGAACTTGACAGATTTTAAAAGCATCAATGATATTTATATAGTCAGGCTGCATTACAGTACATTATAGAAACTATAGACAGGCTCCATTACATTATATTATAGGAACTCTATAATGAATGGCTTCTGACTGAGTAAGGTCAGGCATTGGCAATGCAGCCTAAAAGACTTCAGAGACTTGAATGCCACTGCTAGGTGCTTTGTCTAGTTTACAAGCTGCACAAACAACATTTAACAAAGGGCCTCCTTAGTCATTTTATATATATTGCAAGAGTCAAGTAATCACATTTTCAATCAGCAGTTCGCACTAGGAAGCTTTATAATTTTTTTTTTAAAAAAAACAACCCCAGATCTATTCAGGTTTCTGAGAGCCGTTTCCCCCCTTTTATGTGTAACTATCAATGTATATCAACTGAGTGTGCAATCATATTTATTGTCCCTTTCATTCATGTCATACCCTCGCTTACATGGTTTAGATATGAATTATTGACTGTTACAGTCCTTGTTGTTAAAGGGGAAAAAAAGTCATGTCGTTTGCAACGTGTTAAAATGAAGCAGCCAGATCAGAACAGAAACCCTGCTGCTGTTTCAGAGGGGCTTTGCGCAAGCAAGCAGTTAGTCATTCCAAAATATTAAAGATTTCAAAAAATAAAGAAAAATTATAAACGTCACTAAATGTCCTTCTTTGGGCATCTGTTGTTTAAGATCACCCTTGATTAATGACTGCTATTTTTTAATTGTTACTTTTAAAATTTAATGCCCCCCTGGGACGTGTTATAAGTGTGTTAGTGCATGGCAGGAGGTCTTGAAAGTGGAAAACAGCAGAACAAGCGCTCTCATGTCATTACTGCCTTTGGATCCAAGAACACCTCCTGTCATAAAACAAGAGTACCTTAAAGTAACCAGCAATCTAACAGATAGCCTTCCACTAAAGGTATTTGACATCTCTCTGCGCTAGCTGTCCCAGCGACTGGCAGATCCAGATCTTTTCATTCATATTACACATAGACACTTACACTCTAAAAATGGAAAAAAAAATAATTAGAAATGCAATTTTATTATTCTGTAAACTGAGAAAGGAAAATCAGGCTTTTAAGACTGCAATAATACAATGTTTGGAATATTTTTTCCTACCAATGCAAGTAGTAGTAAGGCACACACTGCATTAAAAGAAGCACCCCCTGCATAGAGCAAAAAGGTTGCATGTGTGAAGTCCTCTTTTGTACTTTTCTTTTCAGTTAGATAGCCTCTACATTATAGAATCCTATTCCCAAGTATCAGCCATGTGTTTTTCCTTTAAAATATTTTAAACAAATAAGATCTTTGAGCAGAGAGAGCAATTCCCTTAGAAAGGGGGAGGGGGAAAATTAGCACAAAACACAGGACTATCAGAATCCATCCCTACCTGTTTTTTCTTTGATTTCACACAAAACGTTAAAAAGGGCTGGCTTCATCCTGTGGCAGTTTAAAGCATGTTTCCTGCAACAACAACAAAAACAGAGAGGAAGGTTAGGGAGCTAGGAGAGCTCAAACTTTCAAAATTAGAACTGGCTACTATGTGTAACAAGGAAGAGAGCCAAATAAAATAAGGCCTTTAGCCAAAATTGCATCCTCACCAGTAGAAATCACTTTTACAACTTAATGTTGAGGTTATGAGAATATCAGTTTGAGGAATATATACAAAATACAGCTAATCTAAATTACGTTTGTCTAGGAATGGTTTTAAAATAGTGCTCCAGTGGCGTTCACAACCTAGCATCATTAGCCCAGTGGTAACCAGAGCTGAAGCCAAGAGCATGTGTAAGGCATTCAATACACAGGGAGAGCAAGCTTTGAGATCATTGTCTCCCCCCTTATTTTCAATTCACTGATGTGTTCCAATTCATTCTGCAGATGCCCCTGTATTGGCAGTGCTTAAAGGGCCTTTCAACTAGAACTATCAAGGTATCGAATCAGTCCCCAAGTTTGTATGGTAATGCGGTGCCAGGGGCAAACACACACATACGGGGAGAGAAATTCATTACTCCATGTTACATTATGCTTCTTGCATGCACTCTGTTTACTTGCAGGTGTTAAAATTCAATGGTTTGAGACTCCACTCACAATTTCAAAGAAAGTAACTTTAATTTTGAGTTTCTTTTCTAATAGGGAAGAGAAACAATGTTGGGGGAGGGAGCAGGAGTGGGGGAGTTGGTGCATGTTTAATTGGCTGGTTTTAAATCCCACAAGGTGCCTACTCAAGCAAAGAAACAATATAGCAATATTTTTAGACATGTAATCACTCTGTGGAGGTTTTTTGTTGAGCAAGGACATTGGCCTTGTCAGGCACTGGTTAAGGGAATTCTGTTTACCAGCCAAAATCACAGGCAAAGAGGATATGGACATCTGGCAAATACATATTATTTCCCCCCAAAATCTCTTTGCAAGTTGAATGATTGGTAGAAGATGAAGACTAAAGGTATAAGCCAAATCTTCTGTACTACCTTAGCTGGGTACCCAATTGGACTCAACCACTTCTGTATAAACAAATACCATATTAATGCCACACATAAACAGCAGCTCTTTATATCTTTAAAGCCCTTTACAAAAATACAAGAGGAATAAAGAAAACTGAATCACATGCTACTGACAGTAAAAGGTATGTTCTGCATTGGAAGGAAAAGTATTCTATGGAAGTAGATGCACAAAGCAAAACATAGAACCTCCTTCCACAGTTTTGTTCTAAATATTTTTAAATTTGTTTAAACTACCAATTTATAATCACACAAACACACACACCCCACACCTTTAACTCCCCCCCCACCCTATAACTTTCAAGATTATACTCTCACTCTGTATTAATTTAGTGAGTAGCATCTTCTTACTGAAGCTGGTCTGCCCAGTTTAAAGGTATCTTTTGAACCTAGATTTCTGAAGATGGGCAGGCAGACACACAATATACAAATGTATTTGGGTTATGCTCTCATCCTTTTGGATACAGTTACAGAGCTAGTTTATTGGGATGTGTGATTTTCCAGAAACAAATGTACTCTAGCAATCTATTCCAGTTTGGAACATAAATGCTAGTAGAATTCTAGATGCCAGACATTTTAAAAGCAATTTTCCTTTAGCTTTTTTTTTAAAAGCCGTATTCAGATCTTTTCTTTTTTAAAAAAAGCGGTTTTCAGATTTTCAATTTTTGCAAATGTTGGTGAAGGTTTCTACTGTGTTTGCATGAGCAGAATGAGTTCAGCTATCAGTTTATAGTCTGGTTTGTGGGTTGGTTTATTTAAAAAAAATATTCCATTATTATAGAAATTAATGCTCAACGGCCCAAGTAGAAAACAAACTTAGCTGCACTTAGCAAAATAATGACAAAAAAGTTTCTGGTTAATTTGAAAATGTGTCTAAAGAAAATAAAAGACGATGCATTTTCTATGGAATTCAGACTAGTGATCCACACAGACCATTGTATTTGAGTCTTAAAAGAAAAAGAAAGAAAGGTCTCTGAAAATGAAAGACCACAATGAAAAAGCTGAGGAAGCCTCAACTGTGAGGTCGTTGGGCTCCGTTTGGAAACTACAGTGTTTGCTAGGATTTCCTCAAGGAACATCTTCAAAAACAAAACAAAAATATGTATAATCCACACATGGTTCTAGTTACAGGCAGCAATGTCATAGGCGCTTAGTACAGTCAGGGGAGGAAGAGCGCGGCCAGTTTTTGTACACAAGTAGCTGTACTGGCAGTAAACCCAGAGGACCCAAGTTTCAGAAAGAGAGAGAAAACAACACCCTGGCAAAATCTGAATAAGACTTTCAAAATTAATAAGAGCAAATACCCACCCCCTCCTTTCTCCTTCCTCATTCAGTCCGATTTTTAAAAGCCCACGGAAAATCTTTTCTGGATAACTGTTGACAAAGAAAGTGCCTTATTTTACACACACACACACACACCCCAAAAATATGGGAGGAAGAGGAATCGGATTTTTTTTTAAAATAAACAAGTTCTCTACCCATCACAAGGCATGTCTAAGAATGACAAGTCATTTAATCACATAATTTATCCATGAACTGTTTATTGTGTGGAACTTTCTCCTCCTGGGTTGCCACACAGGAAGATGCTGTTCAAAACTTCGCCATTCTGTCCTGCCCGACTTGGCGAGCTCTGGCAGCGAGGAAGGCTGGCTTGAGACCAGATGGCAGTTTCAATCTATTGTATCTCTAGGATATACATTTTTAAATGTAATTGTATTATGTCACTGAAAATTATATATCCACTACTATTTCGCCTGCAGACCTGCTGCCTTCCCCGCCACTGCCTGGCTGTTATTCAAAGCAGAGAAAGCACAATGGTGATCAGGTTCTTATTGTTTATCTTTCTGTTACAGAAGGAAAATAAACCCTGCAAGAAGGAAGGGAAGATTCACCCGTCTCACCTGGCCTGCGCCTCATCCAAACTCTGATCTGTGATGGTCATAATTTGCTGTAAAATGTCTCCAATGTCTTGTTTTCTGCCCCCCTCCCCTTCTGTCCCTCCCGCTCCATCCTGCATGTGTTGGGACAGGCCGGGGTGCCCTGCCATTCCCACCCCAGCATGGGAATGCATCAACCTGGGCTGATCATCCATCGCCAAAGCTAGCAGCAGTCCCTGTTTTCTTCTTTTCCCTCTTGCTCCTTCGGCGCGACTCCTAGGAAGGACCCAGGCTTTTATCCTTCACGATGTCTCCAGATCCTTCTCAGGAGGAAGCAGAAAAAAGGAAGACAAAACGAGAAAGGAAAAAGAATCCCTTTGCTGGAGGGAGGGAGGGAGGGAGGGTGGAAGGGGTGGCGGACTGGCGGGGGAGGGTGACGACTCCAAAAGCGGGGACCCCCTCCTCGTCACTTGGCCAGAAGCAGCCGGAGCTGGCTTTGGGCTGCCTTCAGCCCCCGGTTCCGTTTGCAGATGCAGAAATGGGCTATCGACTCTTAAATCGGTCGCTTAATCCCTTGGCAAATATGCCTGGCTCTGGAGGAGGTGGCCAGGCAAACTTTCCCCAGCCCCCCCCTCCCCCGGCCAGAGCGATCGCAAAGGGGGTGGGCTGCGCCGTGCTGCTCGGGGATTGTTGGTTACAAAAGCCAACTCGCCCTCCCGGCAAAGGAGAAGGCTCCTTTCCCTCTACGCCCGCAAACTCCAGCAGCCCCCGCTGCCTCCCGCTTTTGTTTAGCTCAGGCTCAGGACTCCTGAAACTGACACAGAGCCACAGCCTGGAAGGGGAGGGGGCACAGGCTCCCCGCCCCTCTCACCTGATTGGCCATCAGAGAGGTAACAGCTCCTCCCCCTCCCCCATTCCCCACCCCCGCCTGTCACTCACTGGGTTCAGAGGTGGGCAGTGGAGTAGAAGCTCCAGCCCTTAAAGGAGGCCAATCCCAGTGCAAAGCTTGAGCGCAGCTTCCAGCTATAAGTGCGGCTTGGCCAAGGGGCTGAGCCTCAGCTTGCTCACAAGCGCCGGGAGCCGCATTATAGAACGCATGGCTGGGGCAGCCTGGCTTCCTCTCACCACCAGTATCGTGATAGTGGGTGTCCTGTAGGCAGGCGCATGCAGTTCATGAAAAGAAGGGAGAATAAAATATCTTACTGACACTGTTAATTAAAAGAAGGGAGGCTCCTCCTTGATTTTTGAATCCCGCAGCTCCATAGTGCCCCACAGAACAGCCACCCACCCCCCAGTTTTGCAGGGCCCAGCAAAACATCCACCCCACAGCTGCATAGGGCATTTTTAGCTGTGACTTCCAACCGTCATGCTTAGGATCAGGATCAGGCCCCGCTGCCAAACAAACGTGCTGGGGAGGGAGTGGGAGGATGTGGGTCTGCATGGCCCTGCTCCCTGCGCTGCTCAGCACTGCCCCACATCCCCCCTGATGGGCAGCTGCGACACCTGCCCAGCAACACTCCGGCCATGGGCTGGAGTTAGGTAGAGCGGGCCATCAGAGGTGACAGTTCACTCTACCACAGTCCGGGGGTAGACTTCCCTGCACGGTGGCAGGGCTAACTCTGGGGTGTACGCTGGCAGGGAGCCTAGCACACAACCAGTGTACTCTGCTCTTGTCCACAGCAATCATCTGGCGGACAGAAGCAGATGTGACACCACCATGGGTGGCCATGCCAGAGTTAGCATGGCCACTCGTGGTAGCATCACGTTTAAAAATAACCATACAGCCACCTCCATCCCCACAACTCCATATAGAACAGTCAGCCCTACAACTCCATAAAGCCCCATGGAACGGACACCCCATAGCTTACTCAAACTACAAAGAACAGCGACCCCCACCACTCAGTAATACCTAGGTTTGGTTGCCACTTCTTGTGGTTTGACCACAAAATTTTCATTTTAGCCTATGGGAGTCTCAGGATCAAACCGTGAGATGTAGCAACCCTAGTAATACCCCATAGAAAGGATACCCCCCTCCCCAGGTCCATAGAGCCTCACAGAATACACACCCCACAGGTTCATAAAGCCCCCCAAAACTGACACACCCCAAAGATCCAGAAAGACTTTCAGAATACACTCCACAGCTCAGTAATACCCAATAAAAAAACTGCAAGGAACAGACACCTTACAGCCCCATAGAACACACCCACACCCCTCCGCTTCATAGAAATTCATAGCACAGAAGCTCTTCTAGAATATCTCCAGCTCCAACCATCCCTTATTCTGAGAGATCTCTTGATCTGGCTGCCTATGTGCCAAGGCCCTTTTCTAACGGGCACGGGTGCATGGGGAGATTGGTGGGTGGGTGGTGCATGGGGGTGCATTCCCACGGACCCTCACCCACCTCCACCCATCTCCACGCATGGAGCATTGGCACCCGTTGCTCCATGTGTGGGTGATGGGTGGAGGTGGGTGGAGCGCAGGAACGTGCATGCAGCCCCCACTCACCTGTGTCATTCCCACAGGTGCCCATGATCCTCCCGCACCCGCCGTGGCGTTCGCATGGGCACCCCTCACCCGCACATGTGTGCGGGGGGGAGGAATGTCTGTGTGAAAATGACCTAAAGCCTC
This sequence comes from Sphenodon punctatus, assembly GCA_003113815.1. Lineage (NCBI taxonomy): Eukaryota > Metazoa > Chordata > Lepidosauria > Sphenodontia > Sphenodontidae > Sphenodon > Sphenodon punctatus. The sequence goes on along the minus strand of QEPC01005751.1, from coordinate 330,483 downwards.
CTTTCATGAGCCTGCAGTACAAGAGGCTCCCTGAGGCCCTTTTCACACGAGACACCATCACCCATCTCCACGCAGTTTCACTGTGTGCAGATGGGTGAAGGCGTCCGTGTGAGTGCCGTGGGGGATTGGTGGGGGTGCATGTGTGGTCCCACCCTACACCCATCTCCACCCATCACCCACCCACAGATCAATGGGCTCCAATGCCCGATGCTTCATGGGTGGAGGTGGGTGGAGATGGGAACAGTCACACACCCACCTCCAACCGCTGCGGTCTCACACCCATCCCCCCACCCACTGTGGTCTGTTTAAATATGGCCTAAGTACTTCCTCAGCCAAAATGAAGGCTCCAACCCTTTTCATGATGAGACCTTGGGAACTTGTAAGGCTCAGGAACGAGCTGTTAGAACAGAAGAGCACTACTTTCAGATAAGATGCATGTGCACATACATCATGATTTGGGGGCTTGACTCATGATTTTTTAATACTGGAAGTTGGTGATACTGGAAGTTGGTGGCAGCACAATCAAATAATAAAAACAGAATTACAGGACTGGAAGAGACCTCAAAGGTCATCAATTCTAACCCCTTGCACTTAGGCAGGATTAACTAGAACTAAAGCATCCCCAACGTATTTTATCCAGCCTTTTCTTAGAAGCCTCCAGCTAAGGAGATTCCACAATCTCCCTTGGCAACCTGTTTCATTGCCTGACCGTTCTGACAGTTAGGGAGTTCTTACTAATGTTAATCCTAAATCTGCTTTTCAGGAACTTGAATTCATTCCCTCTCATCCTTCAATAACAATCCATCTTCTTTATGGCAGCCTTTTAAATATTTGAACACTGCTATCATGTCCCCCCTTATTCTTCTTTTCTCTAAGATAAACATGCCCAGCTCCTTCATCCTTTCCTCATATAGCTTGTATTTCAAACCCTTTGTCATCTTTGTTGTTCTCCTATGGATTATCTCAAGTTGTCCACATCTTTCCATAACTAGTCAAAATAAAGCCAGAAAGGCCTAACCCATGCTGAGTACAACAGCATCTTCTCATGTCTTGGATACAGTGCTTCAAATTCTCTTGATGCAATCCAAAATGTCATTTCATTGCTTTCTTTGCAACAGCATCATACTGCTGATTCCTATTCAGTTTATGATGATTCCACTCTAAGCCCAAGATCCTCTATTGGGCTTAGAGGATCTATCAAGATCCTAGCTATTGTCCAGCCAGTTGTTACACATTTTGTATTTATGTATATGGTTTTTCCTACCTACATGTAATACTTCACATTTGTCTTTGCTGAATTTCACTTTATTGGCCATTTTAAAATGGGCAAGCCGGGGAGGCTGCTTGGAGCACCAACACACGTCTGGTGATGGGGCGGGGAGGGGGGGGGGGAAGATTTACATGGGTGGGGATGAGTGTGCACCCCTATCCACGTGCCACCCACTCCTGTCCTTGCACGGAGCATCCCAGATTTTTCCCTAATGCTCCATGCCTGGGCATGGTGAGTGGGTAGTGCATAGGTCATGGGAGCATACACCCACCCACATTGCCTTCAGACAGGTGTGTGGGTGGGAGATTGGTGGACCCCCATGAGTGTGTCCTGTTTAAAAATAGCCATTGTCTTCACTCTAGTTCTCCAATTTATCAAGATCATGTTGAATAATATTATTCTATTTCTGTCCTCCAAAGTATTTGGAATCCTTCCCAGTTTTATATCATCTGGAAATTCGATCCGTGTACTTTCCACTCCTCATCCAAGTCATTAATGAAAGTGTTGAACCTTGCTGGCCCCAAAACAGACTCCTCTAGAATGCCACTAGATCCCACCTCCTATTTTGACACTGAACTATTCATTGTTACTCTTTGGATGCTGCTTTTTATCCAGCTGTATACTCACTTTATGATACCTTCTTCTAGTCACATTTCACTAGCTTACTTATAAGAATGCTATGTAGATGTGTGTCAAAAACCTTACTGAAGCTGAGATATGTTATTTCCACATCATTCCCCGTGTCCAGTAAATCAGTTATTCTGCCAAAGAAGAGAACAAGGGTGTTTTGGCATGATGTGTTCTGAACAAATCCGTGCTAGCTGCTAGCAATCACCTCATTATCCTCAGGATGCTTCAAATTTATAATCTGAAGTCATATTAATGGGTCTGAAATTCCCTGAATCATTTCTCCTCCTACTCCTTTATAAAGATAAGGATTATGTTTACTCTGTCTTCCCCAGTCTTATGGCATCTCTACTGTTTTCCAGGAGTTCTCAAAAATAATTTTTAATGGCTCTGAGATATCTTCAGCTACTTCCTTCAGCGTCCTAGGGTATTGATAGTAGGTCCCATGCAGTGCCCTTCCGCTGGTGTAGTACCCCTCCCCCAATTTGCATAACCCCATCCCCAATTTGCAGTGGCAGAAGTGGCAGCAAGAGGCTGCTCCCCCTGGCAGTGAGGAGCTGGGGCTGGAGATCTGGGCAGCAGAAGTGGCAGCGAGGGGCTTAGGTGGAGACATCAGCAGCAGCAGGAAGCTGAAACCAGGGAGATGGAAGGAGGGATCTGTCCAGCGCCATTAATAGGCTTGCTGCCCAGAGAAGGCAGGGTTTTGCACCAGTGCGGGAGCTGGAGGAAAGGTGATTGCCAGAGCAGGAGGAGGCATGGAGGACTGCAGGAAAGGTCTTTGTGGCCAGGGGGAGTCAGACTCTGAACCTGCTGAGCTACCGGAGGGCGAACCCGCACAATCAGGGGGACCAACACCTCCCTCGCCCTCCCCACCACCATCACCTCTGTCTTATCGGGGTTGAGCCTCAGTCTGCTCTGCCACATCCACTCCGCCATGGCCTCCAAACACTGGGATAGCAATGAGACAGCAGGGTCTGAGTCAGCTGAAAACGAGAGGTACAGCTGATTATCATCAGCATATTGGTGACATCACACCCCGAACCCTCTCACGACCTCCCCCAAGGGCTGCATATACACATTAAACAATAGCAGAGACAGAATAGAACCCTGTGGAACGCCGCAGGGCAAGGCGCGGGGGAAAGATGTTTCAGCCCCCAACACCACCCGCTGGCTTTTCCCCAAGAGGAATGAGTGGAACCATTCAAGAAAAGTTCTGTCCAGACCCCCCAGGTCACGCAGACGTCTCAGCAGCAGCCCGTGGTCCACGGTGTCAAAAGCGGCCGAGAGATCTAGCAGGACAAGGAATGTAGAATATCCTGTGTCCATCTTCCGGCGGAGATCGTCGACCAAGGCCACCAACGTCGTCTCAGTGCCATAGCCTGGACGGAACCCAGATTGAAAAGGGTCTAGGAAACGGATGCTATCTAGATGCGCCTGGAGCTGGATCACCACTGCCCGCTCAATAACCTTCCCTAAAAAGGGAAGGTTAGAGACAGATTGGTAGCTGGCGAGTGCGTCCACATCCAATGATGGTTTCTTCAGCAGGGGGCGCACCACAGCCTCCTTGAGGCTGGGCAACATCCTCCCCTGCTGCAGGGACGCATTAACCACTCTTGTCAGCACCGTCCACAATGTCTCCCTGGAGGCTTTCACCGACCAGGACGGGCAAGGATCAAGTTTGCAACTAGGGGCTCTCACAGACCCCAGGACATCCATCGCATCGGCTGATGTGACTTCCTGAAACTACCCCGACAAAGCTGGACCAGACGGGGCCTCCGTCACCTCGCGCTCTCCACCTATTGTCCCCAACCCAGCATTGAAGTTGCTCTGAATCCGAGTGATCTTGTCCGCAAAGTAGGTGACAAATTCCTCACAGCAGGCCCGGGACAAGTCCCCTTCCAGGCGGAGGGAGGCCGGACTGACCAACCCCCACACCACCCGAAACAGCTCCGCCGGGCGTGACTTCGTGGACGCTATGAAAGCAGCAAAGAACTCCTTCTTTGCTGCCCTCACAGCCTCAACATAGGACCACAAATGGGCCCTATGGAGAAGTTGGTCGGAGTCAGAGCGAGTCCGACGCCAATGTTGCTCTAGCCTCCTGCCTGCTTGCTTCATACACCGCAGCCCCTAAGTAAACCAAGGGGCCCTGCAGTGACAAGACAAGAAAACTGATGTGATCCAGATGCCCCTGCAGCTGCTGGGCCACTACTCATTCAATAAGCTTCCCTAAAAAGGGAAGGTTAGAGACAGGCCGATAGCTGTCAGTGCTCCATGCATGGTTATGAGTCAGTGCTCCGTGGCTCACAGGAGCACATATCTGGCCAGTCCACCTTTAGACAGGTGGTCAACTCCGTGGCTCTTGGATGGCCATGCAGAGTAGCATCTCATCTGATGGGTCTGTTACTCAGTGAGTAAAGGCATGTTATTAAAGGAATACATGGAGAAGGTCAATTGCTCAATGAAACTTTGCCTCAGTCTTTTTATAAAATCATGACTAGATGGTTAACAACATTAAAATGAAAAAGGAGTGGAAGGAGATATAGGTCAGGAGCACATCAAAGAATATCTAGCCAATTTGAAGAAATTTAAGTCACTTGGACGTGGCAAATTTGAATCCTTGAAGCCTAAAGAAATGATCTGAAGAAATATCAGAAACATTCACAATTATCTTTGCAAAGTCACAAAACAGACAAAATTTCAGAAGAATGGAGGAGAACAAATATGGTGACTATTTTTTAGAAAGTGAAAAAAGTTGAATTATAAACCAATCAGTCTAACTTCAGTACCTCGAAAGATATTGGAAGAAATAATAAAAAATAAATCTGTGAGCACACTGAGACAAATGGGTTGATTGTTTTTTTTACTGATTTTATGTGTTTTAACGTTATAAGCCGCCTGGGCTGCTTGGAGCAGGAGGGGCAGGGTAGCAAATGATTTTATAAAATAAAATATAAATTATTAGATGACACATGGATTTGTTAAGAACAAATCATGTCAGACCAAACTAGTTTCCTTCTTTGACAGGGTAACTGGTTTAGTAGATAAGGGGAATGCAATAGACATAATATATCTCTAATTCAATAAGGCTTTCGACAGAGTCCCATATCACACTCTTAAGCTGGAGAAATGTGATTAGAAGCAATTTCCATTAGGTGGGTTCACAACTGGCTGAAAAGCTGCATGTAATAATCAAAGAGTAGGTTTCAAGCTGTTAGGAGGTATCTAGCGGGGTACTCTTCAACGTTGTAATGATTTCAAAGAGGGAGTAGAGAGCATGCACCTTACATTTGCAGATTTTGAAATAAAAACCAAAGTGAAGTATTTCTTACTCCTGAATAACACCAGTTCAGCGCTCTGTGGCTAACCTTCAAGAATAAAACTGATGTAAGGTGCACCTGCATTAAATTAACTTTTTGTTTGAATGTAGCCTAAAATTGCTGACTCCCTAGTTTTCTCAATTTTCTGAAAGAGAAAGTTGTCCTGTGACCACTACACATATTAAGAACTTGCTGGATGTCCTGTGCTTTGCTGTATTATTGTACAGGTGCTTAAATGCATTATCACAACTTCAAGCATCCTGATGGACTTGCTCAGAGAATGTCCCAAGTCCTAAACTGCTTCAGCCCAATATATCCTAAAGTCCTAAACTGCTTGGGCCCAATATATCTGAAAGACCACCTTCCCCTCTTATGTTCCATCACAATCCTTAAGGTTAGCCAAGAGCAGCCTCCTGCTAATTCCATCATGGTACCAAGTGTGTACAGTCAAGGCTTGCAGGATTAGAGCTGCAATGCACAGCAACTCAAATTAGTGCTTGCAGGGAACGCCCACATTTTCAGGCACCCAATGGGCTACCCGAGGACCAACTGGATGCCTGATGCCCAAAAATGTGAGCCTTACTCAGAAAAAGTGACAAGCCTGGGAGCACTGCAGAGCCCGACTGCGCAGCGTTTCAGCTGGGGGCTTGTCAGTTTCAAAGGCCAGTTGGCACATCTCGCCCTACAGCACCTCTCACCTGAGAGGTGTGTGTGTGGGGGGGGAGGCCTTTGAAAGTGATAAGCCCCAGCCGGGCTCCATAGCAGTCCTAGCCAGGGGGTGTCACTTTCAAAGGCCAGCTAGCACATTCAAGCAGCCTGTTGGGTCCCGTTCAGGCACTGATGATGCCTGAACAAGACTGAGTTGATTCGAGCACTCCAGATGAATCTGGGGTGCCCAAATCTTGGGGTGCCCAGTTGCAGTGCTAGCCCACAATGAAGCTTTCTCAGTGTCTGCCCCACAGCTCTGGAACTCTCTTCTTTTGGAAAGTCACTAAAGGGGCTTACAATCTAAGTGAGATAAGAAAGAGGGGGACAAGGGAGAGGTGAATATCAGGAGAGACAAGGATACATTTACAGAGTTGCAGGTACATATGCTTAACTAAATTACAGGAAGATGATTCTTATCACTCATGAGGAGCCAGGGAAGGCCTGACAGAAGAGGTAGGTTTTCAGGAGGGATTTGAAAGTTGGGAGTGAGTGAGCAGGACAAATGTATTCAGGGAGGGAGTTCCAGACATAGGGGGTAGCAAGAGAGAAAGGGCAAAGGCATTTAGAGGAGATGGGGAGTTGCAAGCAGGCAAGGGTGGGGGCAGAGGAGGAGTGAAGCTCCTGGGAAAGAATGTTGTGGGACGCAAGAGCAGAGAGATATGGGGGAGCAAGGCCATGAAGAGCCTTGAAGGTTAATTACTTGGAGAACACCCCAATTTACAGATGTCCAAGCGTTTGCACTTGTGAATCTGGCTTGATATGTCTGGACTAACACAACCTCATGTAAAAGTGGGCAGAGACACCCTGTGTTGTACAAGTGGGGAAACTGAGTCATGGCTGTGTTTGGAGGTACCATATGGTGTCAGTTGGATGAACCCTAAATATCAGTATAGTGAGCCCCAATCTCAGTTACACCATCTGTGTAAGCAACCTTGGCTTGATTAAATCAAGCTGTTGCATAAATTGTTTTTATCAGTTAAAACACCCTTCTGCATGAGAGTGCTGAGAGCAGCTCTGCTACTGCAAGCCAGATCTGGCACTTCCCTCAGTGGAACAGTTCCGTATAGGGACAGGAAGATGTACCCTTTCTTTTGGGGAGGACTCTACCTTGACTGGATAGAGTAGCTGCAGGAGCCCTGGGCTTGTGTTACCTGTACTTGGACCTCCCCATTATGAGGATTCCTATGTAACAGGAGTTCTTCCAGCAGTCCTGTCTCCACCTTGGTAAAGTGTAAATCATGGATTTCTTAACAGGGGTTTCCTACCCTACTGAATACAACAGGGACCCACTGACCATTATAAAGGCAGTATACACCAGTAAGTCTTGAGGAAATACCACAGACACTCTACTTATTACATTAACTCAAGGCAATAGTAGTATATACAACTGAAATCTTAATCTACAACAACAGAACATGCAATAACACTTAAACAAAATAAAATCAAACTAAACAAATCCTTGCCCAAGCACTCTCTTCCCCTTTCCTCTATCCCTCTCCCCCACCCCATAATAGGGGTGCTGGGGTAACTGTGAAAAGGCTGAGGGATAAAAGGCTAAGGCCGCTTTTAGACGAGACACATTTGCATATGATTGTTAAAAAATGTGCTTGTTTTAATGCTCGTTTAAACACCTAAACCTTTTTAAATGTGTATTTGCCGTGAACATGTAAAAGCCCAAACCGTTTTGAATGTGGTTTTTAAATAATGTGTATTTTTAAAAACCGGTTTTGGCATCCCCCCGATCATCAAAGTTGCTCAAAACCGTTTTAAAAAATGCGCATTATTTAAAAAACACATTAAAAACGGTTTGGGCTTTTACATGTTCACGGCAAATACACATTTAAAATGGTTTAGGTGTTTAAACGAGCATTAAAACAAGCGCATTTTTTAATAATCATGCGCAAATGTGTCTCGTCTAAAAGCGGCCTAAGTAGGATAATGTGATGTCTGGGTGAGGACAGAGAAGACAGGAGCAAGATGATATTAGAGTGCTAGCACTGGATCAGTTCAGTTTGTTGGGCTCCACTGCTTCCACAGTAGTCTTTCAGTAATCCAGCACTACTCACAGTTTGCTCACTACAGGATGCACCTCCTTCCTGCGATCCTAAGAGCTCAACTACCAGACCCTTACCCTGATCTGTGGATGGCCTTGCCCCAGGCAGTCTGCCCAGACAAGTCTCTTCACTCAGCGGTCACCAAAGCTCTTTAGTGGCAGGTCAGCATTGTTCCACTCGCCTGCTGGGCTTCTTCAGCCAGATCCAGCCTTAGGTCACTGGCCCAGGCTCTGCCCCTAATTGTTACTTCTGGGGCACCCACAAAATCACCTGCCACCATGGGGCCCCTGGTCTCCATCCCCTCTCCCCCCAGCTGTTCAGCAGGGCTGAACTCAGCTGGCTTTAAGCCCAGTGAGCTCCAGCTGTTCTTCCCTCTATCCTGCCCTGCCTGCTCAGTGATGATTCCCTGGGTTGGGGGCGGCGCCCTGGTTGAACCGTGGCAGTGACAGGAAGTTTATGGAGCTTAGGCAGCCGCAGAGTATATGTCTGTCCAGCTCAGTGGCAGCGGCTTGGACAAGGCTGCAGAAGGCAATAAAGCCAATAGCTGTGTTCAGCCACTGCGATAGAGAGCACCAACCCCATGCTGCCCAGTCGAGTCCAATGAAGTATTCTGGTGGGGCAGGTCAGGCTGTGAAGGTGAAGGAGAAAAGCAGACTGGTGGCGTCATGTGCTGTCCTTATGGGAAGATGCTGAGTGTGTTGCAAACTTCAGAATCCCTAGTCCTGCAGATAGCCAAGATCCTCAGACCATGACTGGAGAAAAAGAGCACGGTGATGCAGTCACCCAGCCCCATGGAGATGCACGTTGCCATCGCTATCTGGAAGCTCACCACTCGAGATTCATAACTCTGTCGCCCAGTAATTTGGCAATGGAACTTCCACGGTGGGCACCATGTTAGTGGAGGTTTGCACAATGATTGTGGAAGTGCTGCTGGATCAGGTTGTGCAGTTGACTGACTCCGCGGAGGTAACGGAGGGCTTTCGGTGGGAGGGGTCCCTGAACTGTATAGGGGCAATCGATGGAAGCCATATTGCCATCATCTGTTCACCCCAGAGCAAGAATGACTACCTGAACTGCAAGGATTTTTTCTCCAGGCCATAGCGTACCACTATACCTGGTTCGTGGATGTGCTGGCCAGGTTTTCTAGGAAGAACCACGATGCCCACATCTTTCGTCAGTTCCCCTTCTTTGGCCACATGTATACTGGAAACTTTGGACCCTCCACTGAAACATGTCTATGCAGTTTAATAGCCACCTGGATTGTCAGTTCTGGCACAGAAACACACACACACCCAGCATAAACTTTAATGAAGTGCTCATGAGGCCTGTTGCTTTTGGGGACCCTGCCTATGCACTGAAGCCCTGGCTCATACAGTGTTGTTCGCATCCTGGAACAAAGGCACTTCAGGCAGCAGGTTAGTGCAACTTGCTCTGTTGTGAAGAGATCTTTTGGGCTATTAAAGCAGTGCTGGACATCAATTATAGCCAGAATTGATTTCAAGCTAGAGACTCTCCACTTCTAACTACAGCTGCATGTGTTCTCCATAACATCCCCAAGATGAATGGGGCTGTGTTTGAGAACACCCCACCACCACCAGTGCCTCCGTTCTGGGACCAGCTGAACTGAGCGCAGCAGTGGATAGTCAGAGAGATCGGGGTGCCTTCTGCTGGAATACTAGCCGCTAGACTTGCTAAAACATCCACCATCAATGACAGTTTAATAAGCATCAGTGAACTGATTCAAATGATCTTTTTGTGATATCAATAAAGCCTTTAAAAATATTTCCTGTGTGTCACTGTGTTTTTCTCTGGTACATCCGGCTCCCTCTCACCCCACCCCCAGCACAGGGACAACATACTTTCCCTCCTTGAACCCTCCTCCCCATGCTGTTTCCCATCAGGTTGCCTTTCCCTGTGCATTCCCTATTGGCATGTATAGATCAGCTGGCTGCAGACCTGAACTTCTGTGTTTTCCTGTTGGCATTCACAGACTAGCCGGGTCCGGGAATAGCAATAGGAAGCACAGAGGTACAGGCTTGCATACCCCCCTGCCCTGCCCACAAGTGCATGAACAGAAGACTCTCTACCTGTTTTTTGTGCACCCGCCCCCTTTCTTTCCCTTCCAACCCCAAGCACCCAAAGCAGCTTTTTGCTGTGCCATACTTCCATTCTTCCTCCCCCTCCATGGCCTCCCCCTCCCTCAAGTGCATAGTCAAGGACTCTCCACCCCCATTTTGGTACACCTGCTAACCCCTCTCTTTCCTTCAAACCCTCATCCCTGATAGTGACTTATCACTATGCCTTACCCCCATTCTCCATGACCCCACTCCTTAAAGCTTCCCTCCTTTCCCAGAAGCACTGAAACCATAAATTATGAAAATTAAAGAACTTTATTTAAAAAGTTAAATAAAAATAAAACTGTTTCTTCTTGTGCCTGCTCCTTTTGGGAACAGCTGGGTGCACTTGCTTGGGTGACAGGACTGGCAGGGGAAACATTTCCAGAGCATCCTCCCCCAGATCTGGTTGTGGAAGAGTGTTTGTGGGAATGATTGGGAGGGAGGAGAGGTCTGCCTGGCCCAGGAACTGTTCCCTGGCATGACTGCAGTGCAGAGAGGGCTCGGGTGCTTTCCCTGGGGGGTGGAGTGCAGGGGGAGTCAGAACACGCAGCTGGGTTCCATGTAGGGGAGCATGAGCAGACAATGGGGTTTAGGAAATATGGCACCTGTTTCTGAGCAACAGTGCTTGTGGTTGCGGCAGCAACATGCTCGAGAAGGGAGCTCTGGAGGTGAATGAACTGGGACAGGCTGCTTTGCATCTGTGCCCACATCCAAACTGCTGCCATAGGTGGACCCAGTCTCTGTCCTCCTGCCAGTGGTCCAGGCAGGGCTCGGCAGCAAAGGTCTCGTGTTCTGTGACATTCTGCCACACTAACTGCCTGAGCTCCCTGGCCATGCTATTAATGGTGTTGTTGATCTTGTCTGCTTGCTATGTGATCTCCCCAAGCAGCTTCCTTGCCAAATCCTCCCTGTGCTGCTGGTTGCAGATGCACAAGTTTTGGTTCTGCTGAGTGCTTGTGGCATGGGGTTCCTTCCACACCTGTTGAACTGGCAGACTTGCAGGAAGGCAATAAGGAAAGCCATTATTTTGTACCACCCCACCCACCTTCTTGTGCTGGTGTTTCAAGCCCCTGATCTCCCCGTTTGCAGCCTTCCACCTGCCAGAAGGGAAGTGGGAATGAATACCTGGCCTATGTGGCTAGGGAGGCAGTTGCTGCAGTGGGATCCCAGCATCATACATTCTCTTCCCACAATCACTGTAGAGGAGTGAAGAACATACAGAAATCAACCAACACCATTTGCACCCTCCCCATAGCTGCCATTTGAGCTTCCACCCCCTGCCAATCTGTGAGCCCACCATGGTGTCTTCCTACCCACTTCCTGCACCTACCATTTCTGTCCTGTGGATGTGTGTCACAGGGATTTTCTTGCTGCTCCTCCAAGTTCTCCTGGCTGCCTGTCAACACAGTAAACAATAAAAAACATAATTAAAAACCAATAAACAGAAGCCTTTATCATGCAGCTGTGTAAATGCAACCACCACCACCACCTCGGTGCATTAACTTGCCATTCTCCTCCGCTTCCAGTTCTTCCTCTACAAAGCTGGCATCCAGGTCCTCTGTGCCCTCAACCAGAACATCCAGTGGCTCCTCAAACAAGGCTGGCTCTTGAGCTGGAGGGGATACACTGAGAGAGTCACAGTGTCCATGTCTGCATTGACCTGTGCTGGATCCAAGCCCGGGGCAGGCATGGAGGGATGTCCACCAGTGGCCATGGTGTTTGTGCGGGGAGTGGAAGTTGTTGCAGTAGGAGTGGGTAGAGGGGGAGCCATATATCTTCTCGTCCATGGCGAAGGTGCAGCCAAACAGGCGGGATGCAATGATGGCTCCATCCATGCAGAGGAACTGGTCAAAGAGTTTGTATTATGGTGATGTTTGCCTGAGGCAAAGTTGTTATCCCGGATCTCCTTGTACCCAAGCCTCAAGTCTTTTATCCTGCTGCCAACAGTGTTTCATGACCCCCTGCAGCGCCATTTGTGCCATGATCTTTTGGAACACCATATTTTTCCTATAGCACTTTACCAGGGCAAATTGGACCTTCTGCTCCTCCCACAGAGCGATGAAGGCCTTGGTCTCTTCTTCAGTCCAGGGAATGCATTGTTGGCGGGCAAATCTGTAGCACTGAGTGGCTGTGAAAGTGATTGAACAAATGAGGTAGCGGTGCTGGCTGCTGCCTGGCTGTTGGTATTAGCCATGGCCCTGGCAACGGTAATCTTCTGCAAGTCATTCCTGAGAATGTAGTAGCTTGGAAACAGCAAGCATTGGGCATGTACTGCCAACCTGGACAAGTTGGGAGAATGCATGTTTGAAAATGGTGCAGTTGACTTTTAAAGACATTATGTGTGCACCAGTGGAGCGAGAGTGGAGTGGTCACTCCTCAGAACATTCTAGGCTCTTTGCCCATGACTCTATGCTGCTGGCAGACCTGTACGATGTCCTGCATGCAACCTAATTGACAGAATGTAGACACGTGTGCACATTAGCCCACATTCATTCACATGGCAGACGTCGCATGCTCTGAGACCCCACCATAAGTGGGGACTGCGTGTTCGGTGAGTGGTGGTGGTAGTCATGTAGCCACATGGCCAGTGGGTGCAAACACCTAATCAATGAGAAGCTGAACACCCACCTGGTGAGGGATACCATCTTATTTGTTAACACTGTAAGTGAATCCTCTGTTGTCTCTGTATTTGATATTTCGTTGTGTTTGTAAACAAACACCTGACTGCAAATGATTAGGATGTGGGCTTGTGAGGCTATGGAGAGGAGGTGGGAGTATGGGCCCCCCTGCATTTTATTTTTGCCAGGCCAGCCCTGTCTTCAGCTCCTATGAGGTAACCCAGAGTGTCCAGGACATTCCTCAGAGACAGCTCTTTAGTATGAGCATTTTAGCCCAGCAGTTTCCCCTCCTAGGTATCCTCAAAGAATGTCTTGTTCATCTCCTTTGTGTGATTGGTGACTATAGTAAATTCCCCACAATGACATTGATATCTCTTTTATTTTTTTCTCTTATGTTTACTCAAATATTTTCTTATTTTTCCTCTATAGATCTACCACTCCATTCTTCTAGGATCTCAGTGCAAATATATTCCTTGTTGATATAAAATGTTACACCTTCACCCCCTTTCTCTTGTCTGCCCTTCTAGAGCCTATAGCAAAAATTGAAAGAGAAAATAAAAATTGAAATCAGAAGCAATCAGTCTTTGCATGATTACAAACTCTCCTCCCAGTTCATCGCATCCACAGCTCACAAGTCTCACCCGTTGGGGTGTTGGAAATTCCTCCCAGTTTGCATAAAGCTCCAAATCAAACATGCACTTTTTGTACTCCAGCATCTTCAGCATCACCATACAGTTGGGGTGGAAAACATCCTCGCTCACCAGGGTGCTCTGCACTTCTGGACGTGTCCAAACCTTGTATAGGGCAAGAAGCTCTCCATCAGTGGATTCGCATTTCCTGTATTCAGATCCACTTGTCCCCCTCCCCCCAAGATTCAGTTCCACCATCCAATTTTTTATTTTTTTATTTTTTTTATTTTTTTTTAGGCACTCCTGGTGGCCCTGCGGGTATCCTCCTGTTGTCATTAGGGCAGTAATGAGGGAAAATGGCAGGGAAGGTCTAGCCTCAGTTAGTAACTTCTCCACTTCTGGCTGTGCACAAACATCCGGAAAAGCCACGGTCTCGATCTCATCCCATTCCAACTAAGTGTTGCAATGTATGCAAGGAATGGAGTGCATACATTCCATGCATACATTTTTGGAATGTACGCACTCCATGTAGGTATGAAGTGTCTGCACTCCATCATGCATACATGGAACCCCATTGTGTGCATGTGCTACCCTATGAGCACATAGGAAGTCTCAGAGCAGGGGTTCTCAATCTTTTTCCATTCAAGAGCACCGAAGTGACGTGACTACTTTCGGAGCACCGCACAATTTGCATGAATGGGCTGGGGGGAGGGGGGGCACTTTCAAGCATTGCCCAAGCACTCTGGTGCTCCCGAGCACCAGGTTGAGAATCTCTGCCTCAGAGGATGGGTTTGACAGCTCACTCTGTACATCAGACCTCACCCAAATGTCAGCAAAGGCCAGGGTATCAATCATCTGTCATCCTTTTCTATTCCACATATATTTCCCCCCACAATTTTCTATGCCACAGTGAAGTACTGTACTTCACTGTATTTTATTCATTGTGAGACTTAGTTCAGCAGTAATTTGAGAAAATTGTTTATTTCATATACAAAAGGGGGAGATTTATATTAATGAATATTAAATATATAAAATACACTAAGAACTGCAGTACGATAATAAAAAGAATTCCCTCAAGAACATGTTTTGACTTCTGCTCTAACATTAGATTTCAAACACTATACAGAATTGATTGGTGAATAAGATCTCTCTTAGAGAGTTCAGGTTCTTATTAGGCTCATCACAACTCTCAATGGGGCCAATCCCAGGCCCCGCATGCCCTGCGCACAACCCGCATGCGCATGTGCGTGCAACCACACAGTCCATTGCAGTGCGGACTCTTACCTTCTCCCCCAACCCACCTCCTTTGAGCCAGCTACCTAAAATCTGTTGTGCTTTTCTACAGCAGAGGAAATAAGGAGATCATGAAGTACAGTGGAGTATCAACTTGGATCCTTTACTGTCATTTTTTCCCCCTCTGCCAATGCCATAGAAACCTTTCTCTCTAATCTACACACAGAACATCAACAAACTATCATTACAATGTGTGCAGCTAACAGCAATCAAAGAGACAGCACAGTCAAATCCCCAAATATCAGTGGTCTACTGAAAAAAAGAGTTCAGAATGGTACTCACCCACCCCACGCACAGGCTCAGCATTGAAGGAAAGCACTGCAGCAAGGTTGGGCGAATAAAAAAATATTAAATTCCTGCCCTGTATTCTCTGTCTCCTCAGTCAGCAGTGTTGCTGCTATAGCAGCAGTCAGTCCTAGTGTGTCCCTTTCCCCTAGCTCAGGTACGGGGGTGGGTGGGGACAGGTCAGGAGGTAAGCAGGCAGGCTGTAGGCCACAGTCTCACAGACACACATGCAGTTAAAATGGTGCCAGGAGAAGCAAGCACACTCACTGAGCACACAGTTGAATGATCTCACATGATGCATTGCGAGCAGCCCCAGCCCCCACGAGACACACAAACACATAAGGCAAAAAGCCCACACACTGCACACTCCCAGAGCCTGCCTGCCTCCCATCTCCCCCTGCAACTACAATTCCATCCTGACCTGGGCTGCTGGGCGTGTAGTTCATACGCTCATATAGCATTTTAAATATCAGTGTTTTCCTCTTGGGCTCCATTAAAGTCTGCTCCCGCGACTTACAGCTAGAAGTGCAGTTCCCAATACCTGCGGTATGGATGGAGCACCCAGTCGCCCATACTGCATTGTTGTTTAAATTGTCCCTTAAGGGCTTCCTTATCACTTAATCAATGCTACCCTTATGCCCCCACAGTCAGTGTCATCACAGTGCCGGCTTGGCGCACGACTACTCCTCCCGGCTCCAGCACCAGCCTACCAGTCCCCACTGCACAACCACGGGATGCCTTCGGGGCAGGCAGGTTTCTTCTTCCTTGCCCCCAGCCCTGCCCACGAGTGCGCACACATGTACAGATCATTTTCCTGGTGCTGCGAACTTGCAGGAGACAGCATGGGGAGTTGTGAGATGAGAAGGGGTAGGGGGACGGGAACAAGGAGGGACCCCGAGTCACACTACCGCTCACACGCACACCCACTCGGTGGGAGACAGTGTTTATGAAGAAACAAACCCTCAGGATCTTAAGTGGCTTTTGGAGCAATAGCCCCCAGCCTAGATCATCACGCGGTGGTGGAGTGAAGTGCAGTGCCTGTAATGTCCCACACACAGATACACCCAGGAACAAGGAGGGGTTACCAGGAAGGTGCCAGATGCCAGGGATGGGGGTGCGGACCATGGGGAGGGGAGCCTGGGATGGGAGAATCACACAGGGAGGAAACTAGGTTCTGGTGTAGGGTAAGGAGTACAGGAAGGGATCCACATATACAGCCCAAGCACTCAGGTCACTCACTCGTTCACCCAGTCACTCTAGCCCACACACCCAAGTCACTCACCCAGTCGTGCCTTCAGTACAACTTGCATGACCACAATTCCACAATGAACAGAGCAATAAGGGAAGGAAAGGGGCCAGTGTCACAGGCAGGTAGCACTGATCACCAGCGAGGAAGGGCTGGCGGCGAGCTCCTTTTATCCCCTGCCTCTCCCAAGGCACGCAGACGCTCTGAGCACCGTGGCTGGATTGGAGGGGTTGTGGCCTGGATGGGCGGTGGCAGCACGCTCTGCGCTTTGCCACGTGGGGCTGTTGTTGATGCGGGGGGGGGGGAGGGGGTTGTCTCCACAGCACCATCTCCCCACACTTCTGGTACCTCCGTCCCTTGTGGTTCAGCCCTCAGTCCACTGTCCCAGTGGACCCTGAGGGCGGAGTGGGCTCGTGCTGTTGCCGCTTATTGCGGCACCCGGTTTTCCTCTGGGTAGGTGTCCAAGGGGGGTCCCCTCGCAGCCTGCTCCCCCCATACCTCAGACACCTATAGAGGGGTCTGACAGGAGCGCGCACATGCGCAGACAATTCTCAAACCTAGAAGTGTGGTGCCAGCTGCTTTGAAGCAGTGGATCCGTTGCGGTAAGCAGACGAATGAGTCCTTCAGCCCCCCAGAGTGTAGGGGAGAGTATGGGACTGTTGGGGGGAGGGGGGGAGCTGATGGCCATTAATGCGCAGCACGCCTGGGGGTTTGGGATTGCAGCCAGTGAAGTTAGACTATTTAGATTTCCCCTTCCATGTAAGCATGCATTCTTGTTGTATACTTTCCTTCCAGGCACATTATATCTTTCATAAGTAGCTTCTGATTACATATAGGTTATCTTGTATATCAAATTTCAATGTATGTTTGACATATGCTTTCTCTTTATTGTGCTGTGACATGCCTTCACGTAGAAGTAGCTTATGAGCGATCAGTCCATTGTTTCACATTTGTAATGTATCAATAGTATGCATTTGTTTAAACATCTGTTTAATCTTTAATAATAATAATAATTAATAATAATTTATAATTAATATATACTATTATAAATTGTATAGTATATTTATTATTTGGCACCTGCTGAAAGGTGCTCAGAGCACTTCACAAAATCTATACAATAAAATATAATAAAACAATGTAAAACCTATGTGAAAGCAATTTATTTCCAAACAGAATGCTTTCCATACAGAATGGTTTCAATGAAAACTTTAAATGCCATTGCTTTCCATACTCACAGGGTTGTTATTGTAGTGAGCGAATATAGATGCCATGCATTATTTCTGCATGATGATGTTCAGAGGACTTTATTTGTCTTATACTTTTAGTGGGGTATCTACTTTGTATTTTACATTTGTGCTTACCAGCACACATTAAAACATTTGTACAGCTTGAAAAACACATTTAAAATGTTTTAAATAAACTCTTTTAAAGCATCATTATGCAAAAGTAAGCGTCTGGCCAAAAAAATACACAGCTGTGTTTCACTTACAAAAAGCACAGAGGAGAGTTCACAAATCTTTGAAAAATTTTAACTAAAGTTGGAGAGAAAAGACAAAAGGGTTCACTCCCAAAATCATATGAAATAATATGTAACAACTTATGGAAAAGCTTGACCCTGAATGTCAGATTTCATGACAACCAAGTGTCCTGCCCCAGTGTTTCACCCCCCACCTACCCTTCCTGTCCAAATATATGAGATGCCCTTCCCACCCAAATATACCAACCATCCTCTACCCACCTCAGTGGAAGCAAGATTGAGTACCTGGCCTATGCTGCTGCTGGGGTGGTTGCTGAGTGGATCTCCTCCCACAATCACTGCAGAGGAGTGAAGAACATACAGAAATCAAGAACTGCCATTCATGCCCTCCCCCTGGCCACCATTTTGCCTTCCACCACCACCTCCCTGCCAGCCTGCCGTTCTGCCATGGTGCCTTCCCCTCCACCAGACCACTGTCCTGCCATGGTGCCTTTCCTTCTCCCCTGCTATCCGACCATGGTGCCTTTCCCTTCCCTGCCAGCCTGCTGTTCTATCATAGTGCCCCTCCCCACCCCAGTCTGCAGGCCTGCCATGGTACCTCTCTCCCCCAGGCAACCGTCCCCAGACATAGGTCCCTGTCTCCTACCCAGGAAACCCTTGTCTTCCCTAATGAGTCATAGCACAGAGATTTTCTTCTAGTCTCTAGTCTTGACCTCTAGTCTTCTAACCTCTCATCTTCTCCAGAAGGGCCACTAACTTGCACTTGCTGCAGGTGTAGCAGAATATTCTACACTAGTGTCACCAGGAAGGAATGCAAACATGGAGCACACCTGGCAGGTCACAATGACAGATTCCTTGCTGTCCGTATTCCATGTGGCTCTCTCCTCAGGCAAACTGCCTTGTTTTTATATCTCTGTATGGCCTGCATGTCTTCTAAGATTCTGGGTCATGGAGGGAGTCAGGGAGAGACTCTTGGTCTCTCTATCAGACATAAGATTGTGGTGCAGGCACACCTCCAGTTTAGCAGTTTGTACATTAGACCATGAGTGGCAGAGGCTGTAGCTAAGCTGTGCAGGGTGTGCAGGTTTGTGCAGGCAGGGACAGCAAGAACTAGCAGGAACGGCATTTCAGCTGACTCCCTGCTGAGTATGAGCAATGGAGGCAGGAGTGTCTCCCAAGAGGGTCCAACCACCACAGAGGGTCCGGTCCCAGCTCCACCCTCCCTCCCACTACCGCCGGCCCCTCCGGGCTACGAGATCGCACAGGACACAGCTGGGAACAGTGACAGTGGCGGGGGAGTTAGCTCCCAGAGCTCGGCGGCGCCCACTGTGCGACTGAGGGGCCGGCCCCAGACTCACGGGGCCGGTGGGGAAGGGGGAGGACTGTGTGAGGGGGGGGACCACCATGCACGGGCGGGGGAAGAGGTGGATGTGTGGGGCACGGTTTGTCACGGGTGGATTAATAAATGTGTTGCATGCGGTCCGGACTCCTGGTGTCCATTACAGGGCCCTGGGGGGGGGGGGG
>QEPC01005751.1:282759-299531 GCA_003113815.1 Sphenodon punctatus | reverse complement strand
GGATGGCAAACAACAAATTAAAACAATAAAAGCAATTTAAAAGTTAAAAATTCCTCCCTCCTGAGTCTCCCTAGCCAGTGGAGCCTGGCTCCATCCATCCACTGCTGCAGGGAGAATAGTATAGCTGCTGCTTCCAACTAGGAGCGGGGGTTGTGTAGGGAATGAGATCAGGGCTTAGGGTGCTGCTGCTGCTGGGGGGGTGAAGGAGAGCAATGTAGCAGGGTGTAGCAGGGGGGTCCCCCAGGGCCACACAGGGCATGGGATCATACTCAGGGAATTAGCTCACCCCCTGCTACGCCATGTCAGCCTTGAGCTTCAGCTGACCCCCCTCCTTCTAGGCAAGGGGTTACCCTCTCAGGACACATCACACAGTCCAGAGGGTCTTTGTTTACAGTCCTTTATTGGACACCACCCATGTCCAGCGTACCTGGGCTGCTGGCTCAGTCGCCTCCACCCTACAGGCCCATCTCTGCAGACTCAGGAGCAACACAACCACAACCCCCCAAAGTCCATTCAGCCAGGCCTTAAACCCCCAGGCTCTGGCCAAGCCTTCCCCAGGCAAGAGACTCCCTCCTGGGCACAGCCTCTCCCACTTGCCTGGGTCCTGCTGGTTCTCCAGTCTTCAGCACCCTGGAGAGCAGCAAAGTCTTCTCAGAGAGATGTTGTTCCTTTGGGTCCCTGGCAAAGACTCTCCTCTGTCTGCCTTGTCTCTCCTTTTATACAGACAGAGTGGGTGTGACCAGGCTTCCTCTACTCAGCCTTAAAGAGCCACTAGCCTACCCACTCTGTCCCAGGGGTTTCTCAGCCTGTGCTCCCCACAGGCTGATCCCCAGCTCTGGGGCTGGCTCTGCCACACCCCTGTGTGAACTAAGCCCTCTGGTTGGCCCCCACAACCCCCTTCTTAAAGGGGCAGCAGCCCCACGGGACTGCTCCCTGCAACATGGGGAGATAGCGATGATTCAAAATAGTCGCTATGGTGTGCATGTTGACCACAACCAATTAACTTCTCAACAGTTATAACTTTTTATTTTCTGTCTAGATCTTCTTAAAGCTTTGCATGTATGATGGTCTCCACAAATATAAGCCATGGATAAATTTTCAGAACTGTAGCTCAAGCGATTTCCTCAATACAAGGGCTTCAGCATTCCTCTGTTTATAACGAAGAGAGGTTGTGCCTTTAACTTACTTACAGCTACTTCTGTAAGTAAATAAGCACAGTAAATAAGTAAGTAAATAAGACCATGTAAGTGGTGATTGAATATTTTTTGAATAATATATTATCAACCAGGTTTCTCAGTATAACATGTTTTTCAAAAATTCCCCTTTATTTATTTTTAGTAATGATAAAACCCATGGTTCATGGATATTGAAAAAACAAGTCCTGAAGAAGACACCTTATGTTGAAATACGTGGCTTTTTTTGAAGTTCATCATTTACAAATGCAAGAAACTGTTCCATCTGACACTGTCTGTATTTTTATATTGATCAAAGGAATTTCAAATATATGGTTTAGGGCTGTAACTCGGTGTTTGGAAAACTTCAGAAATAGTTGAAGTTTATGTTATTTGGTTCAGCAAGTCCAAAGTCCAAAGTTTCGAAGATCAAGGCCATTATTTGGAAAACCTAAGAAGCTTCAGAAACCGCTGCACACATGGGGGGCTGGTGGACATTTCATTTCAGCCAGTTTCATTTCTTCTGGAAATGAAACTTAGTGCCATATTTGGTAGGAGGGGGTATGGGAGGGGACAGTTGAGTGATGGTAAGCCAGATAGCAAGCTTTTGATTGGCTGGCAGGACAAAATAAATGTGGTTGCAGCCATTTTGTCCATTTTCTTTGGTGAATTTGTCTGTGTGCTACGGTGCTGCTGGATATGTAAGTAATTGGTTGGGGTGGGGAGGGGTGCTGTGCCTGTATGGTTAGGCCTGTCCTGTCCATAGGGCCAATGCTGGGGAATGGGGACTACGTTTACCTTTATCATACCATGCAGTTTTTATAAAAAAATGTATTAGGTGCCACATTGCTTCTAGTTCTGTCTGCTGCTTGATTGGCACTTGGCACTATGAGGCCAGAGGGATCTCTCTTCCTGGCTCCACTTCCCCTTGCCTGGTATGTTCAAGTTACCAGTTCCACAGTACCAATGTCATGCCAAGAGGGTGCCTCTGGGATGTGTGTGAATGTCTGGGTTTTTAATGTTGTGACTACTGGGGCCTGGGCTTGTTGACTTCTGGTGGAATTTATTTCTCCATGAAGTTTTGCGGGGTTGTGTGTGTTGTCTAGGTTGTGGCATGGCACAACAAAGCCTAATTGTAAAGTGTAACTTCTACTATTCTGCCAGCTGCTTGGCACCATGAGGCCAGACTGGGATCACTCTGCCTGGCTCCACTTCCCTTTGTCTGGTCTGTTCAAGTTACCAGTGCCACAATACCAATGCCATGCCAAGAGGGTGCCCCTGGGGGAAGTGGTGAATGTCTGCTTTCTTAATTCTGTGACTGCTGGGGCCTGGGCTTGCTGGCTTTTGGTGGGATTTATTTCTCCATGCAGTTGCAGACTGTTTTGCGGGGTTGTTGTATTTTTCTTGAGTGAATTTCTCTTCCTAGTCTGCATTTTTGTCCACTGTTTGGTTGGCATAATGATTAAAGTGGATGCAGTTGCAGACTGTTTTGCAGCGTTGTTGTATAATTCTTGCGCAAATGTCCCTTCTTAGCCTGCATTTTTGTGCACTGCTTGTTTGGCATAATGATTAAATTGGGTGCACTGACGGTGGACCATGCTGTGGGTATGCTACTGTTGGGCTTTTTGGATTTCTGCATGCAGTTGCACTTTTGTGGGGTTGTTTTCTGGAACAATTGTCCCACACTAGCCTGCTTTTCTGGGTAGTGCTTTGGCTGTCGGTTCAAGAACTTTACAACAATTTTAGGAAGTTTCCAAAGTTTTCCAAAGTCCGGAATTCCGAGTCCAAATTCCAAAACTTCGGAAACAGTGCCAAAAGACTGCCAAGTACTCGGGCTGAAAACTTGGAACATCAGTATTCAGCCCGAGTACTTGGAAGTACTATTCAGTACCACCCTAGTTTATATACTTTGCAAATGTTATTAATTGTAATAGATCCTGCTGTTCTTGTTTTCTTATGTTTCCTCTCCATTTCTAAATGCTTAACTCTTTTGTTCCTACCTGATCTCCCTTATCTCTCCCTCCTTTTGAAATGGTAATGACCCCATAGCAGCTGACCCCAAGGTTTCAGTGGCTCTAAATGGATTGTAGTAGAATCACCTGGGTTTACAATGCTGAGACATAGGCCACTTTCACACCTCCCCCCTCTGCCCCCCCGCACGTATTTTGGCTGCAGGAGGGAATGTGCAAGCTAGAATATGTGTGAGGTGGTTTCAAAGGAAGGGCAAGTTATTACAAACATGCCATTCCTCTCCACGTGATAAAGGCTGGGTCTGTCCTGATCAAACAGGGGTGGTAGATGTGCCATTAACCGCTGCATCCTGAACCTATGGAGGTTAATGTCTCTCACTGACTTCAAATCAGGAATTTGCCGCCACCCCCAAACCTCTGCCCAAGGCTAGTGCCTAGATTGCCTTTCCCTGGATCCAGCCCTGACCATGAACCCACCTAATCCTTTCCTGAACCCAATTATATCCTTGCTCTTCAGTGAAAACTGTTCATTGACCTTGATCATGTTTGTTGTCATTCTTTGCCCCTTTTCTAGCTCTCCTAGTTCCTTTCTGAAATAGGGCAATCACACCTACACATAATATTCTATGTCTGGGCACATCACAGATTTATATAGCACCATTAGCCTAATAGTCACTGTTTTATTCTCAATCTCTTTCCCAATAACTCTTAGCATTCTATATGCATTTTGTCTACTGCCGTACACTGGACTGATGTTTTCAGTTAATTATCCACAAGGGGTTAATCCAGGACTTACACATGCACCACTGTTTACATTTCTCCATTGCAGTTTGGACCAGTTATCTAATTACTCTTTGTAAGTCTCCTCAAATGGAGGTAAATGTTACACAGAAGGGTGAGACAGCAAGTTGCAGTGAAGAATGCTCACGCCGCTTTTAGACGAGTGGGTCGGCGTTGTGCGACCTGCTCGCTCGATGTTTCAAAATCCCGCAACGTGGGATTACACGTGACAGTGGTCAGGGATCATGCGCATGGGAGGCGGTAGTGCATGATTTGCCAACCATGAATTAAATACCCCGATTGCGAGGTATTTAATTCGCGGTCGGCAAATCATGCACTACTGCCTCCCATGCGCATGATCCCCGACCGCTGTCACGTGTAATCCCACGTCGCGGGATTTTGAAACATCGCACGAGTGGGTCGCACAACGCCGACCCGCTCATCTAAAAGCAGCCTCAGAGTCACCCAGAAGGCAAGACTGGTAAACAAGATTTCCAGTGTCAGCTGGTATAAATGTAATTGGGGATCGGGTCCCCTGCCTCCCAGCTCCATATTTTTCCCCAGAGCCATGGTGTCTGGCCTTCACTGCATTCCCAGTCAGTTCTGGGAATGTTCCTTCTTCATTCATTAATCACTGGACACTTCAGTTTGCCAGGCTGCATGTTTGGAATGGGTTTGGGGTCCCTGACTTAGGTTATTTATGTCGCTTCACTCTGATGAGCTCCTCTGGAATCCCAGCCCTAGGGACTTTCAAAGACATGATCTGATCCCCATGTGCAGAATCTGGGTACTGCAGAGCTAGTGGGTTTAAAGAACAAATAGAAGGAATCAAAAAATCCCCTCTTCTCTCTGCCCCTCTGCAAGCTATGGCCCTTCAGAGCAGATCAACCACAATCTTCCTTTGTTCAGCTTTGATCTTCTGTTCAGGAAATCTATTGTCCTAAACTTCCAACCCCCACAGCTCTCTCAGAAAGGACCCGGGAGTGCTGTTGCCCCAGTACTAGAAATGGCCTCCCTGCCCACCTCATTTTCGCTGCCAAAGGAGCTTTATTTTTCATGAGTAGGGGTAGGGGGAAGATATGGATTTGAATCAGAGGTCAAAGTTTGGAAGAAGCAGCTGAGTGAGTGAGTGTTCAAAAGGAACACAGCTGGTGGACACAGCTAAGGGAATCTAAGGGAGACCTGTGAGGGGGATGGGTTAGGGTAGGGAGCACAACTAAGGGAATTTAAGGGAGCACTGTCAGAGGTATGAGCAGAAGACACAGCTAAGAGTAATGTGGGAGTATTGTGAGGGGGATGAGGGAACAGCCAAGGGGGTCTGAGAGTGTGCTGGGAAGGGAATGGGCAGGGGACATGGCTAAGGGGTCAGAGGGAGCCCTGTGAGGGGGATGGGCAGAGCAGGGACACAGCTCTGGTCTGAGGAACTCCTGGGATGGGGGATGAGCATGGGGCACAACTAATGTGTCTAAGGGAGTACAATGAGGGGGATAGGGCACAACTAATCAGTTTGAGGTGGTGCTGTGAGTGAGATGGATAGGGGCACTGTCGCAGGGAGCAGGCCATTTGGACCACTGGCCCTATAAGAGAGTAGCATTGGCAGGAAAGATGCTGGTGGCACTAGCATTAGCTGGACGATCGTGCCTTAGTAGGTGCGAAGGAGAGGACCAGGTGCAATTCCAAATGTAGGGGAGTGCCTCCCCTCTACATAGGTTGCAAGCCTCCTCAGCCTAAGCTGCTGAGTAGTGCTAGCTAGACTGGGTGTGGCCTAGCCTGCCTGGGGAACTAGAAGAAAGAGGAAAGAGCTCTCATTTGGGGGAATTGCAAGACAGAGGCAGGAGGGCTCTGTCTCAGACCAGCGAGGAAGGCTGAGCTAAGGAGTTGGTGTGTCAGCAGGGGCTGAAAGGGAGTCCTGCTGCAGAGACTCTAGCCTCAGGAATAACCAGTGCTTGGCCAGTGAGTAGTGCTGAAACTGGTTTCCTTTGGGAAACACATAGGACCGGTGCATTTGGCCTCAATTTACCGAGTTCCAAGTTCTAAGGAAGGGTCCCGGAACTTGGGAACTCGACAAACCTTAGACGATTGCAGGGAAGGGACCCAGAGGGCAAGGAAGCACGGGCCAGAGGCTAGGCCCCTGACCTTCTTCCCTGGCCCCCACTGGCTGAGAAGGGACTAGACCAACCGGGGCCAGGGACTTGGGGCCTAGTGGGTGGCCTAGCATGGGGGGGCAGGGGTGGGTTACTTACCTTCCAACGGGGTTCTGTGCAATGCGTGGCCTTTTCCCAGCTTCTAAGTTTGAAAGTAAAAAAAAACAACTGAGCATGCTCAGAAAGGGCCTGAATGGTTTGGGTGCACCATGGCACAGTGTCAGAACACCAGCACCATCTTTTAAAAGGGCTGAGCATGCTCAGAAAGGACCATTCTTTCTGAACATGCTCTTTGTTTTTGTTTTTAAACTTTCAAACTTGCAAACCGGGAAAGGCCACACATCGCGCGGACCTCTCTGGAAGGTAAGTAATTCACCCTGACCCCTCTGCTAGGTCCCTTGCTCCCCCTTAAGCATCCCATCTCTGACCCCCCCCCCCCAACCATCTCCCCGGCCATGGGAACCCATGAGTATTCTACAAGGGTTCAAGGGGCAGCCCAAACACTCAGGACCACTCCTCAGACCCTTGGAGAATACTCGCAAATTTATTTATTTTTATACTCAGAACAACCCTACCAGAGTGGAATGGAGGAGCAAAGGAAGACTACCCAGAGGACTTTACATATTCATATAGACTGGTTATCTGTATGTTGATGGTGCTAGGGAATTAATTACACAGGCTGTAAATAAAACACTTGATGCAGCTGATTCCCATGTGGACCTGGGTCATTTGAGGATGATCTTGGTATGACTTACTCTGAGACCCAAGGCCCTGTTACAGGCACAGTATAGGGGAGCAAGGTGACGTGAACAAGCAGCCCACCTGTCAACATCACAGGACTCTTCCAGACCCTCTAGCTGTGCCTCCCACACCCTTGTCTTGAAAGGAGGAGGGCATAACAAGGGGAGGTATGAGGGGGTCCAACTGAGCCTTCCAAAACTCAGGGTGCAGGGGACCACCCACATATGACTTCAATGGAGTCACTCTGGTGCTAATTGACAGGGACTTCAATGACTGTTCAGGGGAATCTGGGGATAAAATCAAACATATCTTCCATAGTGGTAGTGCACCCACACCTGGAAGTGTATGTGCAATTCTGGCCCAAGGGCTGACAACCCAGGCTCACACACACTGCCCTCCTGGGATTATCTCTGGTGCTGAAGGAAGTTCTGCTCTAAAGTCTATCCAAAACCTGGTGTTGCTGTTGAGATGACCATCAGGGGGAGCCACCAGCCAGCACTAACTGACATGGGTATCTTGTTTCCAAGATGCTGGAAGATGTTGCTCCAAACTCTCCAAGCTTGTTTGTGTTTCAGAGGGTCAAATACAGCTGCATTTTCCCTAATTTTTTTCTGGAAAATTTTCATGGAAATTTTGGTAGAAAATGTTATTAATACAGTGACTGACATTTCTATTTGCTAGAATACCACTTTCAATAGCATGACATGCCCTTTTTGGTGAAACTGCCAGGAACTGTCTTTCTCTAGTTTTGGTTTCAAATCAGTGTGAGTTTGCTCTCTCCTCCAATACAGCTCCCCACACATACTGGCTCTGTATCCATTGCAGACTGCTCCACTGCCCAGCAGGTGCTGCTGAGTGTGTGTTTGTGGAGAAATGGGGGAGAGATTCACATTTCTATCTGATTAGTTTTTACCCCTTTATCCACTGGCCACAGCTCTCAAATGTCCTGCTGCTTTTAATACATCCAGATTGACAAGATTCCTTTGATGTTATTTAGTAATATTGATTTGAATCCGCTCCTGCTCCTTTATCTTCTTGATTTTGTCCCCACCTGAAAGTTGTGCTGTTCCTTAATACTCACCCTTAGTGAAGTGTCCTTCATTCCATTCTCGGTTGTGTAACAATTTCACTCTCTCTTTTTTTTTAGGTCACAAAATATACTTGCTGCTTCATTTTGTAGAGAAGATACACAAGGGTAGATCTCAGGATCCGCAGCATAACAATTGAAAAGCTACCCGACCACACTCCCAATATGGCTGCAGCTTAGAAAGCAGCTATTTAATTTACTAGGCAATATGCAGCATCATTCTCTAGTGGCTCTATTTATAACAGCTACTAACCCTTCCCCTTGTGCCTCTTTGAAAAGGTGATTGGCAGGCCAAGGCCTCAAGGCTGGCTTATATAAGGACACAACAATGAGATTTCTTTCATTTCCCCCTCTTTTTTTTTTCAGCTAAGTTTCAAACTTAAACATTGGACTATTTAGATCTGCATAAATTTAAATCAATCAACAGATCTGGAGTTATGCAAATGATTTTATTTATTTTATTTTCAACATTTTTACCCCGCCCCCTCCTGCCCAATGGCAGCTTGGGACGGCAAGCATCAATAATAAAACATAAATACAAAAATATAAAACATATAAAATACCACAATATAAAAGCTACATTTCTGAGGCCTGCATAAAATATTTTTCCTCCCCAACCAACCCCCTACTCACTACCCATCCCCCTCACCAAATGCCTGGTGTAACAGCCAGGTTTTGCATCATTTGCAGAAGGAGGGGAGATCCAGAGAGAGGCATATCTCTGCTGGGAGATTGTTGCACAGCCTTGGTGTGGCCACCGAGAATGCCCTCTCGGACCTGGAAACCCGGGGAACTTCCAAGAGGGCATTCCCAGCAGACCTCAGGGACCAATTCAGGACATGAGGGATGAGGTGATCCTGCAGGTAAGCAAGGCCCAGGCCATATAAAGCTTTAAAGGCAATAACCAACACCTTGAATTGGGCCCAGAAGACTATAGGCAACCAGTGCAGAGAGCGGAGCACTCTGTGAGCAGACCCGGTTATGTGCTGTTGGCGGCCCACCCCCACCAGGAAGTGGGCCGCCACATTCTGCACCAGCTGCAGTCTCTGGGTTGTCACCAGGGGTAGCCCCACATAGAGTGCATTGCTGTAGTCCAATCGTGAGGTGATGAATGTGTGGATGACGGTGGCAAGATTGGAGTTTGAGATATGAGGCTGAAAACGATGAACCAGATGTAATTTACAAAAGGCACTCCACCACAGCCACCACCTGGGCATCCAGGAAGAGCTGTGAATCGAGAATTACATCCAGACTCCGAACCTGAGGGAACAGGGAAGAACGAACCCCATCAATGATGAGGGCCTCTACCTCCTTGCCCTTCCCCAGCAACATCACCTCTGTCTTATCGGAATTCAGCTTCAGACAGCTCGCCCTCATCCAATCACCCACTGCAGCCAGACACTGGGCAAACACTGAGACTGCAGGGCCTGGGTCAGATGAAAATGAGAGGTAAAGCTGGGTGTCATCAGCATACTGATGTCACCGCACCTCAAACCCTCTCACAATCTCCCCCAAAGACTGCATGTACAAGTTGAACAGGAGAGGGGACAGACTAGACCCCTGCAGTACTCCACACGTGAGATCCCGGGGAGATGATGAAAAATTCTCCAGTATCACATGCTGGGTCCTACCAGCCAAAAATGAGTGGAACCATTCAAGAACAATTCCGCTCACCCAAGCATGGTCCCGCAGGCGGGTCAACAGCAACTCATGGTCAACTGTGTCAAAAGCCACTGAGGACAGAACCTGGCCGCCCCCAGAGCTGCACCCTTGCATTCGCCCAGTTCCAGCTCCACTTGGGTCCAAAACAAATAGACAGGTGGTTTCCCCGGGCTGCGGGCCACCTGCGGGTACTTGCCTGATGTTCTAGGCTGGCACTGGCAATTCCATATGAGGCATGGGATGGTCGGGCATGGAGCTGCACTGTGCATCTGCCCAACAGACAGACAGCAACTCCATGCTTGGCCATTGTCCTAGATTTGGCAGGCCTGCTCTGCACACTCTGGGATGTTCTGGAGTGCTGCTGGCAGGGCTGCCATGGAGCAGCTGTAGCCTGCTCTACTTTGAACATCTGGCAGGTGGCTTTACATTGACCAGTCAATCCAGGAGTGAAGCGGGATGGTGCAGGTAGAAGTGGACCCATTGTAAACCCACTGTTTACACCCACTGTGACATCAGAACTAACTTAACCAATCATCTTTCCTTTCCCAGATAATTTGTGTGCATAATCCAAGGGAAACCCCTTTCTCTATAAACCCAACCATTTCATCCTTTCTTTCCTGGCTAATTTGAATGTATGGATTCTATTTGTTGGAATGAGTCAGCAAAATGATGGTGATTGGCATTCTGCCCTGTGTAGCTGATGGGAACGCAGTGGGGTTCTTTACACGGCAATCTGTGAAATTCCCATTTTACATTCAGTGAGCTACCCTGTGACACTTGTACTCGCTGCTGTTTCTGTATGCAGGGCTGGAATGTGGGTCTGTGTCATATGAACAGCAGAGGCAACTCCAGTGGATTCGCGTCTGGGGACAAAGTTAATGCACAGTGTAGGGAATTCAGCTGCAAATTACTGCTGAGGTTTGTATTAAAGCAAAGGCTAACAGACTTGAACAAGCTGCCCATTTGACTCTTACTCCCCCTAAAACCATCATGCAGCTAGGGGTAAAAACAGATGTGGGGATGGAAGTGATACACACCTCTCTGTGTTTGGAGTGCAGTGGGCATTTCCCTCCTTAATTCTGGCCCCTAGCCACTCTCTTGGGGCAGCTGTACCATGACCATCTGCAAGGGACCAAGATTAGGAAGGGGGCTGTCTCTGCACCACTCTATGCCCGGCCACTATTTGAATTTCCAAGCAGATGGGGGAGTGTGAAAGCCTCTGTCTTTTTAGAGGAAGGTCAGGGTATAACAGGGCAGCCCTTGGGTGGTTGTGGTTAAGTCTGTGGGCACCAATAAAGCCAGCCCACATGGGATCTTCCACAATACAATGCTCTTTATTCACAGTACTCTTAAGTCCATCCCCATATATACAGTTCTTAGACAGTCCCATTTGGATACCCTTTAGCATTAGCCGCTGCCAGGCACAGTTTCTCCCAGCCGGGCTTCTCCAGTCCTCTTAATATGGGTCCCTCAGCCAGGCACTATCCCTCCTAGCTGGACCTCTTAAATCCTTCTCCAGGGCTTCTGTCTATTGGGTTCCAGAGACCTGCCTATTGTCTTCTAGGCCTGATTCAAGATGTTGGTTTTGACCTTTAAAACACTTCACAGCCTGGGCCCTACTTACTTGAGAGATCGCCTCTGTGGCGAAACACAGCAAGGGGGTCTCTACAGCTGAGCCACCCACCTCACTGTGTTCATCCAAATCTCTAACCTGGGGTCCCCCACAGCTGGCAACCCCCAGAAAAACCTAGTTTTTGCTGTCACCACCTGGGTTTCAGAAATCAGAGGGGATTCACACAACCCGTGATATGTGAACCCCACAAGTTTATAAACTCACAGCTTCTGAGCTTCCCAAGGCACCCTAGTCCCCTTTATCTGGTGGTCTCCCCCTTCCAGGAGGCAGAACTCTTGGAGTAACCCAGAGGTGCTTAACTTGGTCAAAAGCTGTCTTGGCTAAAAGAGCCAGAGGGGAATTCCTTTCTCCCTCTTTGGTATCTATGCCTTTCAGGTGAAGGGAGGCATTCTTTGCAAGCAAACACATACACGCCCAGTGGAGTTAAGAATTAAAAAAGCTTAGACTTTACTTATAGGGTTAAAAAGGTACAAAAGGGCACAAAAGGGTAAGAAAGTAAGATAAGTTATTGAGCAAGCCCCAGAGTCCAGTTTGAGGGGTACGAGGATCTGAAACTGCCTAAACTGTACTGTGCAATCTAGTTGCATATAACTCCATGTACAGATAACTTACATGGGGTGCAGTCCTTAGTTCCGATCTGGCAGAAGCCCAGATCTTGCAGACATCAGAGCAGGCAGGAAGAGGCAAGAGAGCAAAGAAGGGGCGGTCTTATCCCCCTCTGCTCCAATTGATCCATGGGAGGTCACCTGGTCTGTGACCCAGTCCAAGGCAGGGAGGTCTCTGCCCCGCCATGTGGTGACAAACCAGTCACTCGGTTCAGGAATGTTGTTAGGAATGTGGCTAGGTTGCCATGTGCTCACAAGAGAAAGGAGGGCAGGTCCCACCTTAATCAGGAATGCAACACTGTCCTGCTAGGGTCCCTCTAGAGGCAAGGGCATGGGCAAAAAGCTTTTTGCCACAGCCTCACCCCCTGGGTGGCCCCTGCCACTGTCCGGGGGCACCCTCCTGGAGGTCCAGACACACGGGGGTGTTTTCAGTGGCTGCGCTGTCACTTTGGAATGCCGTCCTGGTGTCTCCTTGCTTTCTGGCAAAGTTGTAAGACCTGGCTTTTCCGTCAGGCATTTGGCGGGGGAGGAGGGTTGGTCTAGCTGGGTTGGGATGGGTTTTTTTCTTATGCACAGACCTGGTTTTATGTATCTTATGTATCTTTGATATTTTTATATTTATATATTTTATATGGATGTTTTATTGTTATTATATTTATACCTTGTGAGCCACCCCAAGTCACCACAGGATGAGAGGGGCAGGGTAGAAATATTTGAAATAAATAAATAAAAAATATAAATATTATACACTCCTGGCAGCACTCACATCCAGTTCTGTTCTCCCCTGCCTCGACCCTGCCACTGGCTCCCAGAGGCAGCCCTCTGCTGCTGGGTTAGCTTAAATCCCTTAGAGGCAGAGTCCAGTGTAGGGCCAGACTTAGGACCAAGCAACATAGGCACCTGCCTAGGGAGGCAGTTTTTTTTGGTGTGTGTGTGTGTGTGTGTTAATGACTTCTGTTCTTCAGACAGAACCTGGCTAGTCATGGCGCCCCCTCCCCTTGTCACGGCCACATCTACACTGCCTCACCTGTTCTGCTCGCATCCTGGAGAGGGGGGGGAAACCCATCCATCCCCACCTGGAGAAGCCCCATTCCACTCCTGAGCCCCCCACAAACATACTCTGCTGTGGTGCCGAGCGTTGAGGAAGAGATTCTGCTTCTGTGCTGAGTGCCACCATTGTCTCCCTCCCTGCCTCAGACAGCAGCCCTCACATGCACCAGAACTTGGGGGTGGGGGCACAGAAACCTATGTTGCCTAGGGGCACTAAAATCTTAAGTCCAGTTCTGGGCCAGTGGCATAGCTGCCTTTTCCTGGTGATGCATTAGGCACTGTCCTCCTTTGGTCTGGTGCCTGTATCTTTCCGTAGCACCTACTGTGGCACAATCCTATTTTTTTTTTTGGGGGGGGGCGGGGAGCAGCGTACAGACACTTCTGGTGGGTGGGGAGGATTTATTGATTTATTTATTTGTTTTTCAAATTTGTATGCTGTCGTTCCCACAAGGGCTCAAGGCAGCTTACAATAATAAAATTATAATAAAAATAAGTACAATAAAACACTTCCTCTGTCCCCTCAAAATTCACACTCTCCCCACAACCCTACCCATTACCCAACAATCCAACCAGCCCTCATCCCTCTCACCCCCACCAAATGCTCTTCAAAATAAAAGTTTTACACTGCCTCCGAAAGATGCTTCTGGGAGTATCATCAGCATACTGATGACACCTCAGCCCAAACCTCTGGGGCAGGTCCTGAGGAGACAATGAGCAATCGCCCATCACCACCCACTGGGACCTCCCCGACAGGAAAGAATGGAACCACTCAAGAGTAGTCCCGTGCACCCCTGCCAGGTCCTGCAGTTGTGTCAATAACACCTCATGATGGTTTAGAAAACGGAGGATGTGTGCCCGCGCGATGTCCGCCCCCATCCACCTGCCAGCCACCCATGCCCCCTCACGGAGCAACCTGGGTTTTTCCCAGTTGCTCCTTGTGGGGAGTTGGGTGGAGGTGCATGGACCACAGGCGCTCGTGCCCACCCACCACCACTTTTAAATGGGCAGTACTACATGTGTCCATTGGGTGTACTTGTGTTATACTGTCTTGTCTAAAAACGTCCTTAGATAGCAGGAGTACCTATGTCTATCAGGCCAGCGCTACCATCTTAAAGGGTCAGTACCTCCTAGACACCCTTTCCCTATTACACAGGGGATGGGGCTTTGGGAAGGGAGGAGCCATCACCCTCACTCTGGACTGTTGTTATTCCACTGGTTACACTGACTTTTTGGGGGGAGGGAAGGAGATTAGTTTTGGGAGCAAAATGTTGCTTAAAATTTCTATAGAGAAATGCCAAGAAATTTGTTTTCACCAAATGCAAGACTCAGCTCCTGTCTCCTGTCTGGCATAGTCCTCCAAAGCCAATGGCCCCAGATTATGGCCCCAGGAAACTGCTGCAAAGCTAACTCCTTTCTCTCTGGTACAAGTCCAGGAATGAAGGTTCCCAGAATCAGGTCTCTCCTATTTCTCTAATATCACAAATCCCAAGGAGCAAAAAGCTAATGGCAAAATCTGGTTCTTCTCCAAGTCCTACTGAATCCAGGCCTTATACACTGTATGCTGTCATATCGCTCTCTCTCTCTCTTTCTCTCTCTCCACCACCACCATGGAGCACAGCAGTCATTCCACAGACTGTGGCCCAGGAGAATGTTCCTTAGATGGGGAAGTGACAAATAAATTCCACAGCCAAATCTGCTGGGTTAATTTATGGAGGCTAAATGCAATTAACTCCTTTGGACTTTTGCCAGAACACCAAGGTTAACACACACACAGAGACACACACACTTTCAACAAAGTGCTGGGGGAGCATTAGCAGGACACTGCCAAGCTGTTTTATAGGCCTCAAGTTTAGACTTCATAAACAAAGAGCTTTAACAAAACCATGCCAGTGAAAAAAAAATTTCTTATTAAAACAGTGGCCTTGAACAGAGGCAAGGAAAGTCCAGAGTCAGAAAGTTTTCAGTGCTTCCTGGGTGCTCCCCAGACATGAATGGAGGGAGAGGCCATGTGGACTCTCAGCTCAGAGAGGACTGAAACTACAGAGTGGAGCTGTGGTTGCAGCAGGCAGCACAGCCACTTTGAAATTGATCCAGACAGCTGACCTGAAAAAATTCTAGTGGCTGGAGCAGATCCACCACAGAGAGCTGCAGGGAAGCAAGGGATCACAGGAGATGGCTCCAGGAGATGCTTGCCCGGATGCGGGCTCGAGTGTGGCCAGACGGTGTGGGACATTGAACAAGTAAGCAGCCAGACCAAAGATAGATTATCAGCCAAGACTGCACCAAGGGGGACTTAAGAGCAAGCTGGGAGCTGAGAGCTCATCCAAAAAGTACTTTGGGACTGTACGGGTGTTCTTGATCTGGGGACACTGGGTGTTACAGTAGGGCCAGAGTATGAAGGTCTATTACAACTGCTAGAGAATGTATGCACCCTGTGGCATCGGCCCCTAGTGAGAATCCCAGTAAGTAGAGACTGAGTAAGACACTTAGGCCATTTTTAGACATGCCACAAGGGGTTGTGGATTTAAAGAATCCACCTTAGAAAAGTAATGCAGGTGGCTTTTAGATGAGCCTTCACCATTGTAAACTGCTGGTCATGCATTCTTTTTAAGCCACATTTTAAATACCTCGATATTTTAAATACCTTTATATCAAGGTATTTAAAATGTGGCTTATAAAGAATGCATGACCGGCAGTTTACAATGGCAGAGGTTCATCTAAAAGCCGCCTGCGTCTTTTCCAAGGTGGATTCTTTAAATCTGCGATCCCCAGTGGCACGTCTAAAATTGGCACAAGCTAGCACAGGTTGAGGGGTGCTTCCTGGTGCTGAAATGCTATGAACTGGCCCTAGGAGAAAAGAGGGTCAGGCAGAGAGAGGTGTTAAGTCCCAGAAACAGCATAACAAGGTTGACTGTGGTCCTATTGGGAGTTTTAGAGTTATGATCCCTGGATAAAATGTAAGGGGTTGAGAGTTCCTGGACTGAGACGATGGGAGCTTATTTATGGAAAAGATGGTTTTATGGGATGAAGGTCCTCTGGTATTTATTGGGGTATTTATTAGATATGGGAAGACAAGAAACCTGTGGGATAGAGACACTAAAACTGTGAGGTGCCTGAGATGGGGATTGGTGCTAGATGTAACGGGTTCCCAAGGGGGAAAGACAGGAAGGCTGGGTGGGCCTGACTCCCACCCCAGATTTCAGGGTATGACTGGGGACAAGTGAGACGTCTCCAGACCCAGAATATGACAATGGCCGAAGCCCGGTAAGAGCTTAGAATAATTCCATAATAAAAAAACCTCTGGATTGCAAGAAGAGTTAAGGCTCTTGCAAATTCAATCATGCACTAAAAAGCATGGAAATTGCAAGTTAAGGCTCCCGCCTTAACTTCCATACCATGTTAGCAGTAAAGACATTGTACAGTCTCACATATTGTGCTCACTTACAACTTAGGCTCCATGGACCCACACTTTGCCTTTGTCTTTCAGACCCGGTCCTCTTCCTCTTTGCAGGTTAGGGACAACACTGAAGCTGGGGACAGGAGGATGTGAGCTGGCCCCTCACCCCCTCCATTTCCTCTTTAAGAAAGAGAGAATTTAGGAGTTCTGGTTCCCACCTCTTCTCCTCCTCTAATCTGCTTGGTCCCAGCCCTGTAACAGAGAACTCAGGACCCTCCAGCCTCTCCACCTCACTCAAATCCAGTAGGCTGCACTCCCTTCACAGGCAACTCAATAGTCCTGGTTCCGAGCCTGTTCTCCTCTCTCCTGCTCTCAACCTTGTAACAGACAACCCAGGAGTCCTGGGTCCAAGTCGCCCCTCTAACCCTGTAGCTCCCACTCCACTCACAGAGAACTCAAAAGTCCTGAGAAATACAATGTTTTTCTGTATGTGTCTCATGGAACAGAAGTGTGTGTGTGTAATGACAAAAA
>QEPC01005751.1:239204-261762 GCA_003113815.1 Sphenodon punctatus | reverse complement strand
GAGGGGAAGCCAGAGGCCGAGGCAATGAGGGAAGCCAGAGGCGAGGAGATGCCAGAGGCAGAGGCAACCGGGGGACGCCAGAGGCAAGGGGAGCCAGAGGCAGAGGCAACGGGGGGATGCCAGAGGCGAGGGGAGCCAGAGGCAGAGGCAACAGAGGGACATCAGAGGCGAGGGGAGCCAGAGGCAATGGGGGAATTTCCCAGCGAAACAAAGGTGGCCAGAGGGCCAGGTCCTTCAGGCCGGCAAACAGACAGGCAGACAGACTATGGGGGTCTCACGAGAGGAAGGGAGACACTCAACACAAAACCAGACAGAGGGCGAACAGGAAACCACCAGCATGCACCACATGCAGACAATCAACAGGAGGAAAGGAACTTAGGTAAGAAACCCCCCAACATACAAGGAGGACAAGCAGGACAGGTATCCACACAAAAGGAGTGGGAAGGGCATAACACACAACACACACAAGGGGATACAACACCAATACAGACAGAGAACAAACAGCAGAGCAGAGAACAAACAGCAACAGGAGAGGAGAGCAAAGGGCAAGAGCCAAACACAAGCCAAGGGGAATGACCTGAAGCTCCGCACCCGCCCCAGCTCCCAGTAGCCCTAAATACCCTAAGGATCCAATCAGGCTGGGGCAGCTGGTCCACGCCCCCCATCAGGGGCAACGGGGCACAGCTGGAAGGAAAAGAGGGAATGACAAGGCAGGGAGGGAAACCACCTTGTGCAGTAACACCCCAGTGGCACAGGAGGCAGCAAGCGTCCCAGGCAGCCCCCGAGGCTGGGAGTTCAAGGCCCAGCCATGACACCTGGGCATTCCTTTTACCTGTGACTCCTTACATCCCCAATCAGAGAATTCCAACCCCATTAAAACCCTTTTGATAAAACCCTCTGTAGCCAGCTCCATTGCTTTCCTGCCACCATAACTATCTCAGAGTCTTTAAAAGATCCCCATAGTTCATGTCCCACTATTTTTGGAGTGTGGTTGCCAGCTCTTCTGCCCTCCAGCAACCCAACACCCTGGAGGATGCCAGCTCAGCCATCCTCCTGCATCCTCAGGGATGTATGGCCAGCTCCTTTGCCTCCCTGCCACTCTAACAGTTGGTTCCCAGAGTTCTCCTGTATCTGTTCTTTTGAGCACTCAGCCTTCCACAAATGGACCATCTGTCAACACTGATGGCAGGTCTTCGGGGTACTCCTCCTCCCAGGGGTCCTTGGTACCTCTATCCTGTAATGTGATGTCTGCACTGCTCCCCCACATTACAGCCTCTACATCATCCGGGAGGCTCTCATACTTCAGCTCATGGAGTTAGCTTGGGCACTCTCCTCCTTTTTCAGACCACTCATTCTCATGCAGAACACCCCATTGGTGCCCGCATTCTCCACCATTGTAACAGCACTCACTGTGTCCTGGAATAAGCACTTTCAAGATCCAGCCACAAAGACCCAGAGTTCTCGGAGCGAACTTGCAAATGAGAACAAGATGAGAAACTGCCTGGATTCTCATGGAGAAAGGTGAGAATCTTGAGATAGAGCAGGAATCCCTGCTGGGGAGAGGGAATGCTTTCTCCCCTGCACAGGGCTTTGCAAAGGGATTTGGGGGAAGTGGGGGACCCCCCCAAAAGCACAACCCCTTGGGAAAAAAACCCCACGCTTCTATGGGATGTTTTCAATCATTTAAAGTCCTGCACGGGGAGGGGGGGATCCCCCTGTCAGTGCAGTCCCTTGGGAAAAGCCCCCCAAGCTGTCTGGGCAGCTTGCAATTTAAAGCCCCTGGTGGGGGAAAGAAATTCCAAGCTTCCCAGAGTGGCTTGGGGAACTTTTTCCAAGGGGCTGACCTGGCAGAGGGAATGGGGGGCCCTCCTACCAGTGCAGCCCCTCGGGAAAAGCCTCCCAAGCTGCTCTGGGGGGCTTGCAATTTAAATCCCTGAATGGAGGGAAAGAAATGAGAGAGCAGGGATCTCTGGTTTCTCTGTGGGACTTTAAATTGCATGCTGCCCACAGTGGCTTGAGGGGATTTTCTGAGGGGCTGTCTTGGCATGGAGAGTGGGGGACCCCCCCTGCTAATGCAGTCCCTCAGGAAAAGCTCCCCAAGCCATAGGCAACCATTAACTGTCAATAGTGGGGGGGGGGGGACACAGGAGTGCTGGCTGGGCAGGGTTTCTATAGTGTTCTCTAGACTTTCTGAAAAGCTGGGAAGCATTGCCCTCTGTGCTCCCCCATGAGTCTCTTAGGCCCCAAGCCACTCTGAGCATCTTGCAATTTAAAGCCCTGTATGGGGGGGGAGGGGGGAGAACAGGGATTCCTGCTCCCTCTTACCCCAGTGCAGGAGTTTAAATTGCAAGGTGCCCAGAGCGGCTTGTTTTCCCCCCCTGAATTGCTGAGCTGGCAGAGGGAGTAGGGGACCTCCCTGACAGTGCAGCCCCTCAGGAAAAGCCCCTCCAAGCCTCTCTGGGAAGCCCTCAATATAAATCCCTGCATTGGGGGGGGGGGGGGGAACAGCAGGGATCACCTCAGTGTGGGGCTTTAAATTGCAAGCCACCCAGAGCAGGTTGGGGGACTTTTCCCAAGGGACTGACCTGGCATGAGGAGTGGGAGACCCCACTGCCATCACAGCCCCTCGGGGAAAAGCCCTCCCTCCCCAGTCGCTCTGGACAGCTTGCAGTTTAAAGCCCTGTGCAGGGGGAGAGAGAAATTGCAAGCTGAATAGAGCAGGGGGGCTTTTTCTGAGCGGCTTTCCTGTCAGAGGGAGGGGGGTGGGTCTCCCCTGCCTGTGCAATCCCTTGGGGGAAAGCCCTGTTGTGTATCCTGTATATAGGCATATATGTTTGACCATCTATGTTTCAATATATTGGAAATCAGAATTAGCCTCTCTGTATGATGACTCCTTAAAGAGCTGTCCTATAGTGACCTTTTTACTGAACTCTTGATCAGATACTGGAATATCAGCCTGTATACTGGAATAGCAGATATAATCATGTCTGTCTCTTAAAGGAATCCACATTTTCTGTAGACTAGAGTCAAGATACGTGACTCTCAGGCAGGGCAGGAAAAGGCCTTGTTCGTTTGGAGTTTACTCATTGTTAATCCTATCTTATACGATAGCAACCTGTTTAGTATGTATCAACAGGCTTCTTACTATGTATTTTGAGAAAAACCCCTCACTGTCAGCAGTCTTGACTTGACGTCATTTTTAGCTGACCTCCAAGCATCTTTCATTGTATAAGAAGGGAGAGGAGAAATGGATTTTTCAGAAAGCTTCCTTTCCTGGAGCTTCTCTCACTTCTTCCATCTGGCAGAATCAGGCAAGGACTGGGTAATATGAATGTATATTAATATGATGCATTGAGTCAACCATAGCAATAATACTTAGAGCATATGTTATATCTTATAGATGTTAAGATCTTGTAATAAGAGCTGTTCTCTGAAAGAAATGTCTTTCTAAGTCATGTACTTTTAACTGACACTGTTTCTTTTGTACTATGTCTTTATTTGAACTTAAGTAAACTATTGCTTCATATTTTATAATATTCATAAGTCTCATAGCCTCATTTATATAAATAAATTGTCTATACTTAGCTGAGCTGACTGGCTTATTAGCAAAGTGTAAACTGAGTTTCCACATTTTGAAAAAGAGCGCCCTATATCCAGACCAGATCATGTCAGGCCTGGACCACTAAGCGCAAATTCCTTTTGAGGAAACTGAGGCACAAAGTGACAACCCCTTAGCCACTCTGGGAAGCATGCAAGTTAAATCCCTATTCAAGGGAGAGAGAAAGCAGGGATCCCTACTCTCTCTTGTCTGGCACAGGGATTTTAATTGCAAGCTGGCCAGAGTGGTGTGTGTATCCCCCTGCCAGGGAACCCCTTGGGAAGCTGGCATTACAAAGGGCTACCCAGGTCTATCCAGAGTGGGCCCTTGCAAAGTCGGTCAATTTTACCCTGAAACTGACCTGGCAGCTGTGTGAGGACTTTCCAAGGGGTTGCTCTGGCTAGGAGAGCTGGGACCCTTGGGGTCCCAGCTCTCCAGGCCTGGGCAACCCCTTACAAAGCTATGTCAGTGCACTCCCCCCCCCCCCCCAAATACCAAGCAGATTTGGTGGGTGGGGGAACCAGCCTTGAAATCTTGAGAACTCAAACCAGGTGTTGAGATCCCAGA
The DNA here is from genome assembly GCA_003113815.1 of Sphenodon punctatus. NCBI lineage: Eukaryota > Metazoa > Chordata > Lepidosauria > Sphenodontia > Sphenodontidae > Sphenodon > Sphenodon punctatus. Next base: position 257,597 of record QEPC01005751.1, on the reverse strand, counting down.
GAGATCTCCAACCTGGTTCCCATTCTCATGAGATTTTTCATGAGAATTGTTTTGATTCTCGTTTCAGTCCTATTCTTTATCTTCTTTAATATTTCTTGTCACAGCCTCCACGGATCCTCCCCTGCCCAGACCTGGGATGCTGGCACAGGGTTGTGCTCCCACCTGACCCTACTGGCTTGCTGGGGCTCAGGGGGTCATTTTTACACAGGGGCTCTCGGGGATGGCTGTTCATCCCCAGATCTGGAGATGAAACATCAGGGCAGTCTAGGGCCAGGGTCCCCAGTGCCTTTCACTCATGGGACACCTACTACCTTAGACTGGAGCCAGCTGAAGACCCTTTGCTCTTTTCCTTGGCTGATTTATTTATTTATATCCTGCACCCTCCATCCCTATGGCAGCTTGGAGCGGCTCACAAAACATTTTAAAACCATAGATTAAAAAAAATACAAAGAAGGGTTACCAAAACATTATAAAACAACAATAAAAGGTAAACACCGCTGGCGAACACCCAACTCTACTCCCCTCCTCCCCCAAAAGCCCGGGCAAACAGCCAGGTCTTACAGGTCCGACAAAAGGCCAACAGGCTGGGTGGTGGTGGGAGCCAGCTCTGCTGCCAGGCTGCTGGGCCTTCTCCACTGTGGAGTGGCAGAGAAGGACTGGCCATCTGGTAGTGGAGCCAGTTACACAACTCAGCAGGGGAATAGACCTGACCATCCGGCAATGGATCCAGTTCCACTTTTGGGAAGCCAGGTCTTCTCCCCTGACAGGTGGTGGAGCTGTAGCAGTGGAGGCCTCATCTTTCTTGGTCCGCCACCAGACTGAGTTTAGGAAACACTGCCAGAGCCGGGCAGCCAGGCTGGGCCTTCTCCTTTCCCAAGTGGCAAAGCTACAGTGGTGGAGGCCTCTTCTTTCTTGGTCTGCCGCCTGTCCGGGTCCAGGAAACACTGCCAGAGTTCCATGTTCCAGCAGTGCACATGTGCAAAATGGCCACCAAGGCCATTCTGCACATGTGCAACCCTTTTCCAAACTGGCACCGCAAGTGACGGTGTCATTTTGGAAGAGACTAGTCATTCTGCACATGCATGGTTTCAGGAACTGCTGCCAGAAATGCTGGTTCCACACATGCACAGAACAGTTGCCCTCTTACCAAATGGTGTCAATGCTGCCGGCGCCATTTTGGAAAAGGGTTGCACATGCACAGAATGGCCTTAGCAGCCATTTTGCACATGTGTGCTGCCTTGGCAGGGAGTTCCAGTGTGTTTCCTGGACCCAGACAGGCGGCAGACCAAGAAAAAGAGACCTTCACCACTGTGGCTCTGCCACCTGGCAATGGAGAAGGCCCAACTGCCAAGCTGGATATATTGCTGGGTAGCTGCGCCTACTCCCCTGCTGGGTTACAGAGCCAGATCTGCTGCCAGGCAGTCAGGCCTTCTCAGCCGCCCCACAGAAGGCCCGGAAGCCTAGCAGTGGAGCCAGCTCCCATCACCATTCAGCAGCAGAGGATGCCCAGCTACCGGCAGCAGAGTCGGCGGCTCTTCCTCACCCCCATCCTCCAGACCCAGACAGGCGGGTAAGTGCAGGGCCCCAGGGGGTGGGGGTAAAGCTGGGTTCTGAGGGTGGGGGCATTAGAGACATGAATTCCCACCCTCAGAATGGGCCTTGGGGAATGAGGAAATTTCCCCTTGGCTCTTCCCACTGAAGTCAGTCCTTTGGTTTTAAACCAAGACAGTCATTTTTGGTCTGTTTCAGTTAAAACTGAAACCAAAAGTCCCACCCCTACTGGGAAGGGAACACTGGGTAAAAGGACAACCACACACACAGGGCTTCAGGAAACAAACACTAGCAGGAAGAAGGCAACACACAGGATCTGGGGGCAGACAAAGAGTATTATGAAGGGGGAACAAGGAGGTAACACACTGGAGGACCAAGAAAGCTACTCCAAGCTAGATTGAGGAGCAAGACCATAATCGCTCAAGCTAACAAGGAGGACCAGGGGTCCTCAATCACAGAGGAGGAGAAGGGCAAACACAGGGAAAGAGCAAAGGGAGTAAACGCCTCAGCCAGCGTGAAGGGGAGGGCTGAGGCCAAGGCAGTGAATGCAAGGAAGGGGAGTCAGGCTAGAAAAGGCCACCAGGGAACAAACCCACAGGGGCTATGAAGCAGGAGCAAGAGTATAACAAGGAACCAGGCTGAAGCTGCTTGCACACAGGATGGGAGATGAGGGCAAAATGCCATGAGCCAAAATTGTGGCAGGGCGACCAAGTGAAGGTCAACTCATGTGTGCAGGATTTTTAACATCATTAGCCCATTTCTGCTGTAAGTTCACTCACGGGAGACAGGGCTGGATGTTGAGCCCTGTCTTCCATGAGTCAAAGTCAAAGTAATATTTATTGTTTAACCATAGGTCATAACAATTACACACAAATGAATAAAACAACTAATAAGCAATACATCATAGACATAGACATTCCCATGCCAGAACTGTAAAAGTAAATTAACATCTGCTATAGGCTATATAACAGCGGAGGCTTACCTTATGAAGCCCTGTTCTGAGATTTAACCCAAATATATAACAGACCACTATCCTTCATTATTTGTTGCAGGGGGGGAGAAATGTCTTCCCTTCTCACAGCTGAAGGGTTCCCAGGGATAATAAGGTCAGGACCAGATCTCTAGGTGCGTCTATTAGGGTGACTACCATACCCTTCTCGCGGCTTGTGCTGATAACACTTAATCCCTGTACACTAGCCATCTAAAGCTAGCCTTGCCCTTCTCGGGGCTTAAGGTGGCAACTCTTGACCCCTGATATAGTTAGGTGTGAATGAGGAATAACCCTACCCTTCAGGGCTTATATCGACCCTTTTGCCTACAAATAATATTTAACAAATTAAGGAAAGGGCCAAAGATTATCCTTGTAAATATAAAAAGCTTATTGCTCCAATCAAAAATAAATAAATAAATAAATAACAATAACAAATAATAAAATTCAACAAAACCAGTCAATAACTAAAATAGGGCTAAAAATATATACCATTAATTTATTTCTTATAAATTTTTGGTGCCGCAACAACCACTAATCCTACAATTGCCATATATCATATCCAATGGAAACTGATATAATGAAATTCAAGGGGATAAGCTGGGACTGGCAGCAAAATACTCAAAATCCAAAAGGTTCTGCCGGCGACGGGCGGCTTGTGTGATGATGCCATGGCTTTTATATCCTGAGATAAGGTACTGGTTAATAACTGGCACAACAGATGCTCTGTCGAAGCATCCGAAAATCTTTGGATAAACGGGGCCAGGTATTTATCTCTCAAGGAGTCATAAAGATGACAGGAAAAAAATATATGGTCCACCGTCTCAACCGCCAGATGGTCAAACGGACATACTCTGTCCAAAAAAGGGGTTCCTTCAATCCGTCCCTCAAGAATTCTAGAGGGAAGGGCATTTACTCGAGCCCTACAGATAAGTTTTTTAGCCCTGATTGTTATAGGGGCATCCAGATAGGCAGGAATCTGTCCCTGAGCAGGCTTCCACGCCAAATAAGAACTTACATGGGGCGAGGAGCTAATGACAGCCAATTCTGTCTGCCTATTTATATCACCCATTCTAATCTGTATTTCCTTCCAAATCGCCTCTGGTGGTTTATGTTCTAGGTACTCTACCGATAGTCCTATGGAACTTAGGTAGGTATGTATTTTCTGTTGCCAGGGGCTGACCCATACATCCTTCCACATCTCATTTATTAGTTCGGAGGAGCAAGTAAAATGTAACTTCCACCAGAACTTTATGGCGGATTCAACGGCTATTTGAGTCCATCCCTTCTGCCCCAATTCCAGCCGGAACATAACTTGAGGAGTACCGATAGGGTTGCCAAGTAGGGCTGAAAGAAATTTAGCCTGAACTGAATTGAGCTGGCGGGCATAGAATACCGCCCACAGTTCGGCTCCATATAGTAACTGCCCTCCTATTTTAGAGTTGAATACCTGCAGGGCAGAAGAAATAGAATCTCTGCCCTGCCTGGTAAAAAAGCCAAGTAGGGCATGGAGAGAGCCCTTGACTGCCGGGACTGCCTTCAAGACATGTTCCCTCCAACTGCCAGATTTGTGGAAAAGTAATCCCAGTTACCGGTAGGAGTCCACCTGTTGGATCACGTGGTCTCCTATCTCCCAACTGTAGGTCTTTCTTCTGTTGGTAAACACCAAAACTTTGGATTTTGAGTGATTTATTATTAAGTTGTTAGATCTGCAGTAATTTGCAAAAGCCCGCATCTGCCTCATGAGTCCGATGCAGGTTTGAGAAAGTAGAGCCACGTCGTCAGCATACAGGAGGCACCCCACCGGCCTGGTAGCAACTTTAGGGGGAAGTATGCCAGATTAGACATTTCAGGAATGCTATCGTTGATAAACAGATTGAAAAGAGCCGGAGCGAGTACACAACCTGTCTGACGCCACGTTGGATGGAAACTGGGTCAGTAACGTGACCATCAGCATCTACCCTTACCACAAGGGAGGAACCAGAATACAAAGATTGTATCAGCCAAAGAAGCCTTCCATCCATCGTTGACCTTCGAAGTTTGTCCCAAAGCATGTTCCTATCTAAGGAATCAAACGCAATCTTCAGGTCTAAGAAGGCCATAAAAAACGAATGATTCCGGGCATGATACTTACTGACTAAATGATTCAACAAGCAGCACTGCTCTAAAGTAGAGCGTCCTGCTTGGAATCCAGCTTGCTCTGGATGCACAATCTCTTCCTGGGTCATCCAAGATGTAAGTCTTGCAAGAAGAGTTTTTGCATAGACCTTCCCGACCACACAGAGAAGACTTATCGGGCGATAGTTGGCTGGATCTGTCCGCTGCCCTTTTTTGTAAATAGGGACTACTATTGCTTTAGACCACTGAATGGGGATTCTTCCCGAATGATTGATTGCGGTAAATAATTTTGCTAAAAGGGGAACCCACCATAACTTATATGCTTTCAAGAATTCTATATGTATTTTGTCCGGGCCAGGAGCCTTCCAGTTACTAAAGGAATCAATCAGCTCCTCTACCTCAGATTCTGCCACTGGAGGCCATGGATGATACTCCAAATCACTATCAAACTGTAAAGACTGGGGGTACTCCTCTGTCTGCCTGCCAAATAGGTTACGAAAATATTCAGCCCATATGACTGGCTGGACAGTAGAACCTACAGGTCTACCCATCTTACCAGTTGAGATGTTAACTATACGCCAGAATTGGGCAGAATCTTTTTGGTCAGCTGCCCGAATGAGAGCTGACCACTGCCTTTCCCAAAATATCCTCTTTTTCTCCCTTAACAGTTGTCTATAGGACCTCTTAGCATCTAGATATTCTATTGGGGGGCCGTGAGATGTTTCCCTCCTATACCTGCGATAAAGTTGCTTCACCTTGGCACGCATCTGTTTACATTCCTTGTCAAACCACTGAAACCCCCCTTCCAAAGCCGGTAGGCTGGGGGGCAACCGTCTGTGTTTGAAGGAATTCTGATAGGTTCACACTGAGCTGATCGAATAGCTCCACAGTCATCTCCACGTTATTAGAGCTAAGCATACTATCCCTAATTAGTTGCATAGCGGGCTGATTGATATAACCCGCTATGCTAACCTTCAGGGAATTGCCCCAATAAGGGGCCTTTAGTATATCTAATTGATGGATCAGAGAATCCAAAGGCTGCATGACCTCTATACTATGGTAATCCAGGGCTAATGATATAACTAGTGGCAGATGGTCACCAACTAGCGCTTGGCCCACCGCAAAGTCCAGAAGGTAAGGTAACGCTGCTGGGGTCACCAGGGCAAAATCAACAACACTGGAGCCTAATGGTCCCAGGTATGTATATTCCCCCTCTGAATCATTAAACCCTGATCCATTTAGAATATATAGATTATAAGAGGCCACTAATTTTGCGAGTTTGATCCCTGATGAATTAATCTGAGAATCCTTGGACTTCCTAGGATTAAGTACGCCAAATGGGTCATCTGGGACTGGATTGGCATATGGGCTCATATCCGATTGATTGGCCCCCAGCCTTGCATTAAAATCCCCCATCAATACAAATAAGGCCTGTGGATACTTAAGGATGAGCTGTTCTATAAGGGATTCCAATTTGTCCCATACAACCCTCCTAAATGATCCTGCATTGCTAGGGGGTATATAAATGGTCAAAATAACCAAAGTTAATGATTGAATTCTGGCCACAAAACCCAGGGCTATTTGGGAGTCGCTGATGAGATGTAGGTCCAAAAGAGGTAAATCCTCAGCAATAAAACACCCCAACCCTCCACAAGCTCGTCCTCTGGAGTTGTGCTTTACTGCTGGGAGATCATATACCCTATAACCCTCCATACATAAGGGCATAGTAGCCCAAGTCTCCTGAATTAAGACAATCTGGTACCTTTTAATAAAGGCCAAAAAGTCCAAGTCACTCTTATGCCTTTCCCAACCAGCTATGTTCCAAGAACATATACGCAGTTGTTTTGCTGGTTCCTTTTCCATTAGTCATAAGGGGTCAGAATGGCTGGGGTCTGGACTAAGTCCTACTATTATTGGGTCCACTTGCTGTGTTGCTGTCATGGGGGAGGGGCTACACAGGCCTATTCCCACTCGCACACTACCCGGGGTCACCCCACTCAGGGCTAGGAACGCTCGTGGGAAAATGCCCGTCAGGATAGAAGTGTGGCCTTTACCTCCAATTAAGGAGAACCGGCCTCTATCATCATAGGGCGCCACTGAGTTGGGGTTCTCCCAGGTCTGCCCCAAGACACACGCACACAGCTGTACTAGGAATGCAGGGGGAGCAGAAGGAAGGGGGCGGACACACCGGGGAAGTGGAGTGCACTGGGCCCCACTGGAGAAGGGATGCGGGCAATCAGACTCACAAGCAAGGGTCCCACAGTATAAGGAAGCAAGGGAAGGGGGGAATGGAGGGACAGGGCAGGACACGCACACACGTTGACTCACCACTCGCTCACGATGCACACCGGGAAGGCAGGTTAGGAAGAGACAGACTCACGGGGCTATGGACATGCTCACAATCGCAGTTGTACTCGTTCACTCGCTGTTTAAGCTCAAACTCGCACAGGGCCGGTTTCCCAAATCACCAGCGCCGGCTTCCTGGTGGCGCTGGTTCTTATCCCCCAGGCCCCGCCCCCGTGCGCGCACGCAGCCGTTCCGAGCGTTGCACCAGGGGCGGGGGCAGCCCTACGCTCAATGCAGGGCGCAGGGGCGTGGTTCCCTGTGTTGGGATTCCTACAGGGTGTGGCCGGAGGCGGGGCTTGCGCCGGCGATCCCTGCCATCGTTCTTGGTGGGCGGGGCTTAGGCTCGGCGGTGAGGGCAGGGCGTGCATCGGCGAGTCCCGCCGCTGTTTTCGGTGGGCGGGGCTCCCAGCGGGGTGGTGCTGCAGCACCCCTCTACCCTGAGTGCTCCCCGGCCGCCTCTGCCCACTGACAGTACCCCCCCCCGAGGCCGCCGGCCACTGGCCCACAAGGGTCCCGGTTTACGGGGATGTCGGAGGTGGAACGCCCGTAGAAGACGGGGGGCCGATACCTGATGGGCTGGTTTCCATGATCGCTCCGCAGGACCGTATCCCACCCAATCGATCAGGTAGTGGAGGCGGCCCCGGAGTCGTTTAGCATCAAGGATGGCTCAGACTGCGAACTCGGGACCGCCGGCCGTAACCGTGACTGGGCCTGGAGCAGGGCCAGGGGCATCTCGGAGGGCTGGCTCGGCCTTCTTTAATGATGAGATGTGAAACGTAGGATGTATACGGAGCTTGGCGGGGAGCTGTACCGTGTAGGTCACGTCGTTAACCTGGCGGCTGATGGGGAAGGGTCCTATGTATTTGGCATCCAATTTGGAGGCAGGACGTGGTGAGGGATAATGGCGCCGATCGATCCAGACTAAGTCTCCTGGTCGGAGAGGCGGAGCCTCCCGACGGTGTTTATCCGCTTGGATTTTATACTGCTGGCGAGCTTGCTGCAGGACACCTCGAGCTACCGCTTGAGCTTCTTGGATTCGGTGGGCCAGGGCTCCAGCGGCTGGGACAGTAATGGAGGGGGTTTCGATGGTACCCAACTGGGGGTGGAAGCCGTACGTAATAAAAAACGGAGAATTCCCCAGGGATGCACTGGGGGTGTTGTTATAGGTGAATTCGGCCAGGGGGAGCCAGGTGAACCAATCGTCCTGAAGATAGTTTATGTAACACCGGAGGTACTGCTCCATGCTCTGGTTCACCTGCTCCACCTGGCCATTCGCTTGCGGGTGATAGGCGGTGGTGGGCTTGAGAGTAACATGAAGGGACTGAAAGAGGGCCTTCCAAAATCGCGACGTAAACTGGGTCCCTCGGTCGCTAAAAATCTCGCGGGGGCACCCATGCAGCTTGAGAATATGGCGGATAAACAAAAGGGCCGTGCGTTTGGCGGACGGTAAGCCCTTACAGGCGATGAAGTGGGCCAGCTTGGTAAGGTGGTCTACCACAACTAGCACGGTAGTGTAGTGACGCGATGGCGGTAAGTCCACAACGAAGTCCAGTCTGACCCGTTGCCACGGCCCATCGGGCAATGGGAGGACCTGTAGCGGACCCGCCGGGGCACGCCGAGGGATCTTGGTTTGTGCGCATGTGACACAGCTGGTCACATGTTGGCGAATGTCCTTGCCCATGGTAGGCCACCAGAAGGAGCGTTGGAGTAGTTGCTGCGTTCGTTCGATTCCCGGGTGCCCTGCCGTCGGGCCTTCATGATGAGCCCATAAGACGTGGGGGTGACAGGAAGGGGGTACGATTACCTTCCCTTCGTGCCACTGCAGGCCGTCTCGGACTGTCTCTGATGATTCGCCCTCAGAGGGGAGTTCTCGCCAGGTTGCCTCACGAAGTTCGTCCAAGGACACGAACGTAGCAGCAAAGGATCGCCCTTCTAAAATCCGTTCGGGGGCCCGTGGTTCCTGGGGATGTTCCTCAGTGTAACGAGATAGGGCGTCTGCTAATACGTGAAGTCGGCCGGGGCGATAACGGATACGGAAGTCAAAACGAGTGAAAAACAAGGCCCACCGGGCGTGCCGGGCATTGGCGATATGGGCGGTCTGCAAGAAAGTGAGGTTTTTGTGGTCGGTGACCACGGTAATGGGGTGTCGAGCCCCCTCCAAGTAGTGTCTCCATGTATCAAAGGCAGCCTTAATGGCTAGGAGCTCACGGTCCAAAATGGAATAGTTGCGTTCCACCGGGGTGAGTTGCCGGGAGTAGTAGGCACATGGGAGAAAGGTGTGGGCGCTGTCGGTGGGTTGCAGGAGCACTGCCCCTAGGGCTCGTCCTGACGCGTCTGCTTCCACACAGAAGGGTTTCTCGAAATCCGGATGCTGCAACAAGGGGGCGGTAGTAAATGCTCGTTTTAGGAAGTCGAAGCTCCACTGTTGTTCCTTCCCCCAGTGATATACTTGATTTTTCTTTAACAACTGTGTCAAGGAGGAGGTAATTTCCGCGTAGTTAGGAATATATTGGCGGTAGTAGTTTGCACTACCTAGGAAACGCTGTAGGGGTTTCACGGCCTTCGGTGGGGGCCATTCTTGCAAGGCCTTGACCTTTTGGGGGTCCATCATCACCCCCTCTGGACTGATAATGAACCCCAGGAAGCTCACCGTTGTCAGGTGGAAGAAACATTTCTCCCTCTTACAATATAATTTGTTGGCCCGCAGCCGCCACAGAACCTCCCGCACATGCCGAGTATGTTCTTCAAAGGATGATGAATATACGAGGATGTCGTCAAGGTAAGCGATAACGTAAATGTCCAGAATATCCCGAAAGATGTCGTTAATCAGATGCTGGAAGGTTGCGGAGGCGTTTGCCAACCCGAAGGGCATGACGCAATATTCAAACAGTCCATAGCGCGTGTGGAAGGCGGTTTTCCATTTGTCGCCCTCCCGCACCCGCAGCAAATTGTATGCCCCCCGTAGGTCCAATTTCGTGAACAGCCGAGCCCCTTGTAACCGGTTTAGGAGCTCCGGAATGAGGGGAAGCAGGTACCTATTTTTGATGGTCATGCTATTGAGTCCTCGATAATCCACGCAAGATCGCAGTCCTCCGTCCTTTTTGGTTACGAAGAAGATCGGGGTTCCGGCCGGAGAATTGGAGTGTCGAATGAAACCCTGCCGTAGACTTTCCTCCAGATATTCCCGCAAGGTCTGCAACTCCGGGCCTGCCAAGGCGTAGATACACCCGAAAGGTGGCTCGGCCCCGGGCACTTAATCAATGGGGCAGTCATAGGATCGTCGTGGTGGTAACTCCGTCGCTTGGGCCTTGCTAAACACGTCTTGAAAGTCTTGATAGGCCGCGGGTAACCCGGCCTCCCTTGCACTTGGAATTGGCGGGGCCGTCGCACATCCAACTGCGTAGGGGTTGGGACGAAGGCACCTTTGAACGCAGTGGGGGGCCTCGAACCAGAGACGTTTAGTTGACCACATGATGCGCGGATCATGATGCTGGAGCCAGGGTGTGCCCAGGACTACTTGGAACAGAGGGGTACATACTATATCGAAAGACAGTTGCTCATAGTGAGCGCCAATTGCACACTCCAAGGGGACGGTGCACAAGGTCACAGGTCCAGAGACCAGGGGGGAGCCATCGATGGAGTGCACCGCTTCCGGAAGTGTTTTGGGCTGGGTAGGGACGGACCATTTTGTAATGAGGTGGCCATCTATAAAGTTTCCCGAAGCCCCTGAGTCCACCAAGGCCCAAATGATCAACGACCCCCGGGGGGGTAGGGTTAGGGTTACCAGGATTCATAGATGGGGATCGTGGGGAACAGGGCTACGGGGGATTTTCAGGAGCTCATGGGACGAGGCAGCCCCTGCCCGCCTCGGCCCCGGGCATTTCCCGCCTCGCGCCGATATGGGGGCAAGGCCGGGCATTCCCCAATAAAGTGGGAAGGTTCCACACAATAGAAGCAAGAGCGGGAGGCTCTCTGGCGCTCACGTTCTTCTTTTGACAGGGGGCCTTGAGAGGCCCCCAGCTGCATTGGTTCGGGCTCGGGGGCCTTGGGGGTGCTCATTAGCGGGAAGGGTCTAGGGGCCCCTGGACGAGGCTCCTGACGCCTCTCTCGTCTACGCTCCAACAATCGTTCCTCTATGTGTAGGGACAGGTTGGCCAATGCCTCCCACATTGCTGGGGTTTCGACCAAGGCTAACTGGTCTTTAATTTCCTCCCCCACTCCCCTACGGAACATCACCTTTAGAACACTGTTGGGCCACTGCAGTTCCAAGGCCAGTTGTTGGAACTGCGTAATGTACTCTAGTACCCCCCCCTTTCCCTTGGCGAAGGGTTAAGATAAGTGCTTCTGCATCTCGGGCTCGGTGGGGGTGGTCAAACAAGAAGGCAAATTCTTTCACGAAGTCCTCATATTTGGCCAAGAGCGGGCTATCACCCTTGAGGAGGGTGGTAGCCCACTCCAAAGCCGTTCCCCCCAAATTCCCAATTATGAAGGCTACTCTTTGTTCCTCGGTTTGGTAGGTGGCTGGCTGGACCCTAAACGTGAGTCGACACAGGGCCATAAACCCTTGAAAAGCGTGTCGGTCCCCTAGGAATTTTTCTATATTGGGGCCCTTAGGTTCCCGTGGGCTCATCGGGAACACCCCAGCCTGCCGTGGGGGGTGGGGGTGGTGCAGGAGCGGCCGCGACCGCCGGGGCTGCCGCTCCCTGCAGTTGACCCACGGTTGTGGCTAGGTCCCCCTGCCTTGCCTGGAGGTCTTTTACATCCATGGCTAGGGATTGCACTGCGTGGACTAGTTTGGAGATCTCTGTTGAGATATCCATCTGGTTCACAAGCCCGTACCGGGGCCAGGGGATGCTGGTGATTTCTGTCATGGGGGAGGGGCTACACAGGCCTATTCCCACTCGCACACTACCCGGGGTCACCCCACTCAGGGCTAGGAACGCTCGTGGGAAAAATGCCCGTCAGGATAGAAGTGTGGCCTTTACCTCCAATTAAGGAGAACAGGCCTCTATCATCATAGGGCGCCACTGAGTTGGGGTTCTCCCAGGTCTGCCCCAAGACACACGCACACAGCTATACTAGGAATGCAGGGGGAGCGGAAGGAAGGGGGCGGACACACCGGGGAAGTGGAGTGCACTGGGCCCCACTGGAGAAGGGACGCGGGCAATCAGACTCACAAGCAAGGGTCCCACAGTATAAGGAAGCAAGGGAAGGGGGGAATGGAGGGACAGGGCAGGACACGCACACACGTTGACTCACCACTCGCTCACGATGCACACCAGGAAGGCAGGTTAGGAAGAGACAGACTCACGGGGCTATGGACACGCTCACAATTGCAGTTGTACTCGTTCACTCGCTGTTGAGCTCAAACTCGCACAGGGCCGGTTTCCCAAATCACCAGTGCCGGCTTCCTGGCGGCGCTGGTTCTTATCCCCCAGGCCCCGCCCCCGTGCGCGCACGCAGCCGTTCTGAGCGTCGCACCAGGGGCAGGGGCCGCCCTACGCTCAATGCAGGGCGCAGGGGCGTGGTTCCCTGCGTTGGGATTCCTATGGGGCGTGGGGGCATTGCCGGAGGCGGGGCTTGCGCCGGCGATCCCTGCCGTCGTTCTTGGTGGGCGGGGCTTAGGCTCGGCCGTGAGGGCAGGGCGTGCGTCGGCGAGTCCTGCCGCTGTTTTCGGCGGGCGGGGCTCCCAGCGGGGTGGTGCTGCAGCACCCCTCTACCCTGAGTGCTCCCCGGCCGCCTCCGCCCACTGACAGTTGCTGACACAGCTGCGGAGTCCAAGGAGAACCTCAAATAGTGACTGCCATCCCCTACTACAGGTAAATCCTGTGAGGAAAAAACCTCTCCGAGATCCCTCCCAGGGAGATTCCCTACCCCCAAGGGAGCTGGGGCTGGCGGCTGAGCTAGGGCTAAGGATGGACTCATCTTTGCCTGGATTCGTTCTGATGGTGTACAGGTGGCCCAATGGTGGATTTGGGTTATTTCCTGTTTAGGGTTGGAGGGCTTGGTTATGGCCCTCCTGCATATAGGATCTGCCGCCCTAAGTTCCTCCAACAATGTGGCTCCACGAGAAGGAAATCCTGATTGTGGCATTGACAGTTGTTGCGGCAGGTGTGGACTCAGTACTATAGGACATGACTGTGGCTGATAGCTACTATTAGACCCACTTTGTACCCCGTCGAGGCAATCATGGCCTGTAAATTCTGACCCATCACCCTGCCCGTCCTCCTTCTTACGGGCTATCTGCCAAGATCGCAAAACGTTTTGAGGGTTCCTCACAAAGGACCTCCATGGTTTGTTTTGTTTGGTCAACGGAGGGCTTACCTTGCCACGAATAACTGGAGATATGGGAAGTGCAGGGGATGGAGGTGAGAGATGACTAGAGATATCCCTGAGATTAGCCCTAGACTTCGGGCAAGATTTAGTGAAGTCTGCCTGAATCAGGTCTATGTTCCTATCCTTGTTTATTTCTATAAGGGAAGGTGAGAGAACCTGCTCCTGCACCTGAACATTACTCTGTCTCCTTGAACCCTTTGAAGGGGCTGCGCTGTTGTATCCTAGTACAGCCTGGGACAAACCGGGATAGCTTCGAATAAACGCTCGACTTCCAGGTTTACGAAAGACCCTAGACAATATAACTCCCCACGAATTCAGAAGAGAAGTGTGTGAAAGGAACCTTTCCACTATGACTTGTGAGCTAAAATATAGGACCACCATCTGTTCCCAACCTAGAAAGGGTAGATATTCCATCCGTTCCAGCATATGGACTGGGATCCTATACCCCAAAATGGTGCTCAGATGGCATAGTACCCTGGGCTTTGTTTCCCAGTAAAATATACGCACATCAGGCAATGGAAGAATCCTCAATGCCAATGCTTCATGAATTAACTGTTGACCAGACCCGTTAACCAAAGGGGGAGCATTACCCTCATTACCACCCGGGATGCAAGCTGGCATATTAGATGATTCATCTGACCCCAAAGGGAACTTGGAACAACCCACCCCCCGGTCCGGCTGGCTCACCAGCCTTTCCTTTAGCTTGACTCCCAGCTGTTTATAGAGATCTACAATCTCCTGCAGTTGAGATTGAAATTCCTGCAGCTGGCTCTCTATCCTCTTCATTTCATCCGGGAGCATTAAAATTGCATCTCTCAGATCGTGACCCGTTATGCCTCCCACATGGTGTATATTTCCCCTCTCTATGTGTCCCAACAAATGGACTTGAGGCTCCTGGTTCCCACTAAGGGGAGTCATCTGACCAGGAGAGACTATTTTAGGCTCTAATGCCTCTGAGGGAGAGGAATAGGGAACCTGTGAGAGGATAGAGACCCCAGCACCTAATGACACAAGTTCTTCTGCTATTGCAGAGTCATTGGCCAAAGGGATCTGAGTAGACTGTAAAACTCCATCCCTATCATCAAGGCTAGAACTCTGGGTGGTGGCAACAAAATTGGTCAATTTTAGTTGTTTCCCACGGGCCCTAGTGACAATTACTTGGCTCCTTTTTTTGGTCATTTTTGCCAAGAATATTTTGCAGCACCTTTACTGCAATAAGCATATACCCACCCACAAACCAACCTGACCCTTGTCTGGAAGGGTGGACACTCTACAATTAACCTGGCCTCCTAGACCCTGATGGACCCTGAAGGGCCCCAAAGGGCTGCACCCTTTGGCCGCGGCCCTTCGGCTCACGGACACCGGCTCTCAGCCTGCGGTGGAGCCGCCGGTAGAGTTCTTAAATAGTGTCCTGGAGCTTCCGGCAACAGGTGAGTCGGGGTGGGGGAAGGGATTCAATTCAGGCAGCCCCACAACCCCCAAACTCACTCAGCCCCCTTTTCTTCTCTCCCACAGTTGGTCTGGAGCTGGCAAAACCAGCCCGTGGGGATGGCAGCGGCAGCGGAGGTGAGAAGGCTCCCCCTCAATAGAAGCCCCAGCAGGAGGTTACAGATGATGGGGACTGCTCGGAGAGGCGCTGCCGGTAGAGTTCTTAAATAGTGTCCTGGAGCTTCCAGCAACAGGTGAGTCGGGGTGGGGGAAGGGATTCAATTCAAGCGGCCCCACAACCCCCAAACTCACTCAGCCCCATTTTCTTCTCTCCCACAGTTGCGGGGATGGCAGCGGCAGCAGAGGCGAGAAGGCTCCCCCCCAACAGAAGCCACAGCAGGAGGTTACAGATGACGGGGACTGCTCCTCATGTAGTGAGCATAATAATTAATTGTCACACTCTTGGGGTCGAAGGCAGGTTCCTTGGGTGCTTCTGGTTGTGGTGGGGCAGTAGCAGGAGCAGCTGCTGGCTTGGCTGCCTCTTTCTTGGGATCAGGCTTCTTGGGGGCCATAGCGTTGACTTCTTTGTGAAAGAGCTGGGATGAGTCTTCGCCCCTAACGAGTGAAGGCAGAAACCCCAACAAAGCAACAGACGAAGGGACCGTCTTCCATGAGTGAACTCACAGCAAAAATGTGCTAATGACATTAAAAATCCCATGCACATGAGCAGAGCTTCCCGCAATTTCTCTGCCACATTTCAGCTCACAGAATTCCCCCAACCCCCCCGTCTCGTGTGCAAATGCCCCAAAAGAAAAGGAAGTGCAGCAAAGATTGGGGCAGAGCCCCCCAAGGAGACATATTAACATGCAGGAGAAAAAGGGAAAAACAAATGGGAGAAACAAGGAGAGACAAGGCTACACA
Organism: Sphenodon punctatus; assembly: GCA_003113815.1. Classification (NCBI taxonomy): domain Eukaryota; kingdom Metazoa; phylum Chordata; class Lepidosauria; order Sphenodontia; family Sphenodontidae; genus Sphenodon; species Sphenodon punctatus. The sequence goes on along the minus strand of QEPC01005751.1, from coordinate 241,909 downwards.
AGGCTTAATGAGTTAGCTAGGCATAGCAAGGACTTGAGAACACAAACATAAAACCATACAACCTGGAAACTTGCCAAACAAGATAGGGGTGAGCAGACACGGGCTGGAATGCTGAGGGAAACAGATGTTCTGCCAGCTCCCTGCCACTCCCAGCATGCCTTAAATACATCTGGGAGCCAATCAGGGAGCCAGGTGGGCTGGCCACTAAAACAGGGGAATGAGTGAAATATATGAAAACGTTAGCCTCAGATCAACCAAGCAGTGGTGCAGGGGTAAATCACCAGCCCCATCCAAACCCACGGTCGGGGGCTTGCGACATGACCCTTATACGTGTGAGGCGCAAGCAGGAGAATGTCAGAGACCTACTGTCCAGAACATGGGCATATTTGGTTGGAGGTGGGTGTAGGAGTGGAACAGAATCAGGTCCAGGACAGGTGCAAAGACTGGTTCAGGAAGGATCCAGATCAAGTACAGGAACAAAACAGAGTCTGAATCAGGCACAGATATAAGGTCCAGGTCAGGGAAAAAAGCAAAAGAAAAGTCCTGATCAGGGAGGCAGGAACAAGCTGGAATCAGGGCAGAGGCCAGGTAGGTTCAAGGTGAAGGTAAAGAGGATCACTCCCTTGTGAAACCTGTACTGTGGAGGAGCAAGAGCTTCCCTGGAGTGACGGTAGCTGCCAGATCCTAGAAGAAAGCTCTGTTTTAGTCACCCATGAAAGTTGGCTTGGTCAGGAAACTGCCACATTCACCCTTAAGGCAGAAGAACAGGATTTAAGTCTGACAGGGATTCACCCAAGCATTACAAGTTGTAAAAATGGGCCCTATTCGAAAGCATGACATCTAGAATCATGGAACAGGATCACAGAACTGCAGAGTTGGAAGGGACCTCATGGGTCATCCAACCCAGACCCCTGGTCTGAGAAAGGATACCTTGACATATGCCTGTCCACTGATTCTTGAAAAAGTCCATGGAAGGATATTCCACAACCTCTCTATTTTATTTTATTTTATTTTTACTTATTTAATTTTGATACCCTGCCCTTCCCCTAAAGCTCAGAGCAGCTTAAAAACACATAAAATACATTAAAATCTCATTTAAAAACTCACCCTCAGCCTGAAATAACCCTCACTCAACCCCTATCCCTGCATGCCAAATGCTTTGCCAAAAAGAAAGGTCTTACATCACCTATGGAATATGCTGTCTCAGACTCTGGCAGACCTCTATGGGGAGGGAGTTCCACAACACTGGGGCAGCAACCAAGAATGTCCCTCCGTGCCCTTGTCGTATGAACAAAATTGGCAGATGGTACCCACAAGATGGTGCTCCCAGCTGACTGCAAGGATCATGATGGGGCATGATAGGAGAAGTGGTCTCTCAGATATGTGGGGCCCAGGCTATTTAGGGCTTTAAAAGTCAAAACCAACATCATGAATTGTGCCCGGAAAGCTATTGGTAGCAGGTGCAGACTCTGAAGCACAGGTGTAATGTGCTTCTGGCGACCTTCCCCCTAAAGGAGCCAGGCCTCTGGGTTCTACACCAGCTGCAGCTTCTGAACCGTCATCAAGGGCAGCCCCACATAGAGTGCATTGCAATAATCTAGCCTCATGTTTACGAAGGCATAGATGATATTGACTGGATCCGAAGCAGAAAGAAAAAGCCATAGCCTCCTCACCAGATGGAGTTGGTGAAAAGCACTCCTGACCACCGCCACAATCTGATGATCCAGGCACAGTAACAAGGGATCCAGAAACACTCCAAAGCTGTGAACCTGAGTGATGAGAGGAGTTTGGATGCCATCAGTGACAGGAATCCAAGTCCCTCCAAGTCACACAGACAGCCAACCATCATCACTTCAGTCTTGTCTGGATTCAGCATCAGTTGCAGTGGCGGTTGGCTCCCTAGGAAATTTGGGGCAGTGCCCCACAAACGCTGAGGGTCCACCGACGCCGCTTTAAGGCCAGTTTAAAAAAAACAAACCACGCACTGCTGCTTCTGACAGTGCTGCAGCAGCCAGGCTCTGACTTTGCTCTGGCTGCTGCAGCGCTGTCAGTTTTCACTTCCGGGATCCACTCCTGAGGAGTGGATCCCAGAAGGGACAAAAAGGCTGCGCCCAAACAGCGTTTTCTATTGAAAATGCGATTTGGGCGGCTGAGCTCCTCAGTTCGTGCTGTGGAGGGAGGGGCTAGCCTTTCCATTGCGCTCAATAGGCCCAAGGAAAGCTCTCACCAGGGCGCTTGCTGAAAGTGCCCTGGTGAGATGCCTTGGGCTGGGTGCCTGAGGTAGGGACCAGCACGTATGCACGCTGCTCCCTGCCTCACATGCTCAACATGGCTGGCGGCGCGTTGTTGGAGAGCTTACAGCTCTCCAACAGCACGCTGCCAGGCCAGCCGCTTCCCTGCCGCTGCCCTTTGCCGCTTCCTCCCCATCCGCCACTCAAAATGGGGGCGGGGGAAGGGGGGGAGCGGCGAACAGCAAGGCAGAGAACGATTTTAAAAAAAATTTAAATTGCCTGCATGTCCTGGCTCCACGGAGGAGAGCAGGACATGTGGGCAATTTAAAAATAACCCCTAAAGTTCCCCCCCTCCTGCCTGCAGCCCGGGACAACAGCGAACACGCCAGAGCCAGCAGGCAAGATGTCCCTCCCGTCCCCACCCTGCCTGCACCCTCCCCCCTGCACCCCATCCCCATAGGCTTTTTCCCTCCC
>QEPC01005751.1:201138-211505 GCA_003113815.1 Sphenodon punctatus | reverse complement strand
GACCCTTGAGATCGTCCGTGGGAGCCTTTTTGGAGGTTCCCCGGGCGAGGCGGGTGACCACCGATATTAGATCTTTTTCAGTGACCACCCCTGTGCTGTGGAATTTGCTCCCAGAGGAGGCTCGGTTGGCTCCCACTCTCCTGCTGTTTCGGTGTGTATGTAAGACCTGGCTGTTCCGTCAGGCTTTTGGCAAGGGGTAGGGGTGGGGTGGGGGTTTTCCCTGCATATTGTATTTTTAAATTGTTTTAAAATTTTTATATTGTTTTTATTGAATGTTGTTCACCGCCCCGAGCTGCCTTGAGGGCTGGAGGGGCAGGATATAAATTTTAAATAAATAAATAAATAAATAAAAATTATATCGAGAGTGCTGTTGGCCAGCAAGAAAGACACATAGATCTCCTGTGATCTTCCTGGTAAGCATCTTATTAAAGGGCATATTAATCTCTCCCTAGTATCTGCAAATAGCTTACAAAACAGTAGGGTACGGGCAACTGTTTCAACCTCACCCGATCCGCAAGGGCAAAATCTTAAATGGAATGGTACACCCCTATATTGGTCCTCCAGTAATGATCATATTACGCCCACCCTGCGTTCTCTGCATTGGCTGCCTGTAGAATGATGGATTGAGTTTAAAATTGCACTGCTGTTTTTTAGGGCCCTGAATGATTTAGGCCCTGGTTATATTTGAGACCTTCTTCTGGGGTCTCACACTGATGGGTATCTGCGCTCAGGAACCACCTGCTGTTTGGGGGTTCTGCCATCGCATTTTATGTTGGTGAGTGATCAGGCTTTTGCTGTTGCAGGCCCCTCGGAATGGAACTCACTCCCATGGATGTCTGTCTCAGTTCCTCCCTCCAAACCTTTAAAAAGCACCTGAAAACATATTTGTTTTCTAGGTGCTTTTAGGATCCACTGCGGGTCCCCTTAATGTATTTTGTCCTCCTCTTTTCCTTCCCCTATCTTACATTTTAAAAATATTCTTTTAATTGCTTGTTTTAAATTGTTTATATTGTGCTTTTATGTAAATGTAAAGTGCTCCGAGTGCCATGTAGGTGTGTGTGTGTGCTATAAATAATAATAATAATAAATAATAATAATAATAATTTTATTACATCATAATCATCATCTTATAGTGTGTGTGAATGGAGAACATAGTGGTGTATTTCTTGAGACAGCCCCTTTGAATGTTATCTCTCTTCCTGAGTGATCTGATGTTTGAGAACATTTTTGTTGAACTTTGAATGTTTAAATTGTTTGAGATATTTTGTTGGACTCCTATAATGAAAAATATTAGAGACAGTGGGGGGTGATCCCATGCCCCATGCACACTGCGTGCATACTGTGCACGTGTGTGCAAACCGCATGCATCTCCATAGGGATTGCATTGTGCTGCACAAATCCCATGCGGGACCTGTGAGGATCTCACACAGATCCCGCTTGGGATTGCAGCCAGAATAGAAGCTTTCCAAAGGATTGATTTGGTGACTTGTTAAATTCAGTCTTTCTGTGTGGACACTTCAAAAAATCTTGTTTTGCAGTTTGCACACAGTCTTGTGTGGTTTTAGTGTTTTTGAAAGGGGGAAATGGTGTTAACCACTCTGAATTTTGTCCCCCACTCTATAAGCAATCTGATGCTAGTGGGAATTTGGGATCTTAAGGATTTGTTTTCATGTATTTCCACCCCCACCCCCCTTGTTCACTGGTCTAGGAGCTTGTAGGAAAGATACTGAAAGTAATATATCAGGGGTGGGGAACATTTTCTCTCCCAGGGACCAAGTGAAAAATGAGTACAAGACTACTGCAGTCTTTCAGTGCTGGGGGTAGGAAATGAATCCCTTCAGTTGGATGGTAGTACTCCGTCTGGTTCCCAACTGGGTCTGTGGCTTGACTTCTCATTCGTCCATGGCCCTCTGATCTCTTGAGGGAGGAATCTCACCAAGCCATCCCATGGGCTACAGTCAGCCTGTGACCTCAGACTGTAATATCACAGCCACACTCTGTATGCTGCCTTGCTGTCCTGGCCTGCACCAGTCTCAACTCTCACTAGCGGCTCCCCACCGCTTCAGTCACAGGTGTTAGCAGCTTCTGCTCCAGTTCCCCAGCAGCCTTGCTGCTCTGGCCCTTGTCGGCCTCAGGGGTTTCACCCTTGCAGCTTCTTGACACTGCTGTCTCTCATGGCTCTCTTCCTCTTCTCCTACCCACGTAGCTACTCCATTTCTTCCACCAGGGACTATCGTTAACCCCACTAATTAAGGCCTGCTACTCTGCCACTCTGTTACACTCCTTCCCAGGGAGGCCAGTTGGATTTTACTCAGCAAACCCGACTCAAACACATCATCCTCGCTCCTTCAAGAACTTCTCCCTTCTTAGCTTCCAGCTTTCCCTTAATATGTCTACCCACTGGCTTAGAGTGTGTAGTGGTTTAGCCCTGGAAGTTCCTGTTTCATCAGGGTGTTGGGAACCCCCGGGCAACCGCTGAGAATGCATCTCAGCCGGGATACTGGGACACCCTAGCCCCATGTACTTATAGAGATCGTGCTATGGAACCTTGCCCCACACAACCTCTTTGTGCCCAGTTTTCAGGCACAGTCATCACATCCCCCCAAGGACCACCTATTTCAATACACTTTCTTGGATCTCACCATGGGTCCCTGTCCCACTGACCCCTTTAAATTAGGTTCCTGCAGGTGTTTCTTTCTAGTCCTTTAGGGCTTCCTGCCCTACACTTGAGCTCCTTGCTCTTCCAGGATTCTCAGTCCTCCATTCTAATTTATCTTGGATTCTCTGTCCCAATCTCATACCCAGTGGCCCCTGTCTCCTGCATAGGGGTTACCAGCCTCCCATCACCCCACACAGCTGGCCTCTCCTACCAGTACCAGGGCTCCCATCCCCTTTTGGTTATTATTTTTCCAATTTTCTCATTTTAATTGGGGTACTGGGCCTCCCATAAACTTCTCAGGGATTCCCTAAACTTCTCGGGGTCCATAGTTAACCATTTCATTAAACACCTACCACCTCCACATCTATTTATCCCAGGTTTTATTTTCTCATTGTCACTAACTAACACAAATCCTGCCTCCTCAGGTTCAACATAAATTGGCTCACCCTCATCCAGTCCCCAACAGCAGTCAGGAAATGGGTAAGCACTGAGACTGCAAGGCTTGGATTGGATGAAAAAGAGAGGTTGAGCTGGGTGTCATCAGCATATTAATGACACTTCACTCCAAACCTCTGAATGACCTTACCCAGCGGCCTCATATACACGTTGAACAAGAGGGGAGACAGAACAGAACCCTTCAGGACCCCACAAGTGAGGTCCCAAGAGGACAACGAGCAATCGCCCATCACCACTCTCTGGGATCTTCCCAAAAGGAATGAGTGAAATCACTCAAGAGTAGTCCCCTAAACCCCCATCAGATCCTGCAGTCATGTCAACAACACCTCGTGGTCAACTGTATCAAAGGTCACTGAAAGATCTAACAGGATCAACAGGGTAAAATTCCCCTTGTCAATCTACAGGCGCAGGTCATTGACCAAGGCCAAAAGGCCTTCCTCCACTGTCTGTGGTGTTGGATGTACACAAGAAGGCCACTGAAATGGGTCTAGAAATTTGACGATGTCGAGATGAGACTGGAGCTGTTGGGCAACCACCAGTTCAATAACCATCCCTAAAAAGGGAAGATTAGAAACAGGCCAATAACTGGCCAGGGAGTCCAAAGATGCTTCATAAGCAGGGGTGGGACAACCACAATTTTAAAGGCATCCAACACCCTCCCCTCCCAAAGTGAGGTGTTGACAAACCCAGCCAGCAACGACCCCAACATCTCCTGGCTGGCTTTCACCTGTCAGGATGGGCAAGGAGCTAGTTTACAACTGGTTTCCCTCATCACCCCAAACACCTCCCCTGTATCAGCAGGTGAAACCAATTGAAACTGATCCAAATAAACAGGACAAGACTGAGGTTCCATAACCCCAAACTCTAATTCTGCAAATAAAGTGCCAGCACCCAAGTTGTGGTGAATATGAGTGATTTTGTCTACAAAGAAATAATAAAAATGTCACAGCAGGCATTAGATGACTCCATTCCTGGGCAGAGGCAGACCAGATTAACCAGGCCCCTCACCACCCGGAACAGCTCCCCCAGACAAGACTTTGCAGATGCTATGGTAGCAGAAAAGAAAGCTTTCTTTGTTACCATCATGGCTACAGCATATTCCTTTAAAAACAATCTATGCCAGAGTCAGTTGTTTCAATGCAAGTCGAGCACCACCTGCGCTCTAATCACCTACCTTCCTGCTTCAGCCGCCTCAGGTCCTCTGTATACCAGGGAGATGTGTGTTGCTGTAGCAGTGGCAGTGGACACCTAAGTGCAACCATGTCGATGGTCATAGTCAAGATGTAATTCAACAAAGTGACCAGGTCATTGACAGGGTACCCAAGGTCAGTAGCTAAGGTCAGTATCTAAATCCCCCAGAGAATTCTGGAAACCAATTGGATCCATTAGCCTCTGGGGTAGACCGACCTAATCGATACCTCACCCTGATGAGATCATAGGAGGGCAGGGATCTGGGCTTTAAGAAGTTAATGGTCTGACCATGACAATGGTGTTGTAACAACACTCTTGATAATCAGACCCACTTTATTCAGGCTGGGTCTGTGGCAAAACATCAAATCCTCATCTTTGGTATCCTCATGTTCTGGTCAATCCTCGCTTAGTTCTTAGTTCATCTTCTAGAGCAACTAGCTGCCACAAGCCCATATCCATCTGTGCTTCTGTTGTTCTTGTCTCTGAGTGTTTCTCTCCACAAAGTCTGTATTTCCCTGTTCAATCTCCACCAAAGAGGTGATCCACTCCTAGGCGGTTGCAAAGGTTGCATGCCGCGCAAATGCCATGGTCTTATAACTGCTGGTGATGAAACAACAACTGGGGAGGAGTGGTCTACCTGGCCAGTTGTAGGGCCAGCCGTGGTGCCCACATTCTCCACCAGTGTGATAGCGCATCTCACCATGGACCCCAAGTTCCCCATTTCATCACTGTCCCAGAGTCCCAGCAAAGCTCTCAAATAGACCCCATTGTCAATCTGACCTGCTGTGAGGTGACTTGCCATTGTGTGGCTCCCAGGATCTTCCCGTCAGCTCCTATTCCCTTCAGTTGGATGGTAGTACTCCGGCTGGTTCCCAACTGGGTCTGCGGCTTGACTTCTCATTTGTGCATGGCTCTCTGGTCTCTGAGGGATGGGGGAGGGATCCCACCAAACCACCCCACGGGCTTAGACTGTAATGTCACAGCCATGCTTTGTATGCAGCCTTGCTGCGCTGGCCTACGCTAGTCTCAACTCTCACTAGCGGCTCCCCGCCACTTCAATCACAGGTGTTAACAGCTTAGAAGCTTCTGCTTCAAGTCCCCGGCAACCTCACTGCTGTGGCCCGTGCTAGCCTCAGGGGTTTCTCCCTTGTGGCTTCTCACCACTGCCACCTCTTAAGGATCTCTGCTTCCTCTCCTACCCAGGTAGCTACTCCATTCCCTCCACCTGGGACTATCTCTAACCCCACTAGATAATTAAAAGGCCAGATTCCTCTGGAACAGAGCCAGGCCCACTGATCTGTTACATTGGGCCTTTCCTTGTAGGGTGAATTCTCTGGTGTGTACTGAGGGCTGAGCTCCCCATGTAGCATTTCCCAGTCAGGGCACACATAAGGGCTCTTCCATGGATTTTTTGATGTATATTTAGCATCCCAACTTCTCCTGAAGCTTTCCTCACATCCCTAGCATATTCCAGCTTTCTCTCCTGAGTGGATTCTTCTTTTTAAAATAGCAATTTTTAAAAGTCCTCCCCAGAGTGTAGGGTTATGGAGACCCCAGAATTCTGTGTGTGTCTGTGACTGTACTGTATATACAGGTGTGGGATGCAGTATGAGGTTGATAATCTCCCACACTCCTCTCCCAGACTATGGCCAATCCATTGTGCAGGGAGTGGGTGGTCCAAGCCCCTATGTTGTGTAGCTTTGGACAGCCCACAATGAGCATGTGCAGCCACCTCTAGTGGGTGCATGGGGGCCCCATGAAAAATGTCATGATGTGACAGCACTCCACTTGGCCACAAAACTTGGTTGCCACTGCAGACTGTTATCGTTCAGTGACTCAGGGGAGTATATAGGGAGCAACACTGACCCCCCAACAAGCCAGCAACTTCCACAGTCTTGTGCTCCCCTCAGGCACTTGCAAAAGACTTTGCAGGAGGGAGTGGGAAATTGCCTGGTGCTAAAACAATGTCTCGGCGCCGACTAGTAATTTTCGGGCGAGAAGGAGATGTCATTAATGACCCTTTTTATTCATGCAGAAGCTCCCAAAGAGGAAGGTAATGTTCCATTAGCAATAATTGTGAGAGTGTCTCTTCGGGAGCATGTCAAAGCCGAGCGATGCTGCTGCTGCCAAAACATTTTGGTGACAAACCTGTGAAGCTTTTGACAGAAGGTGCTACAGCAAGTTGAGAAGGCTCCACAGGGGGAATCCTTGGGGGAGCTAAGGCTGGAGGTAGTGGGAGGTGGGTTAGAGCCAGAAGCTGCTTCACTCTGATGCTGCTTCACTCCTGTTTGAATAGGGCAGCCTCATTATCTGGGACACCAGTGGGCTGACCCATCCCATCCCCCAGATTGGGAAAGTACAAAGCAACATAAGCAGTACAGTCCTCTGCCTGCTTCAGGCTGGTGTTAACTCTTAGACTGACTTGAGTCTCATACATTACAATGGAGACACTCCTCAGCAGTAAGAGCTAATGGCATGACACAGGTGAAGGATTACACTGAGAGGATGCATTCCATCCCTCCCTGTGCTGCAATCCCTGAACAATAGGGATGTGTGAACGCAGTTCGGAAGTTCATACCGAAATCGGTCCGTTCGGATGACCGAATCTGAACCTGAACCCGAACCGACCGAACCAAACCTGATACCAAACTCTGAAATGACCGAACAGTTTGGTTGGTTCGGATCGAGTTCGGATGAGTTCGGGTGGCAAAAATGTGACTGGAAGGCAAAACGTGACAGGGAGGGGGAGTCAGCTGAGGAGCAGACTTCCAGGCACCAGGGTGGAGAGGCTTGGAGTAGCAGCCAGCCTGGCCAATCACCATCCCTTTTCTCCTCAGACCACTGGCTTCGCAGGCTGCGATTGGCCACGAGCTAGGCTGCATGGAGCCAATGGGGTTTGCGGTGAGGCGGGCACAGCAAATAACAAAACTCATTGTCCTCTCCCCTTCCAACAACTTCTGAGTTAGTCACTGTTCCTGACAGCAGGCATTTTCAGAAGGCTCCCTCTCCCAGCAGTTTGTGTACCTCCCAGCTCCCTAATCCATTGCCATCCTCCTCCTATTTCACCCATCCAACACAAAAATATTTGTGTGCATTTTGGTTGGAAGACATGGAGAAGGGAAGTAGGAGAGGCTGGTCTGCTGCCCGCAAGGCAGGCCATGGGGCACGTGGCAGAGGTGGTGGTAGGGGCCATCCAGGGGAGTGGCAGCATGTAGCAACAGCAGCAGCAGCAGCCAGAGCCCATCACCACGTCCCAAGGTTTGCAGGCATGATTTTGGGAGACAGGGTTTAGAGACTCCCAGGAGCGGCACTAGTATGGGTGTGGTTCAGCAGTGCCTCCTGCCAGCATCCTCCAGTGCCACACAGGGCACTTCAAGGCCTGTAGGACATGAGGCTGTGGCTGTCTCTGCTGCTGCTGGAGCACTGGCAGGTGCTTCAAATGTTCCTCCAGGGCCACCAATGTCCCCTATTGTTGAAGTGATCCCCAGCAGTCCAGGGCTGGTGGATTCCACCCTGGATGCTAGAGGCAGGGCCCAATCCCCGGGCAATGGCATCAGGAGAGGAGTAGCAGCAGCATCTCTAGGGGGCACAGGGAGGAGAGTGGCAGTCGCATGGTGGGCAGTCAAGTCTCAGGGTCCCAGTACTCCCCTTCATGGGACATCACAGTGATTGAGGACAGCGAGGCAGAAGAAAACACTAGTCCCGCAGAGATGTCTGGAGCTGATGCGATGGTTGTCCCTCTTCCCAGAGATGTGTTGCCACCAAGTTCTGCCCCTCCCAGCAGCACTGGCAGCAGCAGTGCATCACCCAGGGAGGGCCAGAAGGCGGGGGGGGGGATCCTCTGTCTGGGCACATTTCAAGCTAGTGCGGGCAGATGATCCCAGGGAGGTGCAGTGCACTGTGTGCAATAAGCTGGTGAAGCGTGGGCAGGTGCTCGCCAACCTTGGGACAACTGCCATGGCGAGGCACTTAAAATCATGCCACAGCGCTCTGCTGCTAAGCGGGAAGGCAGGGGAAATGGATGCCAGCAGGTTCCCGACTGCAGCGGCCAGTTGCCCGCCTCCTTCAGCGGGCAAGTGTCCTGCACCAACTGCTGCCTCTAGCAGCAGGAGCAGTATTCCTGCTAGGGGGGAAGAACAGCAGCAGGAGCCTCGCCAGCAGCGTCAGTCCACCATGGAGGAGCTGGGGTGGGGTCAGTTGCCAAGGCCATCGGCAGCTGGAGGGTGGCGTGGCTTTCAAGAGAAATCCAGGCGCCTGTTGGGCAAAATGATTGTGCTGGATGGGCAGCCCTTCTCCATTGTAGGGGACATGGGCTTCAAGCAGCTGATTGGGTTCCTGGCCCCCCAGTTTAAGCTGCTGTTCTGCACCACCCTGAGTCAGAATGTGGTGCCAGAGTTGTACAGGGCTTTGAAGGAGTGGGTGAGGGAGCAGCTGGCAGGGACTGGGGGTGCCATAATACACTTCACCACAGACCTGTGGTCCAGTAGAAATGCACAGCATGCATACCTGGTGGTGACCCCACACTGGTGGCAGGACCTAGTGAAGGCATCATTTGCCACTGCCAGGGTCCCCAAGCAGGGTATAGGTGGGCCCTGCTTCAGGCACAAGTAATGGAGAATCCCCACACTTCTAGGAACATCGAGGCAACCCTGACCGCCATGTTGAGGAAGTGGGTCATACCACGCACGCCCTTCACCAAAGGGTGTGTGGTCACGGACAACGCAGCCAGTATACTGAAGGCAATCCATGACGGGAGCTTCAACAGCATCCCTTGCACTGCACACACCCTTCACCCAGTCATCAGGGATGCTCTGAACTTGGGGGATAAGGGGATTGTGGCAGGCACCCTTAGCTCCCTGATCGAGTGGGGGAGGAAGCTGGTGGGGTTCTTGAGCAGAAAGCCGCCCTGCATCAAGTTCAACTGGTGATGGACAGCAGGGTACCTCCAGGGTACAATGGGGCAGAATGGGAGATCCTGGCTCACACGGTCTTCGTACTCAGACCGTTCCTGGACATGACGGAGACCACGAGCAGCTCCACTGCCACCCTCAGTCAGGTGATCCCTCTAGTCCAGAGTCTCCACAGGAGGCTGGATGAGATTCTCGTGGGGTGGGATTGTGGCCCTGAGGGCAGGAAGCTGGCAGATGAGGCGCTTGACCTGGCACGGCAGCTGAAGGCACGGCTGAAGGCGCGGTTTGATGAGGTCCTGTGGTGGGAGGAATATGTCCTGGCAACAATGCTGGACCCCAGGGTCAAGGGCAACATGGCACACCAGACAGTGCTCTATGGTCACTGGAAGTGTGAGCTGGTGGATAGAGTCCAGCAGGCAGATCAGGCTATGCAGCAGGATGCCCCTGGGGATGGTGGGAGTGGGAGCAGCCACCCCTTTCAGCCATCTGGGTCTATCCCATCCCCCAGCCCTAGCAGTAGCAGCATCTGCTTCTGGGATTCTCTGAGTTGCCCCTGGACAAGGATTGATGGTGCAGTGGCACATGCCATCCCATGCCAGGGGCAGTCTTCGGATGGGGCTCCTCTTCCTCAATCTTGGCTAGGGCTACTGCTGCTGTGCTGCTGAGGTGCTGTCCCTCCTTCCCAATGCCCAGCTCCCCCCCCCTCTCTCTCTCTCATACTAGACTGCCTCGGCCACCTTATCTGACTGACCGCATGATGCAGGTTGGCATTTTGGGAAACAAACTGTTAGCCTGCCAGCCGGCCTATGGCTAGATGTTCTTGGCCTGCCAATCTGACTGGCTCTCTCTCTCTCATGCTGCACAATCTTTGCCAGCCTATTTGAATGCCCTGCCAAGGTCCCAGCCTGCCTTCACTACTGCCTCTCATGCCACGCTACCTGTCTGCCCGCCCAGGTTGTCTAGCTCAAAGCCTGCCCCAGCATGCCTGCCTGCCTCTCATGCCATGCTGCCTGTCTGCCCACCCAGGTTGCCTAGCTCAAAGCTTGCCTCAGTCCACCTACCTGCCTCTCATGCCACGCTGCCTGTCTGCCCACCCAGGTTGCTACCAAGCTCAAAGCCTGCCTCAGCCCGCCCGCCTGCCTCTCATGCCA
>QEPC01005751.1:153440-187513 GCA_003113815.1 Sphenodon punctatus | reverse complement strand
GGCCTAGAAATGCTGAAGCCGGCAGCCACAGCCAGCGCTGAAGCTGCCGGACTGCCGCCGCCCGGAGCGCCAAAGGTAGGCGATCCCTGGGTGGGGAGGTAGGGTGATCCCTGGGGTGGGGGGGGTGTTAAACCACCCCCCACCCCAGGGATAACCCTAGTACTGACAGTACCTACCTGTTGGTGCGGGCTCTGGTTCGCCGGCGGCAGCCCGGAGTCTGCACTAGCAGGGAGTTCAGGGATTTATTTTATTTTTTTTAAATCCAGGCTGGGCAGGGTGGGTGGGGAGTGTCCCCCCTTCCACCCACGCAGCCTGGACTGGGGAGGGAAAGTGTTTGGGTTTTTTTCTTTTCTTTTTTTACATTGCGGCCATTCATTTCAATGGCCGCAATGTAAAATATCCGGTACCGGTAATCCCCCCCCCCAAATACCGGATTAATCCGATACTGCCGGTACACCAAAATACCAGCAGTCTCGGATACGGATGATCCGAACTTCCCACCCCTAAGCAGCAGTAGCCCAAATTGAGGAGGAGCCCCATCTCAATACTGCCTCTGGCATGGGATGATGTGTGCCACTCCACCATCACTCCATGTCCAGGGGCAGCTTGGGGAATCCCAGCAGTGAAAGGTTCACCTTGATGAACAACAACTGCTCCACTAACTTGGCCCCCAGTCTCAGGCGGTGTGGAGAGAAAATGTCGCCCGCCATGGAGAACACCCACTCGCTGGGGACACTGGTTGGTGGGCAGGACAATATACCCTTGGCCACTGCTTCACTAACTTGGCCCCCAGTCTCAGGCGGTGTGGAGAGCAAATGTCCCCTGCCATGGAGAACACCCGCTTGCTGGGGACACTGGTTGGTGGGCAGGACAATATATCCTTGGCCACTTTTACAGGGCTGGCCACATGTTGGTCTTGTCAGCCCAGTAGGCCAAGGGATTGTTGCTGGGATTGATGCATGACTCCTCCTCTAGGTAGGTCTTCACTGCTGCTGAGGTGCTGTTGTACTCCCTCTCATAGCTTTGCTGGGGCACCACCTCCACCACTGCCCTCAGCCACACTGCTTGCCCTATTGTGCACGGTGCCATGCTCCCCAGAGTGGCCTGAACATAGGAGCTGCTGGCAATAGGGGTGCTGCTGCTGCTCATCCTGTTGCTGCTGCTACTACTGCTAGGACTGGGGGCAGGGATCGACTCCACCAGCTGAAAGGGGTGGCTGCTCCCACTCCCACCATCCCCAGGGGCATCCTGCTGCATAGCCCACTCTGCCTTCCGGATCCTCTCCACCAGCTCACCCTTCCAGTGGCCATAGAGCTGTGTCTGGCGTGCCATGCTGCCCTTGACCCTGGGGTCCAGCATTGTTGCCATGACATATTCCGCTCGCCACAGGAGCTCATCAAACTGCACCTTCAGCCCTGCCTTCAGCTGCTGCTCCAGGTCAACTGCCTCATCGGCCAGCTTTCTGCCCTCAGGGTCATAATCTCGCCCCTGGAGAATCTCCTCCAGCCTCCTGAGGAGACTCTGGACCAAAGGGGTCACCTGGCTGAGGAGGTGCTCACGGTCTCCATCATGGCCGGGAATGGTCTGAGTATGATGAGCCAGGATCTCCCATTCTGCCCCATCGTACCCTGGAGGTGTCCTGCTGTCTGTCACCAGTTGAACCTGATGCAAGGTGGCTTTCTGCTCAAGAAGCTGCTCAAGCATCATGGAGGTGGAATTCCACCGTGTGGAGACATCCTGGACCAGCTAGTGCACTGGGGAGCCTTGTTCTGCCTGCTTTGCCTGGAGGAGCTCACTGCCCTTCACGTTCCGGTTAAAGAACCCGGCCAGCTTCCTCCCCCGCTCAATTAGGGGGCTAAGGGTGCCTGCCCCAATCCCCTTCTCCCCCAAGCCCAGAGCATCCCTGACCACAAGATGGAGGGTGTTTACGGTGCAAGGGATGCTTGTGAAGCCCCCCACATGGACTGCCTTCAGTATATTTGCCACGTTGTCCGTCACCACACACCCCTTGGTGAAGGGCGCACCTGGCGTGACCCACTCCTTCACCATGGTGGTCAGGGCTGCCTCTATGTTCCTAGCAGTGTGGGGGCCATCCATTAATTGTGCCTGAAGCAGGGCCCACCTATACCCTGCTTCGGGACCCCTCCTGACACTGGCAAATGCTGCCTCCGGGTCCTGCCACTAGTGTGCTGTCACTGCCAGGTTTGCATGCTGCGCATTTCGACTGGACCACAGGTCGGTGGTGAAGTGTATGGTGGCACCCCCAGCTTCTGCCAGCTTCTCCCTCACCTGCTCCTTCAAAGCCCTATACAGGGCTGGCACTACCTGATGACTCAGGGTGTTGCGCGATGGCAGCTGAAACTGGGGGGTGAGGAATGCAGTCAGCCACCAAAATCCATGTCCTGTACCATGGAGAAGGGCTGCCCATCGAGCGCAATCATTTTGGCCAACAGGCTTGAAAGCCAAGCTGCCCTCCAGCTGCCGATGGATTTGGCAGCTGCCCCCACCCCAGCTCCTCCATGGTGGACTGATGCTGCTTCTGCTTCTGCTGCTCCCCCCTAGCAGCGATACTGCTCCTCCTGCTAGAGGCAGCTGTTGGAACAGGACACTTGCCCACTGAAGGAGGCGGAGGACTGGCCGGCATGGCTATTGCAGCCGGGAACCCGCTGGCATCCACTGCCCCTGCCTGCCCGCTTAGCAGCAGAGAGCTGTGGCATGTCTTCAGGTGCCTTGCCATGGTAGTTGTCCCAAGGTTGGTGAGCACCTGATCACGCTTCACCACCTTATTGCACACAGTGAACTGCACCTTCCTCAGATCATCCACCCGCATCAACTTGAAATGTGCCCAGACAGAGGATTTTTTGCCTCCTGCCTTCTGGCCCACAATGGGTGACGCACCATTGCCAGTGCTGCTGGGAGGAGCAGAACTTGATGGTGACACAGCTCTGGGAGGACAGCCATCACCTCAGCTCCAGACATTTCCTCTGCGGGACTAGTGTCTGCCTCACTATCCCCAATCACGGTGATGTCCCATGAAGGGGAGTACTGGGCTTGACTGCCCACCATGCTGCTGCCACTCTCCCTGTGCCCCCTATAGCTGCTACTGCTGCTACTGCTCCTCTCCCTGCTGCCATTGCCCGGGGATCAGGCCCTGCCTCTAGCAGCCAGGTTTGGATCCACCAGCTCTGGACTGCTGGGGATCGCCTCGACAATGGGGGACATTGGTGGCCCTGGAGGAACATCCGAAGCACCTGCTCCAGCAGCAGAGACAGCCGCAGTCGCATGTACTGCAGGACTTCCAGTGCTCTGCGTGGCAGTGGAGGATGCTGGCAGGAGGTGCTGCCGAACCACCCCCAGGCTAGTGCCACTGCTGGGAGCCTCTGAAGCCTCTCTCCCAAAATCAGGCCTGTGGAGTTTGGGGCGTGGTGATGGTGATGGGCTCCGGCTGCTGCTGCATGCTGCCACTCCACTGGCATGGCCCCTAACCCCTACCACCTCTGCCATGTGCCCCATTGCCCGCTTTACGGGCAGCAGACCAGCTTCTCCTGTTTCCCTTCTCCATTTCTCCCACCCAACGAATGCACAATTGGTAATTTTATATTATATATATCTACACTAACTCTAACTGCTATTAACTATTTTAAAACCTATGGAACTAAATGGAATATTATCTAATAGGGGCGGGCCCGGTATCAGTACCGGTACACCGGATTTTACCGGTTACCGGTTTCACAAAAACCGGATTCCCGGATTGAATCCGGTATACCGGTACCGGATTTATTGCATTGGTTTCAATGGGGCGCTGTGTCCCCATTGAAACCAATGCAAATTGAAAATGAAAGCAAAAACGAAATTTTGATATGTATGAAAATGAAAGATTTAAATAATGGGTGAAATAGGAGGAGGATGGCAATGGATTAGGATTCAGGAATAGGAAGGATTCAAGGAACACAAACTGCTAGGAGAGGGAGCCTTCTGAAAACGCATGCTGACAGGATCAGTGGCTAACTCTGAAGATGTTGGAAGGGGGGAGGGCAATGACTTTTGTTACTTGCTGCACCTGCCTTACCACAAGCTTCATTGGCGCCATGCAGCCTAGCCCCATGTCCCCAATGTCCAATCGCAGACTGCGAAGCTAGTGGTCTGATGAGAAAAGGGCTGTTGATTGGGCAGGCTGACTGCTACTCCAAGCCTTTCCACCCCTGGTGCCTGGAAGTCTGCTTCTCAGCTGCCCTCCCCACTCTCTGTGCCGGCCTGTGCCTGGCGCTCACGGGTTTCCTGACTGAACTTATCCAAACTCGATCCAAATGTAGTAAAACTGTTCGGTCGTTCAGAGTTTGGGTTTGGTCTCTTCGGGTTCAGTTTGGCCATTCGGTTTGATCGTCAGAACGGACCGAGTTCGATCTGAACTCCGAACCACGTTCACACATCCCTAATTCTCTACTGAATTTGGCTGTGTGTGCTACCCTGCTAATCTGTAAGTAATTGACTTGAGGGGGCTGTGCTGTCCTAGCATGACCTGTCCATAGGGGCAATGCTGGGGGATGGGGGTAAGCTGTTTCCATCATGTCATGATTGTTTTAAAAAATAAGTGGGTGCCACACGGTTGCTGCCTGCTGCTTGGCACCATGGAGGCCAGAGGGATCTCTGCCTTGCTCCACTTCCCCTGTGGGAAGATATTAGATAATATTCCACACCAATGTCATGCCTTTTTAAAAAAACAAGCGGGTGCCATTGCTGCCTGCTGCTGGCACTGCTTGGCACCATGTTGGCCAGAGGGATCTGCCTAGATCCACTTCCTCTGGTCTGGGCTGTTCATATACTAGGGGCAATGCTGAGAGCTGCCACCAGTGCCAAATATACTTAAAGTTTGAGTGCTGCTGCTTGCACTGCCTGCTGGCAAGTTGGCAGCACCCTGGAAGCCAGGGAGGGATTACTTTTGCTGTGTTTTTTGTGGGGACTGTGACTTTACTTTGTCTGTGGGTGCAACTTTGCCAAGATGTGACTGACCACTGGGGCACAGGGGAGATATACGTTCTTTCAGATTAAAATAATACAGTGTGTGGGGAGGGGGCTTCTAGGGGTGTGCAGTTCATTTTTGTTGTTATGATAACAAACATGAATGTTTTAATTTTCTTTTTTGTTATTGTAATAACAAAATAAAAAATAATAATAACAAAAACAAAAACAATTTTTTATTTTTGAAATAATGGGAAAAATGGAAATATTTATTTCTCGCTATAACTTTTTTTTCTTATTAAATTCTGATGAAACTTGGGGATATTGTACTCCCAGTGGAGGGTGCTATATACACCACATTTTGAAAAAATTGGATAAAGGGAACTGATTTTAGAAACAATTGAATGTTGTGATTTAAAAAAAGGCTGCATACACATTTCTAGCAACAACTTCTTTATCTTCCATTCATTTCTGTTTTATATTGTAATAGCCTTGGCTAACAATAAATTTATTATTATTATATTTTCCATTCAATTTGCATGACACCTGGGAATATTATTTCACTCAAAAATTTTACCTATCCTGACAAATTTCAGAAAGATTGGCTAAAGGGTCCTGACGTTATAAGTCATTAACTTGAAAATGCATTTTTAACTAACATTTTTATATTCCATCCTGTTTACAAGACATTTGGCAGAAATGTATTCCACACCTTCCCTGTCATTTCTGCCAGACTTCAGGACAATTTTATAAAGGGCCCCAATCTTATAAGCACTTGAAGTTGTCCCTTTGAAATAGCAGCACATGCAGTGCCAGTCAGAGGTAGGCACCTGGCATGGCAGGGGGAGGGAGGATGTAGGAGGGAGGATGGGGAGCAACCCATCAGACTGACAGAACTATTCACTGGTGGTGATATTCACTGGTGGAGATATTCACTGGTGGTGATATTCACTGACAATTGGTGGTGGCTTCGAAGTGGGCATAGGGGGTGGCTCTGAGCTGAGCATAGAAGGGAAATAACTGGAACTTTGGGGATAGCATCTCAGAAATCAAGAGACATGGTTTACACATCCAGGCTGGCCAATTATTATCACAATCACATCCTGAAGCACTGTGACAGAGGACATAAGAGAATCTCTATTGGCTCTTTCCTAAACAGATGCTTCTGACTTGGGATGGTCACAGCACAGAATGAGGATATTTGGTTGACATTTCTTCTGGCCAATTGGCATCACAAACAGATCGTATACCACAGTGACACGTAAGAGAATCTCTGGCATATGCTCATTCTCTGCATATGATGTGCAGGCTTATAAAATTGTGACCCTTTATCACATCTTTCCAGTATTTGGCAGAGATGATCCTGAAGGTATGCTATACAGTTCTTCCAAATTTCATGTACACTGGTTGGCTGACAAAGATGTTACAGTCAGACATACATTTATAAGTTAATTGCTTATACCACCAGGACCCTTTATCCAATCCTTCTGAAAGTTGGACTAGGTAGTAAAAATGGGGAGGGGTATACACTTGCCAGGTTTCATCCACATTAGATGAGAGAAAAAGAAGATACAGCCACAAATGCTATGCCGGGCTGCATAGCAGGAGGGGCAAGGTATAAATCCATCAAATAAATAAATAAATAAATAAATAAATAAATATGCAGATTTTTGCAAAATGACATAATTCAACTGCTTATAGAATTGGATCCTTTTATCCAATATTTCTGACATTTGGTTCACTTAATTCCTTCCATTGGAGGTACAATATTGCCAGGTTTCATCCAAATATAGTGAAAAACAAAAAAGCTACAGTCAAAAATGTGTTTTTCATTGAAACCAATGCAAATTGAAAATGAAAGCAAAAACGAAATTTTGATATGTATGAAAATGAAAGATTTAAATAATAAAGCAAAAACCTAAAAATGACATGGGTCCCTGGTACACACCTCTAGGGGCTTGCCTTGCATAGGTGGGCACTGAGTAGGCAAAATGGAGGGGTGTGTGTGTGTGCGTGTGTGTGTGTGTGTGTGTGTGTGTGTGAAAGTCTGATTTCTTTCTTGTGGGTGTTATTATTACATTTGCTGGGCTAGCATTTTTTGGTTTCTGCCTGAAATTGCACTTTTGTGGGTTAGTCTTCTTGAGTGATTGTCCCACTCTTGCTAGCCTACTTTTGTGGGCACTGCTTGGTTGACATAAAGATTTAAAAGTGGGTGCACTGCTGATGGTGGGCCATGTTGTAGGTACTGCTGGCTTTTTGGATTTCTGCATGCAGCTGCACTGTTTGGGTTTGTCTTCTTGCGCGATTGTCTCACTCTTGCTAACCTGCTTTTCTGGGCACTGCTTGGCATAAGGATTTTAAAGTGGGTGCACTTTAAAATCATTAAAGGAAAGAAGAGTTCTGAGTTCTGGGGATTTCTGAGGTCCAGAGTTCCGAGTTCCAAATTCCAGGTCCTCGGACAAAGTCCTCTCTCTCTACGCATACAACTGCATATACACACACTGGGAGGGGTAGGGGTGGGGGGGACACCCTGATTCCACATCTTCCCAAGGTTGTGTCTAGCTGCATGCACTTCCCAGGGACCCTACAAAATATGAAGAGACTGAGCAGGACTCATCACCGCAGAGGGTCAAAGAGAAGGTGGACCACTAGCTCCCCCCTTCAATGGCTTGTCCAGTACTAGGGCTGTAGCAGAAAGTCACAGCGGTAGCTATTTCTGCTGGAAACAGCATTTCCGCAATTAGTGGCACGGCGTGGCAGAGGCTTTAATTCCACTAGTTTCATTCGCTGCTTCCGCAGTTCCACTAATTTCATTCCGCTACTTCCACAGGCTTCACAAATAGCAGAAACATGCCATTTTTGCTACTTCCGCCATTCTGCCAGGGCCACGAAATAGCGGAATAGCGGTTTTCTGACAGTTTCCAACAATTCCGCAATTTTTATGATAGTTTCCGAATTTGCAGAATGCTGGTGGAATTAGCAGAATGTCAGCAGAAAAGCCACAGTGTGGTGCGGGCAATTCTGAAATGGCGGAATGGAATCGCGGCGTGGTAAAAGCTGCTGCCGCTTCAGCCCTAGCCAGTACATGTGCAGTCTGGTTGTCCCCAGTTCCTCACTGCGGTATGCAGCTGTGGGCGAAAACTTGCTTTGCTGTAGCTGTGGCTGGTTCCATGGATGGGCTGTGGGCCCCTTACCACAGCTGTGCAGACCCCAGTGTGGGCACTGCTGCTCTGGACCATTCTTACATACTCTACATGGGTTTTGCAAACCTTCCTCTCTGAGGAGTCTGAGGGAAGACATAAAACAATGTAGCTACTCTAGGGCTATGCTGGGCCACTTGAGCTCCAACTGCCTCGCTTCCCGCTTCATCTGCCACAGATTCCCCATAAACCAGAATGACCTGTGTTGACACTGCTGAGGGAAGTGGATGCCTGAGTGTTACGGTGTCAACGGCCAGGCGGAACCACCAGGTCTTACACATATGGTGGAAGGAAGGGAGGTCCTTGACCAACCGGGCCTCCACCAAGAGGGAATTCCACAGCCTAGGTGTGGCCACTGAGAACACCATCTCCATAGTGCCCCCTGAGGCCACACGGAAGACCTCGAGAAGGGTGCTCCTGGCAGACTGCAGAGGTCGCTCCAAAACACGGGGAGTGAGGCGATCTTGGAGGTAAGTTGGGCCATGACTGTATAGGGCTTTATAGGTCAAAACCAGCACCCTGAATTGGGCCCAGAAGACTATAAGAGCCTGGAGCACCGGTGTAATATGCTCATGGCGGCCCAACCCCATAAGGAGATGGGCAACTACATTTTGCACTAGCTGCAGTCTCTGAACTGTCACCATGGGTAGACCCACATAGAGTGCATTGCAATAGTCCAATCTTGAGGTAATGAAAGCATGGATGATAGCGGCCAGGTCCCTATTTGAAACATACGGCCAAAGCCGTTGCACCAGATGTAATTGGTGGAATGCACTCCTTGCCACAGCCCCCACCTGGAGATCCAGGCAGAGCTGCAGGTCGAGGAGCATGCCCAGACTACGAACCTGGGGAGCCAAGTGGAATACAAATCCTATCAATGACAGGAGCCACCACATCCACTGCCTTACCCACTACCATCACCTCCATCTTGTCGGGATTCAACTTTAGTTGGTTTGCCCTCATCCAGTCTCCCACAGCCGCCAGACATTGGATAAGCACTGAGACTGCTGGGTCTGAGTTGGATGAAAAACAGAGGAAGAGTTGGGTGTTATCAGCATATTGATGACACCGCACCCCATACCATCTTACAACCTTGCCAAGCGGCTGCATGTACAAATTGAACAGGCGAGGGGATAGAATAGAACCTTGCGAGACTCCACACATGAGGTCTCATGGAGATGAAAAACAGTCCCCAAACACCACATGGTGAGTTCTTCCAGTCAGAAAAGAGTGGAACCATTCAAGAATGATCCCACCCACCCCAGCTCAGCCCCATAAGTGAGTCACCAACATCTCATGGTCAACAGTATCAAAAGCAGCCAGCAGATCTAACAGAGGGTTGAGTGACCCTGGTCTAATTTGCGGCGAAGGTCGTCGACCAAAACCACAAGCACAGTCTCATCGCCATAGCTTGGATGAAAGTCAGACTTCAAGGGATTCAAATAACCGGTGCGGTCTAAAAACCCCTGCAGCTGCTGATCCACTACCCGCTCAATAACCTTCCCTAAAAAGGGAAGGTTCGAGACTGGCCAGTAACTGGCGAGGGAATCAATGTCAAGTGATTTTTTTGATCAGAGGCCACAGCACCACCTCTTTGAGGCAGCTCGGCACTCTGGCCTCCTGAGGGAAGGCATTGATCACCCCTGCCAGCAACAGTCCTACCATCTCCCAGCTGGCCGTAACCAACCAGGACGGGCATGCATCGAGTTCACAAAAGGTGGCCCTAACAGCCCCATTAACATGCTCCACCTCTGTGAGGCCAGTGAGATCCACTTACAGGCTCTGAGGGTTTGGCCTAGGGCATGGGCCCAGAAAGGGGCAGTAACCATGAGACAAGGCTCTGATGGAACAGTGGGATGGTAGCCAGCTAACTCCCTGGTGGAGAGGGACATCAAGGTAACCCTGAAACCACTGAGGGGGGGAGGGCAGAGGAGTGCCCATGGCTGAAGGGCAAGAGTAGGCCCATAAACCTCAAGGGGGAAGGATTGAGGTAGGGAGGATGCCCAATCACTGGAGGAGGAACTATGTCATTGGCCCCTGGAGCCGGAGTTATGTCATTGGCCCCTGGAACTGGGACAACAGCATAATGCTTGGACTGAACCATCCCCCTGGAAGGACAATGGACTCTGGACTTGTTTAAGTGGAGCTCAGAGCACCATGGGCAGAGGCCCATGGGAGGGACTATTCTCACTGGGAGCTAATTCCCCAAGCAAACGACAACTGCAAGAAACAACAACTGCACCGGTAATGGGGACATCTTATGAAAAGGTGGAGAACTACAAAGCCAGTGGCAATTGAAAGGAGACCTTCCTCCAGGAGGAAACAGCCAGAAAGAAACAGGAAATTGTGAGTGACATGGGTCTGGAAAAGACTTACAGTTGGGCTGGGGTCATGACTCCTTTACACCTGCCAATACCAGACTGCACACCTGGTATTTAGTCTGACGAGGCTGGGCATTTATTCCATCAATGTGGACAGCGCATGCTCACATTCACAGAGTCTGATGAATGACAAAGGATACCTGCTGGTCTCTCAATGAATTATTAACCTTTCACATGCACTTAGTCATACAACAATCAATCGACAAGTTAAGTAACCAAAAACAAAGCTTGTTGACCCACGGCAAGATAAAGCCAATAATATGAAAGCATAACCTGCGCCTGAGCATTTCAAGCCATTAATCTGACAGTCTTAACGGAGAGCGGAGGCACAGGCATCTCTCTTCATCCACATCCCCTTAAACCCCAATCAGCATAAAGAAAAGACAACCAGGATTCTGGGGGAGCCAGCAGGAGGCCTAGACCAAGCTGAGTGTTTAAAAACAGTGAGATCAATGGGGTTTAATGGTGAGGCGAGGCCATGCACTTTCTCTCTCCATCTGGCAAGTATTACTCAGCTTCCAACCTGGCAGTAAAAGGGCAGGTTTGATTGGCGTGGGAATTGCCCAGTCAGACTGGCTGAGTTAATGAGAGTCAGGCTGTTCAGGCACCCCTTCAGAGCTGGCATTAGGGCGAGGGGAGGGGCGGGGGGCACTAGTCCAGGCCCTGCCCCTAAGCATTACTTCCAGGGTCCCTGCAAAATCAGCTGTCACCACAAGGTCCCTGGACCCAGATCTCCATCCCTCCTCCCCTCAGCCATTCGCTCGGTCTGAACTTGGCTGGCTTTAGGACCCAATGGGCTTCAGATGCTCTTCCCTATGTACTGCTTGTTTCCCTGACCCCTCAGTGCTCCCTGGGGTGGGGGTGGGGGGTGTCCTGGCTGATGCTTCACAGTAACGGGAAGTTTACTGATGCTCAGGCCACCACAAAGTGTGTATCTGCCCAGCTCAGTGGCAGCAGCTTGGACGAGGCTGCAGAAGGGGGAGCAAGCAGGCGGTGGTATCCAGTCCCTACAATGGAGAGCACCAACCCCATGTTGCCCAGCTGAGTCTAATGAAGTAGTCCTGATGGAGTGGAGCAGGGCAGGGCAGGGCAGGGCAGGACAGGCTGTGAGAAAGGCCCATCAGGCAGCATGGTCTGGAGGGACTCTCAGGAGACAGGCCCCCTAGGCAGGAAGAAGACACTCCAGCAACAGTGGAACAGGCAAAGAGAGAAAAAAATGATCCCCACCCCCTCAACCCCATCAGGTTGGGTCTCCTGCACCTCCCCTGACATAGGTTCTGCCCATCAGGCCCTATATTTTCTTTTGCCATTTTTAACCCTTGTCACGAGTTGTCATTTTAGTACAGATCCTCCTGCAAAAAGTATGTCAACTTTCCTCCTCCTCCTTTGCAGGAGGAGAAGGGGTGGGGGCCAGGACTTTCCAGAGAGACTTCCGGGAATTGGGGGAGTGTAAAGTGGCCTGGTGCCCTGCAGTGCCGCAGGTGAGCGTTGCAGGCCATGCACCAAAGAGTTGCAACCAAAGGGCCCTAGGGCGTGGCCCTTGGCAGGGTTGGGGGGAACCAGGAGGTCGACCTCGTGTGCATTACTGAGACCTGGCTGGACAGTGGACACTGAGCCAGGGCCAATCTTGGCTGACCTGTTCTGGCTGGGTACTCTGTACATCAGGGGTGGGGAACCTGCAGCTCATGGGCCACTTACAGCCCATGAGGCAATTTCCTCAAACCCACCTCCTTGTCACCCTGCTTCAATGGTGTGCGGTCCAGCATCTGCCTCTCGGTGGCTTGCAATGACTTTTGCAGGCCACACACATTCAAATCTGAGCCCCCGCCCACAGAAATAGCCTGGGTGGGGAGTGGACTGGGAGAAAGTACCACTGCCCCTGCTGCCTACCTGCCTGGGCCCCACTGACCCTCTCTTCTGCCGTGCTGCTGGCCTGCACCGTCCTTCCACCTTGTATGCTGCTGCTGCTGCCGCCGAAGTTGCTGCTTGTAAAATGTCCCTCCACACACACCAGGACCAGCCATTTCCTAAATCTGGCATGCTGGGAAATGTAGTTCCAGCATGACAGATTCAGGACTTTTGCAAGCAGCAACATCAGCAGCAGCAGCAACAGTGTGCATGTAAGTTTGTTTGAATGAATGTGTGTTTGAATGACTCTGTGTGTGTGTGTGTGTGTGTGTGTGTTTGCACGTGCCCCATCCTCTGTCATTCACCCCCAGCTCCTGGAAGTCAGAGGAGCCCTGGTAGTCAGGTAAATTACTAATTCATTTGTTTTAATTTATTTTGAATTTAATTTTATTTTAATTTATTTTTAATTCATTTAAAATTAATCTGCTAATTAGTCTCAATTAATTTTAGTTTGTTTATAAATTATTTTGATGTATGCCCCCTGGCTTGTTCGGGGACCGACAATGTGGCCCATGGGCTCAAAAAGCTTCCCCACCCCTGCTGTACAGCATCAATCATGGCCTGAGGGACAGGGGGTAGGGAGGTGGGCGGTGTAGCCATTATTTTTAGGGAGACGTGGTCAGAGGAGGTATCCAGTGCAAATTTCACCAGGTATTGAGGGCCTCCATCTCGTGGTTGATTTGGCCAGAGACAGATTAGGGATGCTACTAGTATACCGTGCACCCACCTGTACTGCGGCATCTCTGCACGCTCTAGCTGAGTTGGTGTTGGAGGTGGTCTTGTGGTCCCCGAGGATGGTGGTCCTGGGGAACTTCAACATATACGCTGACACCACTCTTGGGGGAACAGAGTGTGAGTTCATGGTCACTA
The DNA here is from genome assembly GCA_003113815.1 of Sphenodon punctatus. Taxonomy (NCBI): domain Eukaryota; kingdom Metazoa; phylum Chordata; class Lepidosauria; order Sphenodontia; family Sphenodontidae; genus Sphenodon; species Sphenodon punctatus. Next base: position 174,195 of record QEPC01005751.1, on the reverse strand, counting down.
TGGCAACCATGGGCCTGTCTCAGGTGGTGAGTGGCCCCTCGCATGAGGGGGGATATACCCTGGATGGACCTGGGTTTTTTGAACCGGCCTTGAGGCAGGGGATTTGTTGGTGGGGGATGTGTCGGTAGTGCCCTTGTTGTGGATGGATCATTACCTCCTGCAGGCTGGTCTTCTGGAGCATTTCAGCTCCTGTAAAGGTGCTGGGCTAGTTCAGTTGGTCCGTTTCTGGAGGCTGATGGAACTAGTTAGGTTCCAGAATGCTCTTCAGGAAATACCCTCCGACCTTGAAGACCATTCACTCAATGACCTCATAACTCTTTGGAACATCTTGCTGATGGAGGCCATCGATCAAATGGCTCCCAGGCATCCACTCCCTGGGCATTGGCAACTCAGGTCCCTGTGGTATATGAAGGACCTGCGGTGGCTGAAGCAAAAAGGGAGGCAGTTAGAGCGACGGTGGTGTCACACTCACACTGAAGATGACAGATTTTGGCATAGAGCTGGCTTAAAAACCTATGCTGTGGCTGTGAGAGCAGCAAAGAAGAGGTTTTTTGCTGCTCTCATAACATCTGCAAAGTCTCATCCAGCTGAGCTTTTCCAGGTGGTGAGGGTACTGGTCAGTCCAGCCTCCTTCTGCCTGGAGCTGGAGTCTTCCAGCACTCACTGTGACATGTTTATTGATTATTTCATGGATAACATTTCTCACATTCACCACAACTTTGATGCTGTGCTTGCCGCAGTAGGAGAATCAGAGGTTATGGATGCCCCGTCTTGTCCGGTTTTGTGTGATCAATTTCAGTCGGTGTCATCTGCTGATGCAGGGTATGTTTTTGGGACAGCTAGAGCCACATCATGTGAATTAGATCCATGCCCATCCTGGCTGGTCAAGGCCATTCGGGAGATGTGGGGCTGCTGCTGGCTGGGGTGGTCAATGACTCTCTGCAGGAGGGCAGAGTGTCAGGTTGCTCGAAAGAGACTGTAGTGCAACCTCTGCTCAAGAATCCATTGCTTGACATTGACTCCCTTGCCAGCTATCAGCCTTTCTCTAACCTTCCCTTCAGGAGCTTTTATACCGCATCGGTTTTCTTGATCCCTCACAGTCTGGCTTTCATCCATGTTATGGCACTGACACTGTTCTTCTGGTCTTGGTTGATGACCTCCGCCGTGAGTTGGATCAGGGTTGATCTACTTTACTGATCCTGTTAGATCTGTTGGCTGCTTTTGACATGGTTGACCATGAGATGCTGGTGACCCACTTGCGGGACTGGGAGGGGGTGGGCAGAATTGTTCTTGAATGGTTCTGCTCCTTCCTGTCTGGGAGGACCCAGCGAGTGGTCCGAGGAGACTATTCTTTTTCTCCCCGGGGCCTCATGTGTGGGGTTCTGCAAGGTTCCATTGTGTCCCCTCTCTTGTTCAACGTGTACCTGCAGCTGTTGGGGTGTACCTGTCATGAGGGGGTCCGATGTTTGGTGTCATCAGTATGCTGATGACACCCAACTTTATCCCTCTTTTTCAGCTGACCCAGGTCCAGCAGTCATAGTGCTTACCTGGTGTCTGGCAGCTGTGGGGGACTGGATGAGGGTGAACCGTCTGAAGTTGAATCCTGACAAGACGGAGGTGATGCTGACAAGATGGAGGAGGGCCGGGGAGTTGGCAACTACCATCATTGATGGGGTTTGTCCTACCCTGGCCCCTCATGTCTGGAGTTTGGTGGTACTCCTTGACTCCCGGCTTCGCCTGGATGCTCAGGTGTCAGTGGTGGTGAGGAGCACCTTGTGTCAATTACACCTGATACGGCGGCTTCGGCTGTACCAACCTGGCCATGATCATCCATGCCTTCATCACCTCAAGATTAGACCATTGTAACACACTCTACCTGGGGTTATCCTTGGTGACAGTTTGGAGACTGCAGCTGGTGCAGAATGCAGCGGCCCATCTTCTTACAGGGAGGGGTCACCAGAAGCATATAACACCAGTGCTCCATTTGTTGCACTGGATGCCTATAGTCTTCTGGGACCAATTCAAGGTGTTGGTGATGACCTATAAAGCCCTACATTGTGTGGGCCCCACCTACCTGCGGGATTATCTCACCCCTCAGGTCCTGGATTGGCCACTGCGGTTTGTCAGGAGCGCCCTCCTTGAGGCCCCCCGGGTCTTGTGGGTAGTAACCATGGAGAGGGCATTCTCAGTAGCTGCTCCGCGGCTGTGGAACTACCTCCTAGTCGAGGTTTGTCTGTCCCCAGATTTCCCCTCCTTCTGTTGACAATGTAAGACCAAGCTGTTCCGCCAGGCTTTCAGCAGGGGAGACAGGTAGTGGAAGGGGTGTTGGGATTTTGTTTTATTTATATAGTTATGTTTATTCATGTATTTCTATTTATATGTTTTTATCTTTTTGTAAGTCGCCACGAGCTGCCTGAGGCAGGATGATGTGCAGGATAGTAAGTGCCAAAAATAAAATAAAAATAAATGTCCTGTATTCTCTCCTCCCCCACCCCATGTCTTGTATTCTGGGGATGTGTAAGTGGCCACCCTAGCCACAGGCCAGATTTGGTTCCCAGGCCTGAGGTTCTTCCTGATTTTGGGGAAATGTCTAGGGGCGAGGCGGGAGACCTAAAAACAACTCATAAGTCACCCTAACTCTGTCTAGATATAGCAAGAAAACCATTACTTACTATAAACATTGTATTTCGTATTACATACATTATAAACATTCCCACCTGGAAGTCATTTATTATTTTACTTATTTATTTATATATTTATCCCACCCTATCCCTTAGGCTTGGCATGGCTTACCAGTCCCTATCCCTCTGACAGGGGTGCCATGGCACTCCCTCTCACCCTCTTCCCCCATGCCCTTCCCCCCCTCTCACCATGGGGGTCAAGGCACTCTTTCCCACCCTCTTCCCGCATACACGTACCCCCCACCCTCCTACAGGCCCATACCCCATCTCACAGGAGGGGTCACTCTTTCTCCCTCCTGACTTCCCATTTCACCCTCACCCCATGAAAATGGTTAAAAACCAATTAAAAGCAAAACAAAACCACAACTGTCCACTCTCATCCCCAAACAGGCCCACAAACAGCATGCAAACAGCTGCTGCCATGCATACTTTTTGTGTGCATGTTTAAATCAGTTCCTTCGCATGTATGTTTTTCAATCCAGTTTTCTGACATATTTTGTTTCCTGGTTGGTAAAAATCTTTTTACTATTTTTTGTTTAATTCTTTAAAAATAAAACTTCCCTTACAACATGCTTAACTCTGCTATTCCTCTTTAGAAATGGTTTAATTGGCTTTTCTGAAATAGAATATATCCTTTAAAACACTGTTGCTCCAAATCTGATTTGCCGCCTATAATTTGAATCTAGTAGAAAGTAGGTATCCTTACCTGTTCCTCTCTAACCTATATCCTTCCTTATTCTGTACCTGTTTTATGTGCCCTCACCCCCCAAATCTGAAACTCACTGCATTACTGTTCTATACTATGGACCTCCCTCTGCTTTTTCCTGGGTTTTACTGGACTTCCCTGCAACTCTCCCAGTTCCCAACCTATTACACAGGTTCTTCTCCTTGGGACTTACCTGTGGGCTTTCGACTCCATCTCCCATGGGATCTAGTGTAAAGACCTCCTAATCAGGCTTGCTCATCTGTGGCTAAAAACATTCTTCCAAGTCTTTGTGAGGTGTAGTCTTTCTCATCCCATCAGTCCTTCATCCTAGAAACTGGCTCCTGCCATGGTCCAAGCATGCCAACCTCTCACATCACCACCATCTTTGTAGCCAGGTGTTCACAGCCAAGATTCTTCTTTCTTTTCCTGGGCCTCTACCCAATAGGAAGAATGGACAAGAACACCACTGTGCCTCCAGATCAGGGCCAGCCCTACCTGGGGTGACTGGGGCGACTGTCTGGGTTCCACTCTTTCTGGGGTCCCTGCAGTGGCCCCTGTTTTCACCAGGGATGGGAGTGGGGGCCCTACTCCCTCTCAGTGGAGCCTCAAACACGACTACTGTAGAACCCTGTGGAGGCCACCAGGGCCCCACATTTTATATTTGGCCTGGGGCTTGCAAATTTGATGGCCAGCCCGGCTCCAGATCATTCACCATCCTGCCCAGAGCCTCATAGTCACATATGATATGCTAAAAGTCATGCCTGGTAGTATCATTGTTCCCATGTGAATGTGCAAGAAGAAATAATATTCAGAGGGTTTGCTGAGTCTGGACAAGCTTTCTTTCACATCCTGGATATGTGCGCCAGGAAGACAACAGACCTCTTGAGATGACAGGTCTGGCTGGCAGACAGCCACCTCTGTACCTTTCAGTAGGGAGTCACTCACCACCCACCACCAAGTTGTCCCTTTGAATAATGGTTATTCAGATAAATAGCAGCACATGCAGTGCCAGTCAAGTCAGTCAAGTCAAATTTATTGTTTGTTTAACCGTAGGTTTTAACAAACCAAAATAAATAAATACATATTAACACATATATTATCACAACAATAATAAAAGCACCAAAACTTCCATACAAATCCTAAAATCAAGCATTTATAACAAACAACATCCATCCCCCCCATAACAAATAAAATCCCTAGCTCTTCAATGGAGCTTAAGCATGGGAAACTCTTGACCCCTGAAAACATATCACCATAGTTAGCAGCCTAAACTCTGCACCAAACCTTATAACATACAAGGTACCTATTGTCCGAAACAGCTTGGGTGTTTATGATATTTTAACTCAGCCCCCCAACCCTGCCAAATCAGCATATATAAATTTATTATAGAACCAATACAGCAGAGACATCCTGAAGCAAAGTACAGATATTCAAATGCACATTGCAACGGGGATAATCCTGCAAGTCCTACGGCTATCCACCGATGGCCTTTATTGCCCTACCCGCACACTAGGCAAACTGGGTTACTCTTAGACGTATGAAGATTTGACAATATCTAGCAACCACCCTAGCAAGTGCCAAAATCTGATCCATTGAGAAATCTCCTTACCAAAGCCCCTAGGTCAGGGGAGTCCTAAATATATCTAGGGGTGGGACATCAGGGCAATTACCAGCTACTGGATTTACCAGTTATCGGATTTAAAAAAACCAGATTGCCAGATTTGTACTGGTTTACTGGTACCGGATTTGTTCTATTGATTTAAATGGGGAACTGTCCCCATTGAAATCAATGGAAAACCCCCCCAAAAACCTCCCCCTCCCAGACTGTGTGGGTGGAAGGGGGGGCACCCCCCACCCACCCTGCCCAGCCTGGATTAAGATTTTTTTTTTTTAACTCTAAGTCCCTAGTAGTGCAGGCTCTGGGCCGCCACCGGTGACCCGGAGCCTGCACCAGCAGGTACGATCCCTGGGGTGGGGGGTGGTTTAACACACACCCCACCCCAGGGATCAGATCACCCTACCTACCTCCCCACCCAGGGATCACCTACCTTGCGCTCCGGGCGGCGGTGGCGGTGGTCCGACTCCGGCAGCTTCAGCGCTGGCTGTGGCTGTCGGCTTCAGCACTACTAGGCCTTCCGGGGAAACCTGGAAGTTCACTGGAAGGCCTAGTAGCACTGAAGCCGGCAACCACATCCAGCGCTGAAGCCGCCGGAGTCGAACCGCCACCGCCGCCCGGAGCGCAAGGTAGGCGATCCCTGGGTGGGGAGGTAGGGTGATCCCTGGGGTGGGGTGTGTGTTAAACCACCCCCCACCCCAGGGATCACCCTAGTACAACCGTACCTACCTGCTGGTGTGGTCTCTGGGTCGCCGGCAGTGGCCCGGAGCCCGCACTAGCAGGAACTTCGGGGGAATTTTTTTTTAAAAAAAAGCCAGGCTGGGCAGGGTGGGTGGGGAATGTCCCCACTTCCACCTGCACAGCTTGGACTGGGGAGGGAAAGTGGGGGCAGTTGTGTTTTTTTTTACATTGCGGCCATTCGTTTGAATGGCCGCAATGTAAAAAAATCCGGTATGGGGGGGAATCCAGTAAATTACCCGGATTACCGGGTTTATTCTGATACTGCCGGTACACCAAATACTGGGCAGTATCGGATACCAGAAGATCCAGAAGTCCCACCCCTTATATCTACCCAACAAGATATGTCTGGGCACTTTTAGGGCTGTACAATGGAAGAAGACATGTTTGCAAGCGTCTACCTCCAATAGATCACATAACTGACAAAATCTTTTTGTTCTGGGAATGCCCCTGTATCGTCCTTCTAACAAGGCAGATGGGTAAACATAGCAGCGAAAATAGGTAAAGGCCCTGCGTTGATTGAAATTCTGCCATAGGTGGAGGTAACTGTTCTCCAAAACCAGGGGACCACCCAGGGGATAATCAGGTGCCACCCTCTGATTAGACAACAGGGACCCTTCCTTTTGTAACTCCTGATCTAGTATCCTCCTCTTGATAAGAGACAAAGCTTCCCTGAGCCCCAAGGACCCCAGGGCTTCTCTCGAGAATCCCAGCAGCCTAACTTCACCTTCCACATGACTGCCCCAAACACCAAGGAGTCCCTTACCCACAGCCAGTGCCAGAAGAGAATTACCCTGGGGGGGGGGGGAAAGGATAACTTTCACCCAAAGCCCTATTCATGATTGAAGGGCCCGAGATCTAATAGTTTGACTTGCCATTTCTTGCCTCAAAATAACCTGGGGAGTACCCCTTGGAACCCCCAAGATGGATCGGAGAACCTGGTTCTGGATGGACTCTAAATTGGATAGAAAGGATAGGCCCCAAACAGGGAAAGCATATAGGCACTGTGTGATGACCTTGGTCCTAAAGAGCTGCAAGACTGGCAGCGCCAATCTCCCCCATTGGGTATAATAAAACCCAAGAATAGCTCTCGAGGAGTTCCTTGATTGAAGCACCACTGCCTTAAAATGGGGTCTCCAGGTCAATGAAGAGGAAAAGATCACCCCTAAGTACCTAAACTCACTTACTTGGGCAATAAGATTATCCCCAATAGCCCAGCGGTGAGTCTTCCTACTCCCATGCCTCCCCATTACCATGGCCTTAGTTTTTGAAAAAATTTATCTTCAGACCTTCCCTGTCACAATATTCCCCAAACCTCTGTAACACTCTTCTTAACCCCACCAGGGTCTGAGAAATCAGAACTGTATCATCCGCATACAAGAGGGCCAGCACTTTCCTTGTGCCAATCCTAGGGGCATGGGTGTCATAGTTCTTCAAAAAGGAGATTATGTCATTTAAGAAAAAATTTAATAGTGCCGACCCAACAGACATCCCTGTCTGACACCCTTTGAAACCCTAACTCCCCTCGAGAGTGGCTGGGCAGGCACCAAACGTATTCGGATTAGATTACTAGCATGGATCTTGATTAATAAGAAAAGCAGCCATCGGTCAATCGAGGTAGCACTCAATTTGGTCCACAGCCTTTCCCTACTGATGGAATCAAAGGCCATGGAGAGATCAACGAAGCACAAGAAAAACTTCCCCTGCTGGGCAACATAATGATTAGAATGACAGGAAAGGATGAGGACCTGATCCAAGGTGGACTTCCCACTCTGGAACCCCACCTGCTCAGGCTCTATGATATTACTCTCACTCATCCATTCCACCAATTTCCCCAGCAAGAAATGGGTATACAATTTCCCAACAATACTTAGAAGACAAATGGGGTGGTAATTCCCGGGCTGAGAAGCATCACCCTTCTTGTGCAGCGGTACCACAATACAGTTACACCAAGCTGTGGGGATTTCCCCAGAGGAATTTATTGCAGAAAAAAGAGGGGCCAGAAAACTGGCCCACCAATCAGGGTCAGCTTTCAGCACTTCAGGAGAAATAAAGTCCTCACCAGGGGCCTTTCCGAGTTTCAATTTGGCAATAAAGGAAACCACTTCCTCTTTAGAGATGGGAGGCCACTTAGGAAAACATACTGCTGGAGCGAAAAAAATCCTATCATCCGAAACAGTGGAGAAAATCCCTGTATAAAACTCCACCCAACAATCAGATGGAATTACCGAAGCTGTATTCGTAGATCGACCCGGGCGAACAAGATTCCAAAAAGGTCTTTGATCACTTTGCAGAGCGGCCTTCAACAACTGAGCCCACCTCAGCTTCTGGAACTCAATTCTCTTTAATGCAATCCTTTGGCGATAATGCCTCTGGAAAGCCAAAAAATCCAGCCTAAATGCCAAGGAGGGGTTTTCCCTTAGCCCATTGGCCAAGTGGCACAGCTCCTTCCTCAAAGTTCTACACTCCTCATCAAACCAGGAGGGGGATTTTCTTGACCCAGAGCCTATTGGTTTTATAGATACTAGAAGGGGGCATAGAAGGGCCAACAGTCTATCGAACTCTGCAAGGTAATTACCTTCCAGCGCTACAATCCTACCCACTAACTCTTTAACTACTGACTGAAGGGTAAAGTCAGCAAAAGCTACTCTCAGGTCATAAGTCCACTTTACCCACACCAGACCCGTCTCCTCCCCCTCCGTTATAATTCCTGGTTCCTTCCCTATCACTTGGGGCTTAAGGGGATCGACTAACAATAATGAGAACGGGAGATGGTCAGTCTCAAATCTCAGGCAGTGCCAGTCAGAGGCAGGCACCTGGCATGGCAGGGGGAAGGAGGATGTAGGAGGGAGGATGGGTAGCTGTTAGGGTGGAAGGGGGATAGGGGGTGTAGACAGGGGGTTGGAGAAGGGAGGGGTTGGGTCCCCTCTCCGCTTGCACACTCGATTAGGGTAATAAGTTCCCTCAGGATCTCGTTTTGACTTTCCCCCCGATCAGGAGGGCAAGCCGAGTCATCACAAGGAAGGAGAGGGAACCAATAGCCCCTGTAGGGGGAATCAGACAAACAATACTCCCTTGTATACCCTGGAACCTGTCGGACCCAGGGCACCGTGCTTGAATCTGTGGAGGGAGGAGGGGGTGGTGGGGCCAGGAGTGGCAGGATAAGGGGGGGGGAAGGGGAGGGGAGGACATGACTTACTCTCAGGGGAAGAGAAGGATGCAAGGGGGGGGAAGATGGGGTAAGACCAAGGGGAGGGTGCAGGGTACCACAGTCGCTCATGCCTCCTTTCAACCAGTAGACAATAAGGAGGGAAGGGGGAACACAACCAGGGGTTCACACACTTGTTACTCACTCCCTCCAAGGAAAAGGGGTCGAGGATCACACACGCTAGAGTCTCACTAGAAATACCAGGGTGGAGTCAAGGGACACAGGCAATCGTGGGGCCAGCCTCTCACGTGTGATTACCGGCGGTGGCTCATGGCCCCGCTGGTATGTTTTATAGCTGTCCTAATTGCTGCCTGTGGGTGCTCAGGGCGGGACTCGGCCCACTACAGAGCCTGACGTCCTGCCAGATGTGCACTGCGCCTGGACAAGTCAGTACACGCTGACTGTGCCTGCGATGGCCCCACCCCTCCGCCGCGTCGGAGTCCTGGGCCCCTGCGCATGCCCGCAGGTTGCCCAGCAACACGGGACCCACCATCCATCCGGCCTCTTGCCGCGGGTGGTGTGACAGTACCCTATCCCCCCATCCGAGGTCCCTCCCCCCACGACTAGGGTACGAAGGTCAGGTTTCGAAGGGTGATGGCAGTGAAAGGAATGGAGAAGGCGAGAGGCATGGACATTCATGGCGGGTTCTCATGAGCGTTCTGCTGGCCCATAATGTTTCCAATCAATGAGATAATATAAGCGAGAGCCCATGATGCGGGAATCTAATACAGCCCTGACTTCGTATTCAGGTCTACTGGAGAGAAGGACAGGAGGAGGCGGGACGGATCATTGGAGAGTATGGGCTGGACTTCGGGCCTTTTTCAAAAGGGATATGTGAAAGGAAGGGTGAATTCAAAAATGTGCGGGGAGGCCTACAGTAAAGGTTACGTCATTTAATTTACGGGTAATGGGGAAGGGGCCCATATACACATCATCTAGTTTAGCGGAGGGGCACATGGAGGGGTAATTTCGCTTCCAAACCCACACCAAATTGCCTACCTGTAGGGGGGGGCCCGGGGAGCCGTCGTTTGTCTGCCGACTCTTTGTACCGGAGGCGAGCCTTTCGTAGACAACGTTGGGCAATGTGCTGGGCTTTTTTAATAACCTTCACCAAGGCACCGGCAGCGGGTACAGATGTAAGGGGTATCTCTGGAAAACAAAGAGGAGGATGAAAACCATAAGAAACAAAAAATGGGATGTAGGCATATGGTGGGGCTCAGGGCATGAAGTCAGCACTGGGGGTGGGCAAGGAGGCAAGACCAAATGGCGGGGAGCAAGATTGGAGGGGAACAAGGAAACTAGGCTGGAAAAAAGGCAGGAAGGGGGCATAGTAAAGACAGGAACCAGAAATGTTTTCTACCCAGCTTCCTGCTGTCACTAGCCAGGCTCATATCCTGGCTAGCAACCAACCAGGAAGTTGGGAGTAGGGCTGAGATGAGAGAAAGTGTTCCTGTTCTACAGGGAAATACCAGCCTTTCGGGAGTGCTTGCAAGTGTTCTTTGGTAGTATTTCATCAGTCTCCGGTGATTCCGTGATTCCACCATTGTTGATATTGGTGCCTGAGATTTTTTAATAATTTCTGATCAATTTTGTCACTTCCCAGGATTTTGCATCATTTTTTGTCATTTTCGTAACTTTTTGTCACTTTTCATCACTTTCCCAGGACTTTTTAGGACTTTTACAACAATTTTACAGTACTTTTATGACAATTTCCAGCACTTCCTTGTCACTTAGCCGGTACGTTTGTATCTCCACAGCCCCTGGGGTGAATGCATGGTGTACATGGGACTTGGGATTGGCCCTGTAGCAGCTCTGTCCAACTCATAAAAAATAACAACAAATGGCGAAAACAGGGGGGAAGCCGGTATGGTTCTGCATCATGTGAATGACGATGAATGACCTGTTCTGCCAGAAACAGCATTTGCTGTGACTTGTTGTTTCAGACCTAGCTGGAAGTCGTGGCAGGGGTGGAGACAGACAGGAGGAGGGTTGTGGCCAGGGCAGCAGCAAGAGGCCCGTTGGGGGAATATTGAGCTAGAGGCACAATGAAGCAATGACACTGTAGGCCCACCCACTGCTCCAGGAACCCTGAGGCAAAGGTTCAAGACCTGGGACCTGACTCTGTGCCCAAAGCTGCATTTGATCCAGACCTACTACTTACAATCAAATCCCGTTAGTATGAAGAGGAGGTGGTGCAGTCTGACCCTATGGCATGTACAGCTTACCTGCTAATGGTCTAACTAGACCAAGTGAGGATTATTATACCCTCTGGTCCAGAGAGACCGGTGATTTGCTAATGGCCATGCAAGGAGTTTGTAGTGCAGGTCTCCGGAATCCCCACCAGTGCCTTAAGCACAAGTCAGCCTTCCTGCTGGGGTAACCAGCCAGGCATGTTGCCAGCTGGGCACATTGTGGTTGTTTACCTCCGTCTAGCAGCTAAAGTATGTCAACAGGCATTGGAGGGTGGGGGTGCATCAGGATGGAGGCCTCTTCCTGACATTCCAGTTGTGGCAGCTCATGCTAGGTGTTGTGCATAGACGTAGCCGCAACTGTTCTCACAGGGCTGGATTTTCCTTTCATTTAGTGCAGTTTCACACCAGGGGTTAGTTGAGTTGCTCCTGGTTTAGATTGGACTAAGTGCCCATTATCCACAGATATGATCTGAATCCTGCTGTGCTCTTGGGTGACCACTTTAAGTCAGGTGCTAGCTTTAAGGTTTGTATATTTTGCAATATGCCACACTCCTTTTTCTAACAGTATGAGAGTAAAGAGAGTGTCTGATTTCTCCTCCCTCTGCTTGTTGGTGACTTTCCTTCATCCCTTCTCTAACCTGCCCAGCTCAACTCTCCTCTGCCTTTCTCCAGATGGGGGTCTGTCTCAGCTTCTCCTGGCTTTCCTGCCCATCTCTGCTGTTTCTGTTCTAACTCTCTGACCAGCACTGAATACAGCACTTCCTGGTAAGGGCTCCCCTTTGATGTACAAAATGGCATTCTCATGTACACACACTCACATTCTTCTTGCTATTGTGACCTCCACAGCACACTGAGCAGAGGTCTGCACTGAGTTGCCTTCAGTGACGCTAATATCTTTTCCCCTGAGTTAGTTAATTTAGAAAGCTGCAAGGTGTATGAGTTCTTCAAATTATTCCTTCCATTGTGCGTTACCAAGCATTTGTTGACAGTAAATCAGCCATCCTGCTGATCAGTCCTGGTATTTCTCTCTGAAGTGCTTCACAGTGAGCCCTAAGCCACGTTCCAATGAACAGTTAATTCAATGTAGTTGGACTTCATTCTATTTTACTCCTGAAGCTGTCACGGAAATGCTAGGGAGTGGATCTGGTTGTGTCAGTGCAGGATCAGGGTCCAATGATCCAGATGAGTTGGTCCAAGGGTCATAGAATCCCAGAGCTGGAAGGGACATCAGGAATCATCTAGTCCAGCCCCCTGAACCACTGCAGGATTTGCTGTACTCCAACCATCTGCACAGAGTTGGTGAGTCCAGGTGAATCATGCAGGTTTGGAGTCGAAGGGTCTGCATGTTCAGGGCATCAGGGTGGACCAGAGGACAAGATGGACTAGGGTGCCAGATGGACAGGCAGGAAGCACACAACGGGCAGGCAGACATAATCAGAAGGGTGGGCTCACAGGGTGTCATGGAGTGGGTTCTTCAGGCATCATGGAGGGGGCATTTGTAGCAGATGTAGAGCAGACATCGTATCAGACACCAAACCACAACCCAGGAACATGGGCAGGCAGACAGATGGGCAGGAGCAGAAGGACCAGTTCCAGGGCAAGAGGCAGAAGGACTAGTTTCAACTTTCCAGACAAGGGACAGACAAACAGAATTCAAACAAAGCTAGTCCAAGCACACACTAGGAACAGGACAAAACAGACCCGATACAAAGGCAGATGGAGTGGAACAGACACAAACCAGGATAGCAACAGGAAGGTGAGACAGATGATCTATCCAGCTTCTTGTGGCTGCAGGCTTGCCTTTTATATTGCAGTCAGCCAACCAGGAAGCTGAGGGTATGGAGCACGGCTGAGGAAGGGTGTGGCCTAGCACCAGGGAGGCTGTCAGCACTAGCCCTGGGCTCTGGCCTGGGTGCCTTGATGGTGATGGGGAGCCACTCACCACCTCCAGGGCTCCAAGAGTGCTGTTGAAGCCCTGGTCCTTACAGAAATGCTCACATGATCAAAGAGCTAAACCAAAGTTGTTTGGGAGAAGAAAGAGATGTACGAATGCCTGAAAAATCAGATGTACATACACTCCTTTGGTTTGTATTTCAAAGAAACTGTTCATATGAACACTTATCAGTGTGAGGCTAGGGACCTTGGTTCAATGATCATTACATGCTGGCTAGGGGGGAAATTGATGCAGTACTACTTCGGTTTAGTACTGGAGCAGGTGTTTTTGTTGAATTGTATTTTCGTGTTTTGCTTGTATTTTATATTTTTGTGAGCCGCCCTGAGCCTTCAGAGAAGGGTGGGGTAAAGATACCAATAAATAAATAAATAATAAATAAATACATTTGGCTGCTGAAGCTGAAAACAAACAATAAGGAATGGGTCACTCCATGAGTGCTCTAGTCCTTGCTTTTCTTGTGTGCTTTCCTTTAGTCATCTGGTACTGGCCACTGTTGGAGACAGTAAGCCACATTCTGCTCTCAGTTACCCAAGTGTAAATCCAAAGTTACTCCAGATTTACACCAGAAAAACTATTCCCAGAATTCAGTGCCTGCAACAGTTAGTGCAAACCCGCTTTCAGGAAGGATAATCTTGCACCATTAAATCAATGGCAGTCGTCAACATTAATGCCTGAGGATTTTCCTGCCTGTGTTAATACTACTGGCCTCTATTAACAATCTTCAGACAAAAGTCCATTGCAATTATACAAGATACTGCGCTAGACAGATCATTGATCATACCAGTATTACAGGGAGTGTCAAAGAGCTGACTCGGTAACACCTCCTTTCTTGTTAGTATGTGTTGCTTCTGCAAACAGTCTGTGCATGGATGGGGAGAGCTCACCCACCTGCTGGGGGCAGCAGGAAAAGTCCTAGGGAAATAGTCACACTATACAAGGTAAGGCCTGTGTGCACGTTCCCAGGTGTTGGAGCTCCTTTGATTTACAATACATGCTTGCTGCAACAGGGCTGGGTTTTTGTTGTCCACACTTGTCATGCTTACTTGAATTTGTTGTTAGCTACCCCAGAGGACAGCTCTCTCACTGCTGAACTGGTCACACTCACTATAGTCTGAACCTGTTTTTAGATGTGCCATTGGGCTCGCAGATTTAAATAATCCACCATTAGAAAAGTTGCGCAGGCAGCGTTTAGATGTGCCACCGCCACTGAAAACCATGGCTCACGCATTCCTTTGAAACTGCATTGGTAAAACCTCAATATTGAGGTTTTACCAATGCAGTTTATAAAGAATGCATGAACTGCGGTTTTCAATGTCAGCGACTCATCTAAATACCACACGCACAACTTTTCTAATGGCGGATTATTTAAATCCACGAGCCCTCCCGGTGCCACGTCTAAAAGTGCCCTGAGACCACCCACACTTATGTCACTACTTCTGAGCTTCAAGTGGTTCTTGAGCTCATGTTCTGAATGAAGCTGTGCCTCAGCAGTTTAAATCTGCACTACGTCCCCAGTCTGTGGCTTTCTGGTTAATTAATACTGAGTGCTGCTGTGTCTCCGGAGCCAGTCAGGCCTGAATGTTGTGGTACAGACACACTGTCTGTTGTGGGTGTTCAGAAGATGCATTATTTTTTTCTGAGTAAACCCTTCCTCCCATAGAGCTACTGCTTGCTGCTGCTCACATGGTAGATATGCCTGGATTCTTTGAGAAGGCAAAGTGCTGCTGCACTTGAATTTTTACAGCATCTTGCAATTTTTTAATGACCTTTTGGATAATTGTCCCTCTTTACTGCGGAAAGGTATTTACTACCCTTCGTACTCTGTCTGCCTCCCCACCCCTTCTTACCAACTTTCTCCCCCTCCTTAACTGTGCTGTTCTCACAAGATATGATCTTGTAAATTTACAATGCACTTGCTGCCTTAAAAGCAGTTACCTGCATTCATTTTTATGGGACTTTATGATAAAAAGTGGATCACATTTAATTTGTTGTATCACAATCAAAGGACCTGAACCTGCAGTCAGGAAAACTCTGGCTACAATGAGGAGCTTTGTTTGAGGGCTGAGCCCACATGAGGGGTGGGTGTGGCTCTGTCTTTTAAACAAAGAGACAGATTTTGGCATGTCCCTGAGTAACACCCACCTTGAATGGGATTGCTCTAGGGGTGAGGAAGTGTTACTCAGTGTAAGAGCTATAAAGTATTTTCAGGAGCTGTACCATAAGTGTGTTTTAGTAACAGTTAGCATGGTCGTATGATGGTAAAAGATGGATCTTTTCATGGTAAAAAGTGCTTATTTCACAGAAGATCAAGTTTAAAAGCAAGGATTTTGTGATTAAATCTATTGATTAAAGCAGAAAAATAGTGTTATCATATTTAGAATCTATATTTTTCCTTATTAAATACCATACATATATTTGCATTTAGTAGAATTCTCAGTTCCAGGGCATTTCTCCCTTTTGAAGATGAAGGATGCCTCCACATGGGCTGTGGCAATCTCCGCACGCCCAGTGGTGCTGCCACACTTCAGGGACAGCACAGGGAGAAGAACAGATGGTCAGCCCTTATGGAACAGCCAGGCAGGTGGGCCAGTCACTGTAGGCTGAGGTACCGGTCACACAAGTGGGCGTCCAGCCCTGCCCCACTCCTCCTCCGGTTCGCCCACTATCCTGCCCGCGGCCATGATGTGGCCACCCGCTGCTCAAAGCCCCGCAGCATCTGTGCCATGCGGTGGGGCAGACGGGGACCGGGCACATGAGTTGTGCTACCACACCTTGGTCAGCCTTACCTCACTTTGGGTAAGGCTGCTATGCACTGCGCCCCTGGCCTTTTTCTGAGGACACAACACGTAGCAGCAGCTGCCTGTTCTCCCACACAGCAGGAGGAATATCTGATGACTGCCAGGCACACAATACACTGCATCATGTGGTAAGGCTGCCAGCAGTGGGTCAAATCTGCCCAAGGCACAGTACGTGCATCGTGTGGCTGCTGCTGGTGATTTTTTTTCAATATAAATAAATAAAAATTGAAAAAATAACAGAAGAGTCAGCAGAGTGTTTCCCATCTGTGATTCAGCTGGTATCTCTTCAGTTGCAGGCATTTTAAAGACAAGCTCTCTGTGATGTGTTCAGTCGCAGAGAAGCAAACTAAACTGGATATTGTGGGCCTGGCAGTGTGTCAGCAAAGTAAATGTCTGTTGTATATTTTTTTTTAAGTGCTAAAGATGGGGATTTTTCATGGGCAACTGCATATAACACAGTACTGAGTAAATTTCACAGAAATCGTGAAATCTGCAATAACTGAAAAAAATATGGCATTAGTATGAGGCTCAGGTTCTGCTCCCAGTTACACCAGTGCAAATATAGTTATTGCAGATTTATACCAGAAAAACAGGAACAGAATTCAACCCCTGTTAATGACTAATGCAAACTCATTTAACAAGTGTTAATAGTACTGTCCCATATTTAATGCCTATCTCTCTGGCAGGAGTCCAATTGTAATCAAATAAGAAATGCTGCATAGAGTCCTGGATAATATATAAATAACAGACATTACAAATCACAGGTTCCTAGTAGATTTCTCTGCTTATTGATCCCATAGTCACAAACTCAGTAAAGATTTTGCTAGTAAATTGGTGGTTAATTGTTATAGAATAACTTCCTTATTAAAGCCTAATGACTCTGATCATAGAAGGGGGATGGGCTCTCTCCAGGTAGATTGACAGGTATCAGCATCCAACAGCACTTGGGGCGTTTCATGGGTTACTTTGATTCCTTGGGAGGAAGAAGGTTGAACCGCAGGCTCCGTCAACCCCACATATTCCCATTGGTTCCAAAGCCATTGGTGTATGTGCATTAGAAGTCCAAAGCACTTGATATCCATATCAGCTTAGGCCAGAGCAGTAGAAAAGTTAAACTTCTGAAAGTTACATCTGATAAAAGAAGGGCTTTCTGCCTTTCAAAGGTAGCAAGGAGAGGCCAGGCCGAGCACTGCAAGACAACATAAATGATTTAAGACCCAACGATTTTGCAAGGGAAACGTTAAAGACAGAGTCTATCCTTTAATGTAACCCTGGTTCTTCTAAAAGCTTTAAGCTAGGAGTTGACTCATCATGTCAGTGCCAAGAAGATCCATTGACCCTGAGTTCAGTGCTGAGAAATTGAGAAATGTTCTTTTTAATGTCTATTCAATAAATACAGCATCCTCCTCTCCATGGGCTGAGCTTGCCACTTCAAATCCATTACCGCACGCTGTTGCTGACTGACAAGTTGTCCTGAGACAATGGTGGCCGTGAGATGAGGTTAACCCTTGCTGAGGGTCTGTAAATCTTGGGAGCTGCAAGACTTTTGCTCTCTGAAGTCCTTGAAAATCTGGGGGATATTTGAATTGATGGGAATTTGCTGCTGTTGCTGTGTATGCACCATCCTGGAGCAAGGTGATGTGCGTCAATAATACAAAACAGCCCAGGCAGCACAGATGGGATTGCTAACCCCCTCCCCTTGGAAGAGAAAGCAGAGAGTGGCCTGGAACCTGCCAAATAGGTTTTTTTCAGACGTGAAGCTGCCACACATTCCCACACATTTCTCATGCCCCATGGTAATTCCTACGTCACGTGTGTTGGCCATCCCCGGGTAGGTGGCCATGCTTCCATCCCAAATTGGGGTAGCCCATACCATGCTTCCAGAGGTCGGGAAATGGCGAGGAGAAGATCCATGGCTGCAGCTACCACTGACGTGGGAAAGCATGGCCAGGCGTGGTGTCACATCAGTTCACCATGCCCCGAGGCGTGGCTAGATAGCCCCATCCAGAAGGGGGTAGGACACGCTGTACATCATTGTCAAGCAATGAAGCAGCATCAGGCTGTCACCTGGGAGATTTAAAGGGCCAGCTCAACAATGATGGCTTCACAATGATGGAAGAGGTGAAGTGAGAGGAGCCCCATGTGCAGCCGACAGGCCCAATTCGGCTGCAGCAGTCCATGACTGCTTGGCTGAGGGACAGTTAGGGGTCTTTCAGACGTTCCGTTTTTTTCGAATTAAATCATAATTTGAATGTATCATGCACGTCTGAAGTCCCTAATGCAAGTTATTGTGGTCAATATCGCACTAAAGAAATCCGAATGTCAAAGCTACTCAAACCTATCTTTTTGGTGTCCGGTTTCAATAAATCCGCACTTTACAGCAGTGTGAAAGCAACATTGTAGTGGTTTTAACTGGTGCGAAATATTTTCTGCATGTGAATGCAACCATGCTTCCAAGTGCGCTGTTTTACTCCTGCCCCTACCGGAAACAGTGAGACCAGCTGGGGCCCTGCACTTGCCTTGCTGAGGGCAGGCTTCTCCCCCCAAAAGTTCTTCTGCCTCCCCTCCATGCTTCCCGTCCCCTTCCATCATCTGCCTCTGCCTCTACCTCCTAGTAGCGCTGCAGCAGTAGCAGCAGCGGGACACCAGCACTCTGATCGGACTGTGAGATAAGGCAGAAGGTTGCTGCCTTGTAAACAACATTCTTTGAGTTGACTCCGAACATTCTCACAACTGGGTTGTGCATGTTCACCCTATTCAAATAATAGACCACATGATGGTCTCAAGCTTCTCTAGTATAAAAAGCACTCTCCCCCTCAGAATGACCGTTCCTTCCAACCCTTTCTAGACATACAAGAAAAAAAAATCCATGCGGGCTGGAAGGTTGTGTGTTGTGAGAATGTTCAGAGCCATCTCAAAGAATGTTGTTTACAAGGCAGCAACCTTCTGGCTTCCCACAGGCCACTTCCTGTAATTGAACCACACTGAGCAGCCGGGTAAGCGTGCACTACAAGAAGGTCTGAATGTGTTATTTCGCTGTAGTTAAAACCAGTATGGCATGCATGTGAATGCAACAGGACTTGTTAACAGCGAACTATTGAGAACCGATTTTTTAAAAAATCCAGATAATTGCTGCATGTGTGAATTCGCCCTTAGATGTTAAATATGAGGGATGGCTGTATGGTAAAGGTGTGTGTACGTGTGTGTGTGTGTGTGTGTAGGGTATGGCTTGACAAATGTTGAGGTGGCTGATGCAAATCTATGCCCTGGTCCCCAATAGGAAAATAGAGCTGTAGCTGTCCAGGATGCCCCACCAGCCTCAACCCAGGATGCTTCCAACCAACCATGTACATGGGGAGACACTTGGGGCCACCAAGAGATGCCAGCCTTCATCAGGTTATGGGGGGATGAGCAGACCCAGCGAGATCTGGTAATGCGCCACCAGAATGTTCTGGTGTTCGAGACCATATCACACAGGATGACACAACCAGGGTTCCACAGAATGGGGAAACAATGCCAAAGCAAGGCAAAAGATCTCAAGCAGGGTGACAAGGCGATCATTGATAACAACAATAAGTCCGGGCACAGGGCATGCACAACCCCCTATCATGACCTCCTAGATAGGTTCCTGTGCGTGAGGGGGTCAATTGTGGCACCATGCATCGTGGGCTCTGCCACATTCGAGGGTCGCACCAGGGTTGTCCTGCCCCCCATGCCTCCAGAGCCTGAAGAGTCACACCCGGGTGCCCATCATCATTCGGACGATGAACCCATACCATCAGGGATCATGTCTGCTTGACCCCAGCATGCCGCCCCTCCACCTTCAGATAGCAACTCAGAGGCCTCGGAATCTGACATGCCCCAGATGTTGACAGGCAGTACAAAGCAGCTGGTAGGGAGCCAATGTTGACCACAGACACCTGCTCCAGATCTGAGGGTAAAAGCACAATGAGGCGAACAATGGGATTGAGCGGGGAGGAGTGGAGTGGGGGCTCATGTGGACTGCAATGCTTCAATTGGGCACACGCCTGGAGGGGGGGATGTGAAGGGGAATGGGGGAACAAAGGGTAAAGCACATCAAACCACACTCCCAATCGACACGTTGCATGACCTCAGATGCCAGGGAGTATGTGGAGACCTCTAATGTGGACAAAACAAGTGCTGCTGGACCATCCGTGGATGCCATGATGTGTCCTGATGAAGGTAGGCAAAGGGCAATCAGAGGGATTTGAGGGGGGGAGGCAGTAATAGAAGGGTGATGGGGGTTGAGAGGTGATGGGTTTGCATAAACATGCCCATGATGGAGGGCCATGTCCACAGTCCACACCCATGACACAAAACAAACTAATACCGTTTACCTTCATATGCATGGAGCCAGGAACCCTGGATAGGTGAGCAAGGTGGAAGGGATGCACCACCAGCAGCTGAAGGTAGATATGGTTACACGGAGGGCCATCAAATGATGAGCCACAGTTCCCGAGGAGGGGGGAAAGGGGGGATGAATTGACCCATATAGATATACCCCACATTCTACCTAGGCACCCCAATGTCACATCCACTTCAAGAGCAGTTTACACCGCCCCCTCAACACACAGTAACCCTGTGACCCTACTCCCGCTGCCTTGACTTCCTATCCTCCAACTCCTCCCTTGACCCCCTCCAATCTGGCTTCCGCCCCCTTCATTCTACTGAAACTGCTCTTGCTAAGATCACCAACGATCTTCTGGTGGCTAAATCTAAATGTCTCTATTCCATTCTTGTCCTCCTTGATCTCTCTGCTGCCTTCGATACTGTTGACCACTCACTCCTGCTGGATTCCCTTCACTCCCTTGGCTTTTGTGGCTCTGTCCATAACTGGTTCTC
>QEPC01005751.1:138538-149775 GCA_003113815.1 Sphenodon punctatus | reverse complement strand
ACATGGACCTGCCTGCTGTCATTCTCATCGTAACCAAGCCAAGTACGTGCACTTGAGACCTCGCATCTTCATGAATGTTAGACCCCTTGTCTCTCCCTCTGTTCCCCTTCCTAAGTCTCTCCCCCAGCTCCTGTCTCTCAGATTGTAAGCCCTAGGGGCAGGGACCGTGTCTATTTTATTACTTTGTAAAGTGCCAGGTACACTTCTGGTGCTATATAAATGTTTGTTAATAATAATAATAATAACCCCCACCCCCTATCCAAACCACCCAACTGCCAGTGAAAATGAACAGGTATAATCGCTTCCAGCTATGGGAGCATTAAATAATCACCTGTCCACTAATCCTTCCCCACAGAGCATCCAGCCCATGTTGAAGATATCCTGAGGGGACCTGTACATGGAGCCGAGAGGATGAGGCAGTACTGTGCAAGGGCTTGCCTGCGCCGTGAAGACCTGGCAGAAGATCTCTTTCACATGAGGACCAGGCAGGGGGAAGAGATTAGGGATGCCATGCAGCATATGGAGGTGGGGCAGGATAGGTCAATGTAGCAGCTGGCTGTTCACCAAAGGAACCTCCTTTCAGAAATGAGGAAGGACCAGTGGTTGGAAAGGGGGGGATTGGAACAAACACCTCCAGCGGATCGATACCCTCCAATAGTCACTCCAGATGATGCATCAGCAACACATACAGTGGATGGATGATTCACTGAACCTCAGAAGGTCCCTCATCATCCATGGCAGGGCTGCTGGCATCTCGATCACTGCAACTGGGCTAGCATTACCCAGACCTGCACCACCTCATGCCCCACTTCCATGTGCCCCATCTGATCCTCCCCACAGGGAACCAGCACTACCAGCCAGATCCTGAAGGGCCTGTCTCCAAAACCCAGTCCCTGCTCTGTGGCCTGAGACAGACATACCCTCCACCAGCCAGCAGGGAACCAGCTGGCAGGCACTGCCCTTAACAGCGGCTGGAGATGGAAGGCAACTTGATGCACCTGTCGCGTCACAAGATTTGGAGGCTAATGAATCAACAACCTCTCCTCCACCACCAAGCTTCAAGAGAGGGCATCCAAAGAAATGCAAGGGGGGCAGGGGAAAGGACAAGCAATAATATGCTATAACTCACAATAAAGTTTTTACCTGCATCATTATGCTCATTTTGGTGATATTTGGAGGAGGTGCTTTAATTTGATTGTAACTCGTTGATCTGCATGCACCAGTCCTGGGTCCATGGAAGAGAGGTGACTACCGGAAGTCACCCATTAGACCTTTTGCCCCCCCTCCGCCCAACCTTCCCCCCACCACACCCCAACTCCTACAGTGCCCCTGTCTATGGTCCTGACACTTCAACCATGATGGATGCGCTGCAGTGTTCATCTAGTTCTTGGGTGTTGATATAACAAGTTGTTTAGGCTGTGGAGGCAGAGTGCATAAGGTGATTGGATACTGGCATGCGATGAATGTACTGAGGGACGTGTCTGAGACCTGAACTGTTTTTATACCAATCAGAGTGCAAGGAAAGTTATGGGATGGTGAGGGTCTGGGTGCAATAACAGAGCCAATAGGGGTACTAATATGACAGCTGGAGCAGGAGAGGAATTAGGCAATATCACGGTGTTTTGCTCCTAATCTATGCCAGACCGTGGTCCAGGCATGACACCTTGGCTCAGAGCTGCCCATATCCTCTTTGCATAGCAGTACTCTCTTGGGTTGTCTTCCTGTCTGTAGAGGGGTATGGGTCCTGGGGCACAACGAGGCACTAGTTTGTAAAGAGCAGCCCATGTGTCTCGCATATATTATGCAGCACACAGCTGGCCCCAATCATGAGAGCAACAGTCTCCACTTTGAAGTCGAGGCATGTGGCCAGGCATCTCCAGCATTGCTTTAGGGTCCCGAACGACCTCTCCACAACCATGTGGGCAGCGCATAAATAGTTATTATAATGCACCTGCTAAGGAGTTCGGGCCACCATCAGAGGAGTGGATAGGCAGGGTCCCTGATGATGGCTGGGGGCATTGCCACCCCCTCTATGTGGGTCATGGTAGAGTCCCCAAACTCCCCCATGCACATGCGGGGAAACAGAGGGGAGATGGCAAGGATCTGTACACCATGGCTGCATCCGGAGTGCCCAGTGAAGATGTCAGTGAAGCAGCCACTGTCATAGACAACTGTCTGGAGCTGTAGGGAGTGATATCCATGGTGATTGATGAACTCTGTTGCTTCATTGTTGGGGGGGGCGGAGGATCTCGATGTGTGTGCCATTGATCACACTGATGCAGTTAGGGAAGCCGGCTGTTTGGAATCCAGACATGACCTGGCACTGGTCAATGAGCTGGATCATCTGGTCAAGGAGAACCACCTCCATGGCCTCACAGAAGTCAAGGATGATGGTAGAGACAGTGCTGATCTCTGTGGCAAAATGCCCCTGTTTCCCTACCAGAGTACCCTAGACAAACACTCTGCTACACCCTATCAACCCCCCTGCCTCAGGGTCTGGACAAACGCAAGGTCACAGGACAAGTGTTCTGGGCCTGCTCCAAAAGCCAAGGACAGGGATAAGCATCTCAAGGTGAATACCATGATTTCTCACCTAAGTGACATCACAGGTCAGAGGGCTCAGGCAGTTCACCTGGATTGGAGAAACCCCTACCTGGGGGCGATTCCCAAAGGGGAGGAGGGGTCGAGCTTAAAAAGCCAGGACACACCTCTTCCTCTCTCTTCCTCTCTCCTCACTCGCACACTGAGATCTCTAGCAGACGCTGCTAGACTGGTGACCTCCCTTCCTGGAGGTACACATGGACTGCATGGCTTAACAGGAACTCTGTACCTCTGGCTTTGCTAGAAGAAGGACCTGAACCCCATAGCAAAACCATCACCTATGGAGACTTGATCAGAACCAGCGTGAGTACTTGCCTGCTACATCAGCTACAGTTGTATGAAGATGCATTCTAAAAGGGCTAACAGGTTATTTATTATTATTATTAACAAACATTTATATAGCGCCAGCAGTGTACCTGGCACTTTAAAAAGTAATAAAATAGACACGGTCCCTGCCCCTAGGGCTTACAATCTGAGAGACAGGAGCTGGGGGAGAGACTTAGGAAGGGGAACAGAGGGAGAGACAAGGGGTCTAACATTCATGAAGATGCGAGGTCTCAAGTGCACGTACTTGGCTTGGTTACGATGAGAATGACAGCAGGCAGGTCCATGTTGCAAGGATAAGGGTAAACCGATCGTAGGTATAGGAATAGTGGCTCAGCAGAATAAAGAGTCAGACAGAGCAGAGCGAAAGAGGTGAGTTTTAAGGAGAGAGGTCCAACAGAACTGCCTCGCATTGCTCAAGGATTATCACCCCTTGGTTCTCGGTGTAAACTTTACTTTTATTACTTTTATATGTACTAGTAAAGTCTAAGTTTTCTTTTTACCCTACTGGGTGTGTGTGTGCATTATTGGCTGAGCATTATACATCTCCTTAGGCCAGGTAACCAGGTCAAGCTACTAAAAGTGGGGGGGACTACCTATTGGGCTAGAAGCCAGCAGCTTTGGTACCAAGGGAAGCCTTCCTTGGGTAACTCAGGGGTTTGGCCTCCATCGCAAGGAGGAAACCCCAGGAAAGAGTGCTGGAAACAGGGAGTGCTCTTGGGAAGTTGTGAGACTTATGCCTGTTGGGGTTCACATTTCCTGAGTGGTGTGAATGCCCTCTGGGGATAAACTTGGGTGGTGGCAGCGGAATATTAAGGGTTTTCGGGAGTTTGCCAGCTGTGGAAACCCCTGGTCAGAGATTTGGAGAAACACAGTGAGGTGGGTGGCTCAGCTGTATAGCGCACCCTACTGGCATTTCACCACAATCCCCACTCCAAAGTGCTGTGCTACTGACCTAAAGGAGTCCAGTGTGGCCAGGGACCATATGGCGATGGTGTAACGCTGTACCACGGGGATGGGCGCCCGCATATGGTGCGTCTTCGCTCGAGCCATGAGGAGAGGCAGTGCACTATCCTCATGTCTAGAGCTCGTTCCATTCAGAAGGTTGCATGCCATGCTTCATCATCCCACTCATTGAGTACCCTCGACCACCATTGGGCAGCTTGGGGAACGATCCAGTGGCGGCCATCGATGGGCATTGCCATGTAGATCCTGGTGGTGGCTGCAGCAATGCACCACTGTGGCATTGTCTGATTCGTTTCTGGCTACTAGCGGGGTTAAGCAGTGCTGCGTCCTGACTCCATGTTTATTTAATATTTTAATTAATGATATAGTTGGAAATCTGCATCAAAATGAGGGCCACTCCCCTTATGTAGGTGGACGTCCTGTCCCAATTTTATTATATGCAGAAGATATGGTCTTACTGGCCACAACAAGGGTTGGCTTGAATCGTCAGCTGGTAAGGTTAAGTTCATATTGTGAGGATAACCATCTTAGAATTCATAGGGACAAGACAAGGATCTTAATCTTTTCTAGGAAGTCTAAAACGTTTACATGGAGTTTGAATATCTGGATCACTTGAGCAAGTCTCGAAATATAAATATCTAGGCTTGTGGTTCGCTAGTACCGGAAATTGGAGAGCGCATATGGACAGTGCCAAATTAAAGGCAACACAGATGGCAAATGGCTTGCTGAAATTCTGGAAGTCGCAGGGAGGGAAGAGGACAGCTGCAATGGTAAAACTGATCCAAGAAAAGTTACTCCCGCAAGTGTTATATGGGGCAGAGATTTGGGGGACAACATACACTGACCAATTAGAACCAGTCCAGAACAAGATCTTGAGAATTATTTTAGGAGTTCCACGAGGAACTCTGTCCACCTTCTTGAGATTTGAAACTGGCTTGGTTTCAGTAGGTACTAGAGTCAGTCTCCAAATGCTGGGGTTCTGGTTAAGATTGCGGGAAATGGATGTAGGACGTCTGCCAAGTATTTGTCTGCATCAACAGGCAAACCGATTTGCAGACTATATTTGGTATAAATCTATTGTCCAATGTCTGCACCAGAAAGGCTTATCAGTCCCTAGTATGATCCAATATTCCCAAGCCCAAGCTAAGCCTATAATTAAAGCTCAGATTTTTGACATTGCACAACAGTTAGAAAGAACGACTGAGCAAAGGATAGCTCCTTGGTATCCCTTTTAAAAAATGAATCTAGAGTTTGAGGGATATCTATCTGATATCCTGGATTTTCATTTTTAGAGGGCTTTGACTACCTTGCGATTTAATATGATGTTTACAAAGGTGTTAGACGGCCGACTGCATGGAATTCCTGCAGAGTTGCGTTTTTGCCTCTGTGGACAACTTGTAGTGGAAGATCTGCAGAATTATCTTTTAGAATGCCCAATGTTTGAGGGTATTTGGAAAGAAGTTTTTGGAGATTGGTTTAAAGCCAGGGCCCATTGGGACCCGCAATTATGAATATAATTTTTGCTGGCCAACTCCAATAAAGAGATTACTACCAAAGTTGCCAAATTAGCGCTAAAGATGGAAATCGATAGGAAAAAGAAAGTAGAAGGAATTCTTAATTAGGTATGAACTAGGATTGGCTATAATCTTAACAATAATAAAAAATATTTTTTTAGCTAATTGTATGGACATATTAAATGGTGTGTTTATTTAGAGCATTTAATGTTATTTAACATAAGATTCCAGTATTGATATATTTGTTGTATTGTTTAAATTGTGGTGTGTTTTTTTAATGATGTTTTTATAATTTAATGGCTGAGATTTTATTTTGTTGGTTTGTAATGTTGTTTGTTATGATCTATGGTTAAGACAAATAAATATATATTAATTTTCTTTTTTTTAAAAAAAAATGCGCTATTGCAGGCTCCAGACCATCCTCCACAGCTGGCCATTGTTCTGGCGCCGCACTGAAATAATTCGCCTCATGGAGCATAGATGTGACAGTGCCAGGAGGCCTGCCATGTGCTGCCTGCTCCTGAATGAGCTCCTGAACAATGTGGCCTGTTGCTTGAGCAGGGTCAGGAGGATTGTGCATGATCTCTTGCGTAGCTCAACACCAGCTATAGTGAGGAGCTCATGCTGCCAGAATCACTCTGCAATGCAGTGAAGTAAGTGCCTCCGGGAGGCTACCTGCCCCACATCCATGGTGCAGTTCACAAGAAGGAGCAATAAGGCTAACTCGACCACGAGGGCGTTGTATACCATACTGCTCAGAGGCAAACTAAGGCTGAGGAGCCTGTGCAGGATCCCGTTCTATATAGGCACTCATTGGTGACCTCAAGGTTGGTGCAACGCCCCATGTCTTTGCCCTAACCATTATGGTCTCTGTAATCAGCATGTGAGGTTGTGGGTCTGCAGCAACCATCCCAGTAGCTATGCAGATCAATGTGTTACCATGGTCCATACGTGCCTCCATCCCTTTCATAGATCCTGCATTCCTCGAACAGTTCCCACTCCTTCTACTCCCCATTCATTCCCTGCAACTGCCCTTGGTGTCTGCATGCCACCCTTATCTTCCAACCTTGTGGGAGTGCTGGAAACCTCTGTCTGGCTCCAGTTTCCACCGATGCACCCCATCTCATTCCTTCCTTCTTTCTTGGAGCAAACTGGTCATAGCTGCTAATGGCTCTGGCTCTGGTCCTCATTTCCTAGGCCATCCCAGCACCTGTGATTGGAGTGTTTGGGCTACCATGTCCCTGGTGGACTTGTGGCACAGAGGTGACATACAGCAGTTGCTTGGCTCTCCAGATAGTGCAAGGACTGGGTATGACCTCTTGTCCTCCGAGTGCCTGTCGCTTGGTCATCCCGTCAGTGGGCCGGAGTGCTGGGTCCAGGCCCGGGAGCTAGGGCTCCGGCCCTTTGTCGATGCTGTTCCACACCTAGCCATGGTGCTGGTACTCCCTGGGGCCCGGCAGAGACCCTCACATTACGGGAGATCTATGGGCTGCCCGACTTTCGCCTTTGCCTTGTGATGGAGGCGCCCTCCCATTGCCTCTCGCTTACCCAGACCATCACCGGGGCCCATGGACATGGGCGATCTTGCAGTGCCTGCCTCAATTGTCTGCTGAAGCTGGGTCAACTTGATGCCCCCCCCAGTGAGCCAGATCAACTGGAGGAGCCTTCAGGTGCCAAGCTCAGGACTTTCTATGATGTGTGGACTCACCCTGACATGCAGGTGAGCCTGACCTTTGGGGATCCTTTCAAGCCATATTACCTGGTCATGGGGGAGCAGGGCTACCGGAGGGGTATGTTTCAGTGGACCTCTTATGTGGAGCATGTCAGACTGCCAACACCCCCTCCCCCCCATGCACAGCCTCTATGGAACCGATAGCTGGTGGCCCTTGGTGCCGGTGGTCTCCATGGTGAAGAGCTGGATGGGACCCGATCTGGTCTCCTACTGCAGTGCCTCATGACACTGGTGCCCCCTCTATCATCGTGGACTGGTTGAGACGTGCATTCGTGGCCAAGCCCCTGAGTTGACTGATGGACATTTGGAAGGGTTTGCTTTCCTATCCCCCTGTGCCTTTTAAAAATGTTACTACTCTCCATAGGTCAGCTTTGTTAGGAGCATTGATGTGCCTAATGATTCTTCCCGCTGGGATATAGGTTATCTGATTTGCTAGCTGCACTGTATACAGGACTTTCAAATAAACCACCCTTTGCTCTAGAGGCTTCCCTCTTTGTGCTTTACAGGGTAACGATCAGCTGTATACTCGGGCACTTTCTGATTTTGGCTGTTTGCAACTGGATCTCCATGCTGCCCTATGCCCGGCTGTGGGCATGGCTGCGAGCCGGCTGGGCTTCATTTGCTCTTGAGCTGCCATGATTGCATGCTGGTGTGGGGGGCGTGGCTTGGGAATGGGTTCACCATGGCATGGGGACATTGTCGTGTTTGTTACGCTGCCACATGCCGGTGTTTGGGACCCATCATGTTTGGCCTCACATGCCACCCTGCCCCGCCCCATGGGGTCAGCCACATCCTGGGATGGGACGATGCATGGTGGTCACTCCCCAGCATCACGTCTGAAAACACCCATAGTCTCCTGGCATTCCAGAGAGCACTGTAGCAAGGAGCCTCTGGAAGGAGCAACTGAGAGGCTGTGCCATTAGAGGCTTTGAAACACCTGTATTGTATGGATGTTGGGATCAGATCACAATTGTTTGGGGAGCCCCGAACATTCCAATAATAATAGGAGTGTGTCATTATGTCTTACTGTCATTCAGTGAGACAGTCAATAAATATGAAAGTCCATTTAAGTCCCTGTCTCTCAGTGTCAGACTGGGACAAATGCCAGTGAAGCCAGTTTTTACTTCTTTTCTTAGGTATTAGTGCCTGAGCCCCACACATCCATTAACATATTAATCCTCACGGTCTTCCCTGATTCTCCCTGTTACCTTGGGCAATTAATTTCTTGAAGTAGGCTCTACTTCATTTTCTCAGTACCTCTCTGCCTGGGGAAGGGTTTGAGTGGGATCAGGACAGAGCAGGGGTGCTGGTCATAGTAATAAATGAATTATTGACACACTCTATCCTTGTCTCTGCTGTTCTTCAGGATCAGCAGGATTAACCAGGAAGGCAGGGTTTGGGTTGGCCAGTCTCTGGATGTATAGAACACTGCCTGGCTTCCAGGATTCCCATAGGTGGAAGGTGACAGCAAGGCAGAAATGTCTCTAGGAAGGGACAGGGACACCAGAACAAATCCCATCTCTCATCAAAGTGCTGGAGCTGCTCTGGACAAAGGAAAAGTCAAAATGTAGAGAAATTGTTCCTAAAATCTTTGAATATCAGCAAAAGAGATAAGGGATAATTTTAAAAAAATAAGAACTGTGGTAAAAAATACCAGCCTGTTTTATGGACCCAATCCATGCCCAGGCTGTGGGGTGATTTGGGGCTTCAGGCCTGGGCCGTGGGGGGGAATCATAGATTAAAGCCACACAAGACAGAACTGGCTGGATTCCCCTGCCTTCCCCGGGGAGATCAAACACAGCCACCACACTTTGGGCTGGTGAGGAGAGGGTAGTCCAAATGAGCATCCCCCCTCCCCCCGTGGCTCTCACCAGCCCCTCCATGCCATGGGTCCGGCCCAGGACATGGGGCTGGACTCCTAGATTCCTGCTGTAGGATCAGGCTCACTGCCACTAGACAGCTGATGCGGGGCGGGGGGGGGGAGAAGGAGCATGGATACTCCCCACCTGCTAAACAGCTGATTGGGGGAGGGGGCAGAGGAGCACATGTGCTCTCCCCGCCTGCAGAACAACTGATCAGGGGAGTGAGTGGAGGTGAGCGTGCATGTTCCTAAAGACCCCCCTCCCCCAATCAGCTCTTGGGGGTGGGTGGGGAGAGCATGTGTGCTTCTCTGGGCACCCCCTCTCCCTATCACTGTTT
The DNA here is from genome assembly GCA_003113815.1 of Sphenodon punctatus. Taxonomy (NCBI): domain Eukaryota; kingdom Metazoa; phylum Chordata; class Lepidosauria; order Sphenodontia; family Sphenodontidae; genus Sphenodon; species Sphenodon punctatus. Next base: position 140,439 of record QEPC01005751.1, on the reverse strand, counting down.
AGTGGGTGGAGGGAGCGCACCCTCTAGGCCAGACCTTCAGACCTCACCTCATGGCAGGACTGCACGGGCCAACCAGATGGGAGGTGGCCTGTTATCCCACATTGGCCCGGATGGGGAAACAATTGCCCACAATGCATCACTGAATTTCTCCAGCGGACACATCGCACACCAGCCTACCCCAGGGTGGAAATGGGTGAACATCTGGTAGCACCAGCCTGATCGTCAGCTGTATCGTGGGCACATCAGGGTAAAGTTGCCTGATGTGAGTTAACATCTTGTGTGGCCTTACCCGTAGGCTCTGTGCCTGAACTGTGGGGCTTAGTGTCAGACTAGAGGTGCAGGCTATAGGATTAGTAGGGGTGCATGGCGTACTACAGGAACTGGGCTCCGGGTTGAATTAGGGCTCTGGGCTTTGACTTTGAGGAGGGGGAACACGGCTTCCACTTGTTCAAATTCCCTCTCCCATCCACCCACACCCCAAAATCAAGAAAAACTGGCTTCCATGGAAAAAGAAATAAAAAATGGGAACATTTGGGAAATAGCAACTTTTTAAAATATATAAGCACTGCTAATATCATATACTGTGTTGGCCTGAATATAAGACAATGAGCCTGATCCTAAATGTTGTGGATTGCGTGCAGAGCTGCACATGCAAGTCGTGCAGATGCCTATTGCAGGCACATTGTGCCCCGCAGAAATTGCACTCATGGGCATGCGCGCACAGGCTCCTCAGTGTTTGGGATTGGGCTTAATGTGTTGGTTAGGTTGATTTCCTTTATTCATTCTTTTTATTTATTCTTTTGTGAGGTAATTCAGCTTGTCTAATTCATAAGAAAAGTATTAGCAAAGGGATTTGGGGAAGATGAGAAAATCTGGCAATGCTGCTGGGAAAACTTGATTAGCTCAAGTAGAAATCCTGTTTATGGGTGATCTGGGAGCTCAGTGCCTGGGCTGTGGGAGGTGAGTCATGGGCCTTTTTATATGAGACGGACCCATGCATGCACACATGGGTCTGCTGTGTGTGCATGCATGGGTGCAGTCTGCGTGACCACTGTGGTGGGTATGCAGGTGTGCGGGCGTGCTCCCGTGACCCACACATCTCCAGCCATCGCCCACGCACAGAGCAACCAGTGAAAAGGCAGGTTGCTCCATGCGTGTAGATGGGTGTGCGCCCATCTGCACCCTCCCCCCATCCATCGCCCCTGCAGAGGCGCTCCACCTGTCACACACTGTCCCGTCCCACCTCCCTCCCATTTAAAAAGGGCCATAGTCTCTGGGCCTGGGAAGTGGGAGTGAATTTGGGCTCTGAGTCTTGGCTTGTGGGAATGTCAGGTCTGTCAGTTCAAGGTAAATATGGGTTCTGGTCTCTGGGGTGGGGTCACAGGCTCTGGACCTGGGCTATAGGTGTGTTGTTTGGTTAGTAAAAATGATAGGGGTAGAATACATGGTATAGTGGCTGGGTGCAGAGGCATGGGATTGCAAGGGTAGCTGGGCCATGCACAAAGGGTTTCCCAGAGCAAGAGACTCCTCCTCTCTCACTGCAACCAAAACAGGAATTTTCCCTGGGCAGATGTGTCTGGATAATAGGGATGGGTGAACAGATCGCGGTTCGGGTTCGGCCGTTTGGTTCAGCTGCGTTCGGGTCATCCGTTTGGTTCGTCCGTTCGGTTCAGTTGCGTTCGGTTCGTCCGTTTGGTTCAGCAGTTCGGTTAGTTCGCCGAGTTCGGGTTTGGCTGTTCGGTTCGGTCGTCCGAACAGGCCGTTTGGTTAGGCCGTTCGGTTCGGCCGTTCGGGAAATGTTGTTATGGGTGTTTTTTTGTTTTTTATATGTTTTTTTGGTTTTTTATTGGGTTTTATATGGTTTTCTTTTGTTTTTTATTTGGTTTTTTTGTTTTTATATG
>QEPC01005751.1:112646-133706 GCA_003113815.1 Sphenodon punctatus | reverse complement strand
TCTTTCTCTAGATGCACCTTGTTTGTCCTTTGTCTTTGCTGGGAGTAGTGTTTGGTGGTGGTGAGTTCTGTGTACAGTTTCCCTCTCACACCCTGCCTTGTCTTCATGTTAGTCTGTTTCCCTGTTGTTCCCTCAATGCCCTACTGTAAGTAATCCCTATTGTTTGCTGTATTCGTCTCCCTGTTCCTTCCTAGTTTCTGTGTAGCCTGGTGTCTCTACGTCTAGTAGTCTCTGCGTTCTAGTTCTCTTTATTCTTGTCCCTTGCTCTCAGGGTTTTCTTTGCTCCCCTCTTTGCTCTCTAGGGCTCATTTGCCTTTGCCCTCTCCTTGCTCCCAGGGCTCCCTCACCTTGTTCCTCCCTCCTAGCTCCCAGGGCTCCCTCGCCTTGTTCCCCCCTCGCTTCAGGGTTCCCTCACCCCCCCCTCTTGCCCCTAGGGTTTCTCGCTCCCTAGTTTTGGCCCCTTGTCCCCTAGTCTTGGTTTTTCGCTCCCTAGTTTTGGCCCCTTGTCCCCTAGTCTTGGTTTCTCGCTCCCTAGTTTTGGCCCCTTGCTCCCTTTCCCCTGGCTCCTTGTTCCTTACCCCTGACCCTTTGCTTCCCTGCCTTTGGTTCCTTGTTTCCTTGTTCTATACCCCATATCCCTTGTTCCCTTGCCCCTGGTTCCTTGAACCCTGCCTCTAGTTCCTTGATCCCTCACTTCTGGATTCCCTGTCCCTTGACCTCAATGATGAGTTGTAGGTGTTCTTAGACCAGCAGTGCTGGGATCCATGCTGAGCACCCTATCTCCTTGGTATTGGAGAATGTCTGAGAGGTTTCCTCGTGTGTACTAAGGGACATCCCAGATTCCCTACACCCCGTTCCCCTCTCCTGTCTACCCACTTCCCCTCCCCTTTCCCTGGCTCCGCCCCTTGACCCTGACAAAAGGTGAAGAAGGTTTAGTTGGCTCTTGGATGGTGCCTGGAATCCAAGTGGGCTGGCTTATATTAAAATTTTGGGTGTAGACTTAATCCTGAAAACCCAATGCTTGGTCGTTAGCATGATAGTTGTGGGTTGTTTTTTTTCCCCTGAAATACCTGTTTCTTTCAAACTTCCTGCTTCATGCTGGCTGGGATGCATTAAGTCTAAATGAGTTCTGATCTACCTTCGCATCAACAACTGAGCTGGGCTTTCTCCCATTGTGGTTTGAGGGGTAATTCTGTATGTGAAAAGGTATCAGGCAGATTTGTTTCCAAGCTCTCTATACTCATCATCTTCATCCCCTCTTTGAAGGTCTTAACTGCTTTTTCAGCAAAGCCATTGGAAGCAAGATGATATGGGGAAGTTTGAGTGTGTTTAATAGCATTTTTGCTGAGAAACTCTTCAAACTTCTCCAGAACTTTAAAAGTTCAAGACCCCTTTTAAAGTCCTGGAGAAGATGGGGGCAGGGTTGCAGGCTTTAGACCAGGTGGTGAGGCTGCCTTTGTCTGCAGCCTTTGCCTGCAGCAGGGAGGGGCTGTGTCCTGTGGAGAGGCTTATATATGGTGGAGACTGTGTGTGAACCAGAAATAGAGAACTGAGATTAAAGACTTGAACTCGTAATGCGAGCTATTTACCCAAGATAGAGAGACTCTGAGAGTTTGTGTGGGCCCTGATCCTGACAAGACTCACAGTAGGTAAGCGTGTTCCCTGCCACACACCTCTAACTATTTAGAAGGCGTATCCCTTATAATTAAAAATATTTTCCCTATGTGTGGGCCAGGCCTGCAAAGTCTATGTATATGCAGAACCAGGGCTGTCCTGGCCAGGAACGAAGGGGTGCCAATTCTGGGCTTTGCTAATATAACTGATATTGATGACTGCCTTTTACTACTTTTTCTAAGTTTTCATCCATGTCTGGCCATCATACATAGCTCTGAGCCAAAGCTTTCATACATGACTTGCCAGCTATCGGCCTGTCTCTAACCTTCACTTTTTAGGTAACGTTATTGAATGGGTTGTGGCTTGGCAGCTACAGGAGCATCTGGACAGTGTCAGTTTCCTTGATCCTTTTCAGTCCAGCTTTCGTCTGGGCTATGGCACTGAGACCACTTTTAGATGAGGCTCTTAAAAGTGTCTCCAAAAGATATGCAGGGAGAGAAACCTAATCAAGTGGGGGCAAGGGGGTAGTGGTGGTTAGACATTTCCCAGTGCTATTGGAAGTGATGTTGCTCCCATTCTAAGCAGCGACCACCGAAAACAAGTGTAGGTTTGAAGATATGGCTTTGTAAAATCCCCTCCAGATGGTATTCACCTGAGAGTTCTGAAGGAACTCAAATATAAATTGCAGACCTACTATGGGTAATTTGTACCCTATCACTAAAATGATCTGCCACTATACCTGAAGACTGGAGGGTAGTGAATGTAACACCAATATTTTTTAAAGGCTCCAGAGGCGATCCTGGAAACTATAGACCAATGAGTCTGACATCTGTGCCTGGCAAAATGGTAGAAAAAATTAAGAACAAAATTACTGGGCATATTGATAACATGACTTAATGGGGAAGTCAACATGGATTTAGCAAAGGGAAGTCATGCCTCACTAATCTATTGGAATTTTTTGAGGGTGTAAATAAGCATGTGGATTAGAGGTGAGCTGGTCAATACAGTGTATCTGGATTTTCAGAAAGCATTTGATAAGGTCCCTCATGAGAGACTCTTCAGGAAATTAAAAAGGCATGGGACAGGAGGCAGCGTCCTGTTGTGGACAGGTAACTGGTTAAAGCATAGGAAACAAAGAATATGACTAAATGGTCAATTCTCACAGTGGAGAGAGGTAAATGGTGGAGTACCCCAGGATCTGTACTGGAACCAGTATTGTTTAATGTATTCATTAATGATCTGGAAGAGGAAGTAAAGAGTGAGGTAATCAAATCTGCAGATGACATAAAGTTATTCGCAGTAGTTAAAACACGGGTGGACTGTGAAGAATTGCAGGAGGATCTTGTGGGATTGCGTGACTGGGCATCCAAATGGCAGATGAAATTTAATATGGACAAGTCTAAAGTGATGCACAAAGGAAAAAATAACCCAAACTATATGTATAATACAATGCTGTGTTCTAAATTAGGAGTTATCACTCAGGAAAGGGATCTTGGAGTCATTGTGGACAATATATCGACATCCTCAGGTCAGTGTGTGGTAGCGGTCAAAAAAGCAAACAGAATGTTAGGAATTATTCATAAGGTGATAGAGAATAAAACAGAAAATATCTTAATGCCTCTGTGTAAATCTATGGTGCGATAGCACTTTGACTATTGTGTGCAGTTCTGGTTGCCCCATCTCAGAAAAGATATACTAGAGATAGAATAGGTACAGAGAAGGGAAACAAAAATTATAAGGGGTATGGAATGACTCCCCTGTGAAGAGAGGCTGGATAGGTTGGGGCTCCCCAGCTTGCAGAAGAGACAACTGAGAGGGGATATGATAGAAGTTTATAAACTCAAGAGTGGTGTGGAATGCATAGATCGAGAACATTTATTTACTCTTTCAAATATTTATTTATTTATTTATTTTGTAGCATTTCTTATTCCATACCATCCTGCTAATAGCAGCTTGGGGCGGCTCAACGCATTAAAACATAAAATATAGTATACATATAAAAATATAACTAAATATAAATATAAATATAAAAGTCAGCAATTTCTGGAGACCCAGACCCAGCAGTCTTAGTGCTTACCTGGTGCTTGGCAGCTCTGGGGGACTGGATGTGGGTGAGCTGTCTGAGGCTGAATCCTGACAAGACGGAAGTGATGTTGGTGGGTCGGGCTGGGGGTGGTGACTCCCATCATTGGCGGGGTCTTCCCCCCCCTCTGGCCGCTCAGGTCCGGTGCTTCTCAACCCGCAACTCCGCGTGGATTGTGAGATGGAGGCTGTGGCGAAAAGAGCATTTAGCTAATTACATCTGGTGCGACGGCTGTGGCCGTATGTCTTGGACTCAGATCTGGCCACCATCATCCATGCTTTCTTTACCTCTTGACGTACCGCACTGTAGGTGGGGCTACCATTGGCGACGGTCTGGAGGTTACAGTTGGTGTAGAATGTGGCGGCCTGCTTCCTAACTGGGACGGGTCATCGTGAGCACATTACACTGGTGCTCCGGACTCTGCACTAGCTGCCTATTGTCTTCTGGACCCAATTCAAGGTGTTGGTTATGACTTATAAAGCCCTAAACAGCTTGGGTCCTGTGTACCTGTGAGACCGCCTCAAGCCTCGGGTCATTTCACGGCCCTTACGGTTGGCTGGGGGCTCCCAACTCGAAGTCCCCTGGGTATGCCGGGTGGCCACGGCGGGGAGGGCATTCTCGGTGGCCGCACCTCGGCTGTGGAATTCTCTCCTGTTAGAGGTTCATTTGTCCCCCGACCTCCCCTCTTTCCACAGATGTTGTAAGACCTGGTTGTTCTGCTGGGCCATCGGGGAGGGGGTGGGTAGGATGGGGAGGGTTTTTATTGCCAGCTGCTATTTTATGTGTTGATTTTATATATTTTATATATTGTAGTTATAATGATTTTATTATTATGATTTTATTGTTGTGTTTTATGCTGTTTGCTGCCCCGCGCTGCCGAGTTGCAGGAGAGTGTGGGATAGAAATGTGTTTAAAAAATATTTTAAAAATATAAAATAAACACATTAGTGGAGCTAACAACTCCCCTCCCCCCTCCCAACACCCCACCCATCTCCCTCACCAAAAGCCTGGTGGAACAGACAGGTCTTACACTGTTGTTGGAAAGAGGGAAGGTCTGGAGCCAAGCGCATCTCCATCAGGAGGGAGTTCCACAGCCTTGGTGTGGCCACCAAGAACTCCCTCCTCATAGTTGCCACCTGAGAAACTTGGGGGACTACAAGAAGAGCACTCCCAGCTGACCATAGGGGCTGATCTAGGGCCCGGGAAGTGAGGCGTTCCTGCAGGTAGGCAGGGCCCAGGCCGTGTAGGGATTTATAGCTCAAAACCAACACCTTTAATTGGGCCCGGAAGACTATAGGCAGCTAAGGCAGAGAACGGAGCAATGGTGTAATGTGCTCATGATAACCAGTCCCAGTAAGGAAATGGGCCACCACGTTCTGCACCAGCTGCATCCTCCAAACCATCACCAAGGCTACCCCCACGTAGAGTGCATTGCAGTAGTTCAGTCTTGAGGTGATGAAAGCATGGATGATGTTGGCCAGGTTGGAGTCCGAAACGTATGGCTGAAGCCATCACACCAGATGTAATTGGCGGAACATGCTCCTTGCCACAGCCACCACCTGAGCAGCCAGACAGAGCTGCGAATTGAGGAGCACCTCAAGACTGTGAATTTGAGGGACCAACAGGTGGTGAACCCCATCAATGACAGGGACCACTACTTCCTCAGCCCTTCCCACCAGCATCACCTCCGTCTTGTCAGGATTCAGCTTCGGACGTGACTTCGTGGATGCTATGAGAGCAGCAAAGAACCCCTTCTTTTCTGCCCGCACAGCCACAGCATAGATGTTTAACTCGATGCAGCAATCTGTCAACTTCAGCATAAGTACGGCGTCACCGTTGTGCCAACCACCATGCTTCAGCTGCTGCAGGTCTTCTGTGAACCAGGGGGACCTGCATTGCTGGCACTCAGGGAGCGATGCCTAGGAGCCATTTAGTTGATGGGCTCAGTCAGCAGAGTATTCCAGAGAACCACGAGGTCATAAAGATTGCAGGGTAACTCCCCAAGAGCATTCCAGAACCACTCTGGTTCCATAAGTCTCCGGGGATGAACCAACCAAACTGGCCTGTAGGAGGTAATGATCTGTCCATGACAAGGGAACAGCTGACACATTCCCAACCAATGGTTCCCCCCCTTCAAGGCTGGTGCAAAATATCAGGTCCAGGTTATGCCTTTTATCGTCCTTTTATGTCTATCCTCCTTTTATGTCTTGTTTTTAGTTTTATGGTTGCTGTTCTTATGGATTGTAAGCTGCCCCGAGCTGCCTGTGGCAGGAGGAGTGGGGTAGCAAAACTTTTAAAATAAACAAACAAATAAATAAATAAAAATAAAATCATGTGTTGGGCCTGTAACCACCTGAGACAGCCCCATGGTTGTCATGATGACCATGAACTCACATTCTGCTCCCCCAAGCCTGGTGTCGGTGTGAATGTTGCAGGCCCCCAGGACCAACATTCTCAGGGACTGCAAGACCACCCCGACAACAGCTCTGCTAGAGCATGCAGGGATGCTGCTGTACAGGTAGGTACTAGCAGCAGCCCCAATCTGTCTCTAGCCAAATCAATCACAAGATGGAGGCCCTCGATATCAGACACAGTTTGCGCCAGATACCTCCTCACACACCATGTATCCTTAAGAATAATGGCTACACTGCCCCCTGCTTCCCCGCCCCTTTGGCTGTGGTTGATGCTGTACAGACTCCCAACTGGAACAAGATAAGCAAGAATTGGCCCCAACTCAGTGCCCAGCCAGGTCTCCATAATATACACAAGGTCGTAATACTACTGAGTAGTGCACCGCTTTCAATGGTTTCCCCCACCGGGCTGGAAGCGCTAGGGAGGGGATCCTTGTCCCCATCCCCCTCTCCCACTGCCACAGGGGAGGAGTGATTGTCTCTGCAGGGGTTCAGGGGTTCCCCCAGCACAAGTCATTGTCCACATGGGGAGGGGGTTGCTGGGCGAACCCTCCTGGCTCCCAACCCCAAGGTGCTGAAGAGGATGGTGGTGCGGTGGCAGAGCAGCACGTCGCTTTCAATGGTTTTCCCTGCTGCAGAAGCACTAGGAAGGGGGATCACTGGCCCTGCCCCCTTCTCCCTCTGCCACAACAGAGGAGTGATGGTACTAGAACTATGGTACACCCCATGAAACTAGAACTATACTAGTACAAATAGTACTAGAACTATTGTACACCCCATGAAACTAACAAGTAGCATATTGAAAACAAATAAAAGAAAACATTTTTTCATTCAACGCACTATTAAGTTGTGGAATTTGTTGCCAGAAGATGTGGTCAAGGCCAGTAGTATAGCTGGGTTTAAAAAAGGATTGGACAAATTTCTGGAGGATAGGTCAATTAACACATATTAACTATTGATTCTATGTTCAGCACTTGGCTTTCAGAAAATACTCACTTTTGTGTCATCTGCAAATTTACTAATCATTCCCTCTACTCCATCATCAGGTCTGGCCCCAGGCATATGTCACATGTGCGGCCGCACATGGCCCCGCGGACAGCTGGGGCTCTGCACTTGCCTGGCTGGGCAGCAGGCTGCAGCCAGCTTTCCCCCCAATAAGTACTTCTTCCTTCCCTGGCTCCAGACCCCATCCCTCACCTGCCTCTCCCTCCTAGTAGCGCTGCAGCAGCAGCAGCAGCAGCAGCAGGGACACCTGATCTGACTGGGAGATAAGTCTGTTTGTTTACAAACAGCTCCTCCCCATGCGCTGATCAGAAGGTTGTAGCCTTGTAAAGAAGGTTTTTTCGAGATGGCGCCTAACATTCTCACAACTGGATTGTGGATGCTCACCCTATTCAAATAATAGACCACATGTGGGTCTCGAGCTCCTCTAGTATAAAAAGCACTCTTCCCCCTCAGAATGACAGTTCCTTCCAACCCTTTCTAGAAATATAAGAAAAGAATTCCATGCGGGGCTGGAAGGGTGGGTGTTGGAGAATGTTTGGAGCCATCTCAAAGAACCTTGTTTGCAAAGTAGCAACCTTCTGTTCTTCTTTGAGTGGCTCCTCACATGATATTTTTACATAGCTCCACTGGGTGGGGGGGTCTGTGGGCACGCCAGTGCATGGATGGGGCATGCACACAGCTGTACATGCATCCCTACTCACCCACCACTTATCCACACCCACATAGTAACCACCGTTTCCCCGGTTGCTCCGTGCATGGGAACGAGTGGGGGGGTGAGTGGGGATGCGTGTTAGGTGGGCGCGCACGTACCCTCACTCACTATGGTCGCATGCACCGTGTCGTTCACAGGGGGGTCCCCCACCCATGAACACACAGGAATCTGCGTGTTCATGGCTTTGGAGAGGCCCGTGTAAAAAGGGCCACATTCTCACAACTGTCTTACTTATACTATCTTAGGTAGGAATTTAGGATGTAAAGCAATATCTATTCTGTCTCGGAAAATAAATCTGCAAATATGGTTCTGAGATTATTATGGCTGCTATTTCACTAACTCTTCTTAATGAAGTTATTGCTAACAGGAATACTGTCTTTAAACCCGCACCCCATAACCAGTTCATTTGCACCCCCATATAATCAATTCACGCTGCCCCGTGGGCACAAATTAAATGGTTATGGGGGGGGGCAGCGTGAATTGATTATATGGGGGCGGGGGCACAAATGAACTGGTTATGGGGTGGGGGCAGCATGAACTGATTATGGGGGCACAACTGAACTGGTTATATGTCTCTTTTCATGGCATAATGCGCTTAATAAGCTATCTGCATTTTGGGTGTCTTGTGTATGTGATAGCAGCACCTCTGGACCGGTCGCACCACATGCGTGCACAAGGCACAGGCGGCACCAGCAGCAAGAAGCAACAGGCCCTGGAGGCCAGACTGGCTAAGATCACCCCCTCCTCCAGTAAGGCAGTGGATGCAGTCAGTCTCTCTGTGCCTGCCTCACTGCCTGCTTGGCTGCCCCTGCAGTGGAATCACTCCTGGGGAGTGGTGGTAGATGCTTGGTTTGGGAGCTGGAGGGAGGGGGAAGCATTGGGAGGCCGTGCTTCACCATGGTTGCTCGGAGTGGTGGAGCATGGGAATCCTTCCTGTCCAGAGGGAGTAAGTTTTATGTAAATTTATACATTTGCATAATTAGGTGGGTTCTAATTATGCACATTAGGCCCCTGCATCAAGACTTTGCACATGGCCTCACAAACCCTAGGGCCGGTCCTGTCCATCATCCAAGTCATTAATAGAGATGGACACTACTGGACCCAGGAGACAGCCCTGTGGAACCCCGTTCGACACCTCCCTCCAGATTGATGAGGAGCCATTAATGAGCACTCTTTGCGTATGGCTTTTTAACCAGCTGTAATCATACTATCATCTAGCCCACATTTTACCAGCTTGTCAATAAGGATATCATGGGGGACTTTATCAAATGCTTTGCTGAAATCAAGATATATTATGTCCACTGCATTCCCATGATCCACCAAACTCAATCAGTAACTCAATCAAAAAGGAGATAAGATTAGTCTGGCATGAGTTATTCTTGACAAATCCATGCTGGCTTCTAGTAATCACTGCATTGGTTTTTAGATGCTTATAGACTGACTGCTTTATAATCTGTTCTAGTATCTTTCCAGGTATTGATGTCAGGCTGATTGATCTATAGTTTCTCAGATCCTCCTTGTTTCTCTTTTTGAAGACAGGGACAACATTTGCCCATCTCCAGTCTTCCATCACCTTACCTGTTCTCCAAGAGTTCCCAAAGACAATAGACAGAGGTTCTGAGAGTACATCAGAAAGTTCCTGCAGTACCCTAGAATGTAATTCATTTGGACCCGAAGACTTGAACTCATTTAGAGCAGCCAGGTATTCTCTGACCAACTCTTTATCTATCCTGAGCTGCAATCTTTTTCCCTCATAATTCATGCTACTTTTACCAGGTTTGACACAGTTTTCCTTTGGGAGAAGACAGAAGTAAAATAGGAGTTGAGTATTCTGCCTTCTCTTTGTCACCTGTTAACATTTCACCATCTTCACTGAGCAGTGGACCTACTGCTTCCTTTTTCTTTCTCTTACTTCTAGCATATACGAAAGCCCTCTTTTTGTTGTTTTTAACATATCTCGCTAGCCGCAGGTCATTCTGTGCTTTTGCCTTTGTGACACTGTCCTTGAAAGTCTGGGCTACTTGACTGTTTACATCCTTTGTAACTTGTCCCATCTTCCATTTCTTATATGTGTTCTCTCAGGTGAGAGGTGACTGTGGGGGAGAGAGATTGCTACTGCTTCCATCTCTCAGCTGGCTGGGCATGCTAGGCAGGATTCTATGTGCTGGCAGACTTGGATGCTGGCAAGGCTGCAGGCGAACGTAATTGACGAGATACAGACACGTGGGAACCCATTATTTATTTATTTATTTTGCTACCCTGCCCCTCCTGCCACAGGCAGCTTGGGATGGCTTACAATTTGCAAAACAAACATTAAAACAACAAAAGGAGGACAAATTATTACGGTGGGCCCACAATGTCCATGGATTCTGCAGTGAGTGGCAGCTCTGTGTGATGTATCCCATATAAAAAGCACATATTTTTGACCATCTGTGTTTCAATATATTGAACATTAGAATAGGCCTTTGAATGGCTAATTTAATAATTTCTAATGAACTGTCTCTAGAATGTCCTTTTAGCTGTAATCTGGGAGAAGAGATAAATCAGTCTGTCTCTCTTAATGAATCAACATTCACTGTTGACCAGAGTCAAGGGACGTGACTCCCAAGCAGAGCAGGAAAACACCTTGTTTTTCTGGATCTTAGTCATTGTTAAATCCTATCTCAGATGATAGCCACCTTTTTAGTAAGTAATATTCAATGGCATTAGCCTTCACCATGGCCATAATAAAATAGACACACATATAAAATTGAAAAGGAAAATACAATTTTAAGCCAATAAAAATTAAAAATAATTTTCCCCAGTCATATAGGCCTTGTATAGTTAAAATATAAAACAATAAATAAAAGACTAAACACCAAAATAAGAAAACCAACAAAATTCAAATCAACACACACTAAATACTAAAAGTTTTAACAGAAATCGCACTTTTGGTAGCTGTTGTGCATTCCAGTCTTTGCCTTCGCCTGACCAACAAGTGCAAATAAGTTGCCGCTGCTTTCAAGCTTTGTAGATCTAAAGTCCCCAAAATAAACCCCATCTTGTGACTAGGGTCCCAAAATCTTCTGTAGCCCAGCAGCTTATTAAACCAAGCTTGTCAATCAATAATTTATTTGCGTAGCCTGAGGCCATTGCATACACAATAAATACAAACAAAACATACAACACACACACACACACTCAAATAAAAATTAACTCGAAAAATCTAAACAATATTTTAAATGATAATAGGTTAAATTTAAATATAACTATTTCCCTAGGAATTAAAAGCAGATACAATAAAGGTTTTCATAAACTCAACTTCTATCCAAGATAGATTCGTATGAATCCCATTTAAATGACAAAAATACAATTACCCAATGGCCCTAAACAGGCATGATAATACAAATATTGGAACTATTAAGTTACTCAATACATTAATCTAACCATATAAAGATATAATTTATTGGCCTAAGGGATTAATCCAAATTCAAAAAAGGTTACCCTATCACAAGAGCACACACAGAAATAATTTACTTTAAACCATCCCCCTGGATTCCTGAACAACAACCCGACAAATGTCGTCCACAGCTGCCAGCTCATCTAAAATAGAGGGCCTTGAAGAAGAAGTCCTCAGCTGAAAGGAAAGGGGATAACTAGCTATCCAAGGACTTAGTACAATAGGACATTGAGAACTGTACTGCGAATCCAAGGAGCCAGAAATAGCCCTACTAACAACTGAAGGTACCACAACAGTTGCCTTTGATGGTGTGGGATCACTAAAAGGATTGGACAACAAAGACCTAGAGGTATCCGTAGGAGGAATCAATGAAGTAGCAGGTGGAACTGGCTGATTAGCTAAAGACAGGGCCATAGAGGAGCCTACTAGGGACTGAGTAATATGGGAATAACCTACAGAGTCCTTAGGTAGAAAACTATCTTCCAAGGTCTTCAAGCTTTCCCCCTTCTGGGCTAAATGCTTAGACTTAAAGTTAATTAAAGTCCCCGAGGTTTTTGGTAGGACTCTCCTTGCCAACTGTACCGAATTAGAGTTTCTCAAAGCCTCCAGAGTAATTGAATGATTTAAACTAGATAAGGAGGTAGTGACTGGGTGGTGATGGGGAACAAGTGGAACAACACCAGGTCTTTCATACACTTGGCTGATGAAACCCCCCCAAGAAGACAAAATATTATAATGGGCCCACAAACTATTAACAATGGGTAAAGCATTAAAGTAAACAACAACACGCTGCATGGAATCCACTGGTGGCAACCGGACAATGCGAACAACCTGGTAAGCGAAGACCGTGTATCCCAGCAAGTTGGATAGATGGGAGAGGATTCTGCTCTTAGAGCCCCAAAAGGAAAAATACCCTGGGGCTAGAGGAGCAATCCTAAAAGCCACGGCCCTAGGCACCAGCTGAAGCTTGCCTCTACTACACAGGGACGGAGGTCTGGATGCTGAGGGTTGTTGCCCAGGAGACATCAAACAAGGCTGGTCTGCAGACACTAAGATCTGGCCTGCACTGTCAGTCCCCATCTTGAGGGGGACATATCTACCCCCTCTTATGTCAACATTAAAATCCTTAAGTAGATCCTCCAGTCCTTGAAGTCGTGATTGCATTGCTGCCAATTGCAGCTCTACTCCATAAATCCTGGTTGTAACGAGGCAGGTCAAATCCCCCACCAGCACAGTTAGTTTCTCCAACAGCACTTGCAAGGACAAGGACTCCTCGGGTACAGATGAAAACCCCCCAAACTCTTGGTTCTCACTGCTGCTCGATAGAGGCAGCTGGGGAGCAGTGGATCCAGTCTGCAAATTCCCAATAGTCCCACAGCCTGTAGAGTCAGGCTCTAAAGGTATAGTCCCACCCTCAGCCGGAAAACTTGCCCTCTGGCCATTGGGAAGAAAGTCATATAACTTGAGCTGTCGTCCCCTAGCCCTAGTAACCATGCCCTGTTTCCCTTTTTTTTCATGGTCTGGGTAAACAGGGCATCCAATCCTGAAAAACCCTAAGCAACACACTGTGCAATACAAATAGAAGTGGGAGAAAAAAAAGGGGGGAGGAGCGCCCCACACCTGGCCCTCACCTAAGGCCACGTGCACAAGGGGACGGCCTTGTTCGCGCGCGCCTCTGGCGCCGCCGGACTCCATGGCGGCTTTTATGCAGCCCCAACAGTGCAGCCCAGCATCCTCACACACCTGCACACAATCTGGGAATCCCCGGCTCAGCACAATGCTCCCTCTGGTCTCTGCTGGGTGATGGACTCTGGGTTCAACAGGTAGCCCTCCTCTGACAGTCTGGGGTGGAGGGCAAAGGGGACAGGACAGGGAAGCTGAACTCCCCTCCGCCAGGCTCCGTGGCAGCTTTTATGCAGCCCCAACAGTGCAGCCCCGCCTCCTCACACACCTGCACACAATCTGGGAATCCCCAGCTCAGCACAATGCTCCCTCTGGTCTCTGCTGGGTGATGGACTCCGGGTTCAACATAGTCCCTTTCCGACAGTCTGGGGTGGAGGGCAAAGGGGACAGGACAGGGAAGCTGAACCACCAAGCTTGTCTTATTTCCTATGCATAAAGACAGCTTAATATAATATGTGAAATGTCATCAACTTGTTCCAGGTCACAAGGGCATCGGCGTGGAGACCAAGGTATAGACATAAAACGACCTTCAATTACTTTAGAGGGGATAGCCTGCAAATGGAAGAGTATACAGGTCTTTCTTAATTTAAAGCTCTCGAGGGCAGAGAGTTAATTCTCCCTGCCCCAACCCACCTTGATCTGGGCATAAAAAGGAGCCATCATTGATGAATTCACCACCGCCATATCTAACTGCATTGCCACATCCAGCATTCGCTGCATTACTGCCGCCTTTACCCCATGTGTAACTGTGGTGACCATGTGGCGGCCACGTGGCGGATGCCTAACAGACGGGCCTGTGGGAATGCATCTGGTGAAGGCTAATGTGGGCTATCATCTTGTTTGATTCCACCCACAGATTCCCCCTGTCTTCTCTTGCTATTATGAAACCAATAATTCTACACTAATGCTTGGCTTTGGAGCATAGTGCTC
This sequence comes from Sphenodon punctatus, assembly GCA_003113815.1. Classification (NCBI taxonomy): domain Eukaryota; kingdom Metazoa; phylum Chordata; class Lepidosauria; order Sphenodontia; family Sphenodontidae; genus Sphenodon; species Sphenodon punctatus. The sequence goes on along the minus strand of QEPC01005751.1, from coordinate 119,829 downwards.
TGTTAAGAGCTTTTGCAGCTCTTCTAATCTTTTCTGTCCTGGGTTCTGTGGCTGTAACAAACTCCTTAAGAGAGAGTATGTTTTGATAGCACAAACACTGGGAATATTGCTTTATGTTTGTCTTGATCTGTGATTTTATTTGCTAGAAAATGCCCAGACTTTCAACTTACCGGTTCCAGTGCTAATTTTCTGCATTAAATCCCTCATTTCCCCCCACAGGATGTCATTCTTAAGTTTTTCTTCTAGCCAGTATTGTATGGGGCCCCTTTTTAGACACCAAAACATTTAGTGTACTCTCAGTCACTACAGGCTAAAGAACATGCCACTTTGTTTCTTGAACACATCATAGAAAGTTTAGAAACTAAAATAGTGGGGCAGTAAAAAGGTGAAAGGGTGAATCATGGCTCCAGCCCATAATATTTTAAGTCACTCAGTTAACCCATTGTTTGCCACTTTACTACATCAAGTATAATCAGGATCATTACTATCCTATACCAGGGCCCCAAGCTTCAGACTGGGCAAATTCTTCACTGCCACCACCCAAACTTTCTTTAAGACCAGGCATTTGGGGAGCTTTGGTCGAATTCAAATCTTCCCACTTTAGACCATTCAGAGCCCAGCTGTGTCTTCCAAGCAGGAATTCTTCTCTCTAGAGGCAGGGACTGCCTCTAATTCTGCTGGAGTACAGGACCCACCTGACCAGTGGCTGCACCCACATCCCTTTCTGGGCCAGCTGATACACTGGTCAGACACAAGGAAAGTAACCATTAAGTAGGTGTACTGTTCTCTTCCATGGCTTATACCTAGGAAAGCTCAGCCTAGCCCAACTGTAGAGTTTTTTAAGGAAAACAAGTTTGAATAAGTGTGAGTGACATATAAAGACCCCATCGATGGAAAATAAAGAAACAGATAATGACTCCTAAGATCTGGTAGGAGACACAAGGTGAAAACAGATGTGACGGTGGTGAGGTGCCTCCCCAGGTGAACCACTGCAGCCACCGCACCTCGGGTTGTCAGAGAGGGTGGTTCACATGAGCAGCCCCCACCCTGTAACCTGGGTGTTGGGGCTGCTACCACAGGTCACTCCACACCCCAGGGTGGCCCCTGTCACTTTGAAAGTCCAGGCACCACATCCCCCCCCACCCTAGCATCTCGGCACCCAGAATTTCAAAGTGACAGGAAGTCATCCCAGCGGCAGCGGCCTGGGTCGACTCCCTGTCACTTTGAAAGGCCCCTTCCACCATTCTAGCACCCTCCAGCTGGGAAGTGCTGGACCGGGGAAGCAGCGCCCAGACTTCTAATGTGTCAGGGAGCTAGCCTAGCTGCAGTCGCCCCTGCTGGCTCCTGTCACTTTGAAAGGCTGTCTGGCACTTCCCTCAGGAGCACCCACCACATCAGCTGTTTGGTGGGCTGGATCCATGTGCTGCACAGCTGATGGGGGGCCTGGAAGAGCTGATTCATCCCAGCCCTGCTGAACAACTGATGGAGCGGCTGGAGGAGCGGGTTCACCCAGCCCCATTGAACAGCTGATCAGAGGGGTCTGGAGTAGCTCCAGGCCCCCCTGGAACCAGCTGTTCAGAGGGGCTGGGGTAAATGCACTCCTCCAGGCCCCATGATTAGGTGAGCACAGTGGCCCAATCCAATAACTCTGCCTTGCAGCGGTGCTAAGCAGGACTTAGCTGACGTGTAGGCCCGCATTGGCCTGGATTGGCCCAGGATGGCAAGTGTTGGCCCAGGATGCATCTCCAAGCTTCTCCAGAAGATGCATCATGCAGCAGTTAGTTGTCTGTCCTGGGGCATACACAGCCTGGTGGCAATGGAACAAAAGTGCAGGTGAGTCCCAGGTGAAAGCAGGCCAACACAGGCCACTGTCATGTTTTCACCCATAGCTACTATCTATTAGGCATGGTAATTTTGGATTCAATTAGAACCAAATCAACCCCAAAATGGCCGATTTGGTTCTCCCGAAATTTCAGTTCATTTAAAATTTTTTGTTTGTTTGTTTGTTTTTCAATGCAACCCCCCAATTCCATGGAAAAAAAAAAAATGAATCCAAAACTGAATTGAGAACCGAAGTTCTTAGAGAACTGAATAAAAATAAATAAATTCAAAATTTGCCCTGGAGTTCCATTCCTACTATCTATCTCTTAGGCATGTTCATATTCATTGGAGGCTCACTAAGCTTTGCAGCCTCTCTTGTCGGCCATTGTATGCTGGGCTGGTTCAGAATAGTGTTTCTGTTTCTGTGGAACACTTCCATGGAAATGGAAAGGGTGGCGAAGTTTTATTTGGAATATCAGTCAAAAAGGGTTTTGATTGGAATTCAAATTGGGCCATTTTGCGAACGCACAAAATGGCTGAGAAGTATGGAGGCTGCCATTTTGTTGTACAGCAGCAGCCATTTTATGAATGCGCAGTACAGCAGCGGCCATTTTTCCCATGTGAAAAGTGGCAGAATTTGTTTTCAGTCATTGCAATTGAAAATCCAAACCAAAAGTTATCTGAATGAGCTTTTCAATCAGAATGAGCAAAACTCCCAGTTTCTGATAGAATCAGAAGCAGGACAACATTTTCACTTCAACTCTAGCATGAGGTACAATCAAAGCAGGAGTTATGAGGATTCTAGCCTCCCTCCATTGCAATTCTCCTCTTAGCAAGCAATGTTCCTTTATCAATTCAGCTGTTCTTTCAACACACAAGAAGGAAGTTTATTTGCAGACCTGGAGGTAAGTCCATTTGACCATTCTATTAGTGAAGATTCTAATCCAGGTTCATGAGCATACAGCAACATCTTAGCATTCAAAAGCCCCCAAGACATTATGTGCATTTCCATCAGAGTAATGGGATGGATGGAAAGACCGATGTGATTCACATCTGCCATTCTGACAAATCACTGAAGTCTATCAGGTTCGGCAAATAGAGGTTCCTTTTGCCCTGTACATTGAAGAACCACAAATAAGCTGTGCAATGATAGAACAGAGGGTGAGTGACCTCTGACCTCTGGCATACCTTCATATGCCACACCTAGATACAATTTCCCTTTGCAACCAAAAAGAAACCTAGTTCAAAGTGTCTGTCCTCCTTTGGGGGGAGAGGTTGTTGGGAGGAGAGCAAAGATGGTGGGAAAGAGCAATAGTTCATGGCAGTTACAAATCTCCAGTTCAGTTAGTGCTGGCGAAGAGGGGAAACCACCAAATGTCTGCACTGCAAAGACAGTCGTAGACTAAGGCCACTTTTAGACGATCACGCTGTGCGCTCGCGCGGGGTTTCAAAAACCCTGCGAGGAGCAATTACACATGACGCCGCCGGCAATCGTGCACCTGATATGGCTCTGCGCATTCTTTTCAAGCCGCGATACCTCAATCAGACTCCCGGTCAGTTCGTGGCTTGAAAAGAATGCGCGGCGCCGTATTAGGTGCGCGATTGCCGGCGGCGTCACGTGTAATCGCTCCTCGTGGGGTTTTTTAAACCCCACGTGAGTGCACAGCATGATCACCTAAAAGCGACCTATGGCTAAGGTTGACACCTTTTTCGGTTTGACCCTGTGACTCCCAGAGGTCAAAATGAGAGTCTCAGGGTCAAACTGTAAAAAGTGGCACCCCTAACCATGGCCCCTTCCTAATGAAAATGGGAGGCGCCAGAGGCATGGGGTGATGAGGGAGGTGTGATGTTTGATGACTGAATTGCTTTGAGCATTGCTGGGAAAAATCAGCATGGGCAGTGTCCGTAGCAAAAACCTGCACCCCCAACCCACCATGTTGTAGTTTCGGACCAGAATGTTCTGCTTGCCAGGGTTCATTTTCCATGGCCTGGTCAGTCCCCAACCTTTTGTGCTGAGCTAAGGGACCAGCTATCTCTGGTGTCCGAGCTGGCTTCCTGCATGAGGAGAAGGGGAGGGAGGACTGCTTTCTTTCTCTTTTCTTTTGCTGTTAAATGATTTGTGCTCTGTCTGATGTCCTGACTAGTCGAGCCGCTGAAATGAATCCTCCTCAGTCTATTTACTTGATATTTACCAAAGTCTGCGATCAACAAGAAAACACATCTCAGCAGCTCGCTTGGCAAGAGAAAGAATTGAGGCAGCACTGCAGCTGTCATATTTATTTCGGTGGCAAAGCAGGTCAGGAAAATTGATAAAATTAATCATACAAACTAGCAAGCACCCGGAGTGCAGAAAAGAGCGAGGGAATGAGGTTTTGCTGCACCTATCTGCACCTGCCTTGATTTCTTTTAATGGATTTTCTTGCAGAGGGGCTGATAAAATTGGAGCAATGTACATTATTTTATAAGTAGGTGTGTGCATGTGTGTGTGTGTGTATGCATGGAGGGTGGAGTTTGCGGATGAGAAAAGCATCATTGATAGTCTTGAGCACCCACTACCGAAAGCCTTTTGCATCCTTGATACACTCGGCAATGAAATGAGAAGTTGAGGAGGAAGTGGTTTTTCAAGAGGTCCCCAATGGCCTGGTCCAGAGTCTGTAGAAGTTGATTGACTTTTTAGGTGTTTTTAAATGAGTGGAGAGAAGGGGGTTCTGTGGTTGGTGTGTGTGGTGACAGAGGAGAGTCCATGCACAGAAAGTACATGGGGAGCACTTCAGATGGGTGGCTTCCATCATGGCTGCCCTATTCATGGAGGTGGCCACCCTGGCCCGCACAGGGCACTCTGGATTTTTCAGGAGTGCTCCATGCGTGACCATGGGTGGCTGGTGCGTGAATCATGGGAGAGTGCCTCCCCATGCACCAATTCAAATGAGTGCTCGGACGCATGGACAGAGAGGGGCCATGCGTGGATGCGTCTTATTTAAAAACACCCTTTGTTGGACCCAGAGAACCAGACCTGCCAAGTGTGGAGTACCACCTCCTGCCCTGGACACTTTCAAGCAAGAAAACAGTCTCTGGGTCAGCAACTCTGACCCAAGGCAGACCCGTAATTACCTGGAGTGGCTGCTTGCTGGGCTGTGAGAAAGAAGCTTGCTGGTCTTTTTCCAAATACAGGTATTTACGTTGGTAATACTTGCCGTAGCCTAGAACTGGACCTGCTGTTAAGGGTGAGGGGCAATGCTATTGGAGGAGCTGGCTATGGCTCTCAGAAACTGTTTGGTACCTTGCCTCCCCCAGTGACATCAGGACAACTTTCCCTAGCTCCTCAGCCCATAGACTGCTCCTTTATGATTCTTATACTGTCTCATCCATCTCAGATGTGAGGGGACATTGACAGGTTCCTGGCTCCCCCTCCCCCCCCTCCCGTGGCGTCGGCGGCCGGAAGTGCCGGGGGATTTAAATCTCACACTGGTGGCTGCGCCGCCAGTCGCGAGCCGTTGGTCGCGAGCCGAAGGGCCGCGGCCAAAGAGCACGGCCCTTTGGGGCCCTTCGGGGTCTGGAGGGGGAGGAGGGGGGTAAGCCTGATGGAGGGGGAAAGTGGGAAGTTGGAGGGGGAGGTAGAGAAGGGAAAGCAGGAGGTGGCAGTAACCCAGGCTGCTCCTATTATCCCTTTTGGGAATATAAATAGGGGTTTGGAGGGGGGATTGATATTAAGGGAAGAAAGTAGAGGGGGATTGCCTATTGGGGGTGTGCCGGGATGGGCGTTAGTAAAAGAGGGAGGGGATGAGAGTGAGGAGTATAGTATGACCGCTGATGTGGAGTTGGTGGGACCACCTCCCCCCAGTGAGAGAGGGGTGGAGGTGGTTAGGTTTTCCCTGGTGGCAGCAGGGGATGTTGTGACGATGTGTGGGATCTGCCCCGTTGTTGTGGGGGAGATCACAGAATGGGACATTGGTGAGTCATAAGGGGTGGGGTTGAGAACTGTTGTTATATTTGTTTTTGATACTGAGATTGTATATTATGTAATTGATTGTTGATAATGACTTGGGCTCCCTGCGTGGATTGCCCATAAATGTATTTTTGTTGTTGTAAGCCGCCTCGAGTCCCTGGAGAGAGTGTGAGGTATAAATAAATATGGATTTGGATTTGGATTTGGATCCTTCAAGATCTCCCTCCTTCCCTTGCAGTTAAACTAAGCACATGCACCTACAACTTCTCACTTTCATGAATGTATCCCTGTCTCTTCCTATGCCCCTTTCTCTTTTGTCTCTCCTCTCTTGTCCTGTCTAGACTGTAAGACTCTCAGGACCGGGACCTGTATCTAATCACAACTACTCAGCACCAGGCACATTGCTGGCACAATAATAATAATAATAATAATAATAATAATAAATAAATACAACAAGACAATGCCCCTCACTCTGGCAATGTTGCAAGGGTGCCCCAAAAGCCCTGGGGTTACAGAAAGTATCAGACCATGAAAGGTGACTGCCAATACCATGGGGATAGGAGCACAATAAAGAGAATAGCAAACCATCTCCTTTCACCTGCACAGCGCTTAGGGCTCTAGCCTGATTCAGTGGAATCTGAGGCACTCTGCTAAGTTTTAAGCACAGGAGGAGTCCTATTGACTTTGGTGGGACTTCTCAGATGCTAAAGGTTAAGCACATGGTCAGTGTTTCACTATGCAGGATAGAGCCCAGATGCTTCCAATGCTGGATCCCATTCTGAGTGATTTACAGGCAGCTACTGGTACCTGAAACTTAAATGCACAGACACTGTTCATTGGGGACTGCTGAAGCCTCGATTTTGAGGAAACCGCTTGACCTACATTTATGAAAATTTAATCATGGCTGTAAGTTGTGAGGACCATCATATCCACAAAGTTTGAAAAAGATCCATTAAGAAAACAAAATGTTATAACTGCTTAAACGTTAATTGGTTGTGGTCAAAATGCACACCATCCTCACGTATTTGAATCATCAATATCTCCTCCCCCTGGATGAATTAAGCCCCCAAACTTCACAGGCTTCGAGAATGAAATCAATAACAAGTGCTTTTGAATATGATACTGATTAATGCAACCCAAACCGAGTTATTAGTGTTCAAAAATCAGTTCTGCTGGTTTGCATATGTGCAGTAGAGCAGCTGCTCACCGGCAAAACACAGCATGGTCCTGCTGGCTCGCACATGCTCAGTAGAGCAGCTGCTGTCCTGCCTCGCTATGGGGGTTGGGGCAGAATGTCCCGTACCCTGTGTCTGTCTCTCTGCAGATCGCCTGTGATCGCCTTCCAGGGCAGCCAGTGGGTGCGGGGTGGGGGGTGGGGGTGGGACACGGACCTCCCTGAAGCTGGCAGCAGCCCCC
>QEPC01005751.1:85435-101710 GCA_003113815.1 Sphenodon punctatus | reverse complement strand
CTGCCGGCTGTTTTGAAAAACAAGCATGGGCGCTGCTGCGCTCGTCTGAAAATGGCCTCAGACTCCGACCTCGCCACTGTCATCATGCCTTCATCACCTCGAGGCTGGATTACTGCAACGCGCTCTACGTGGGGCTGCCCGAGAAGTTGGTCCGGAGGCTGCAGCGGGTGCCAAATGCCGCGGCCCGTCTCCTCTCTGGGGTGGGCCGCAGGGAGCACTTGACATCTGTGCTCTGGGCTCTGCACTGGCTGCCTATAAAGCAAAAGGCTAGGTTCAAGGTGCTGGTTTTAACCTTTAAAGCCCTTCACGGCCTGGGCCCCATTTATATGTGGGATCGCCACACTCTCCATGTGCCCGTGAGACCCCTGAGATCATCAGTGGGAGCCTTTTTGGAGGTTCCCTGGGCGAGATGGGTGGCCACTGATGTGAGATCTTTTTGGGTGGCTGCCCCCATGCTGTGGAACTCGCTCCCAGAGGAGGCTCGGTTGGCCCCTACTCGCCTGTCATTTCAACATTTATGTAAGACCTGGCTGTTTCTCCAGGCTTTTGGCGAGGGGGGGGGGAGGGTAGGGAGGTGGAGGGGGGTTTGTTTTCTCCCTGCATATGGGATTTTTAAACTTTTTAAATTGTTCTTATTGTATTATTGTTTTTTATATTGTTGTTCGCCGCCCCGAGCTGCCCTGTGAGCAGGAGGGGCAGGATAGAAATCTTTTATAAATAATAAAATAAAATAAAATAAAAATATTGTCTCAAAGCTTATGTTGTTACCCTTCCCTACGGTGAATGTAGCTTCCACGCTCCCTCACTTCTCCATGTTGGAATGTCTTCCTTCATGTCTTAAGTCTCTTGCCTTGTACCTTGTTGCCTGTGTGCTTCCATTCTTCACTGCCACTATCCTCCTAAGTTCTACATCTTTCTAGCTCTGTGTCTTGTTCCTCATACACCCAATCTTCCTACAGCCTGTGTTTCGCCAAGTCCTGAGTTTGCTCCCTGTTACAGTCTAATCCTCCTGTGCTCTACATCTTGCTAGCTCTGTTTTTGTCCCTCTTATCCCCAATTCACTTACAGCCTATGTCCTGTTATATTCTGTGCCTGCTCCTCGTTACCCCACAATTTCTCCTACAGCCCTGTATCCAGTCAAGTTCCATGTCGCTTCCCCCGGTAACCCTCTCCCTGATTCAGTGTACTCTTCTCGTTCCCAGTCTCAATTTATTGCTCCCTTCCTGAACCTCAATGATGAGCCATATACCTTCTGAGGCCGGAGGATCTGGCCTGATGTGCTGAGCTTCAGGCTGTTTTTAAATGATACATTTAGAATGTTCTAGGTTTTTTAAATGTCATTATGAAGCTGGTAGTTTAGATAGTTGAAAAGTTAAAAAATTTGATGCTTCCAGCTTGCTTGTTTGCTTCTGGGTTTTAGAACATTTTTGTAAAATACCTACGACAGTCGTTTTTACCAGGTAGAATGTTCTATCAATACAGTACAGTGGCGACTTGACTGTCTTTCCTCTCTATCCACTGTCTTTATATATCGCAATGCAAAGCGAGAGTAGCCCCTGCCATGTTTCCTGTTGTTCTTTGCTTGTCATGCCCACTTTTCAGATCTCCAGCAAAATTAAATTTCCACACTCCACACTGTATACATGCAGTCCTCCAGTTGGATGATAGAATGTTATAATCTTTTAGAGAACTGGAAATGGAATACCCTAATAGAACGTCGCAACAGTGGTCATCTAGCCTCGGAAACCGGACTGATTATGATGACATCATTCCAACAAGTCTGATAAGAACGAGTTTAGAATGGTATAGTGTGGTCATTTAAAAACAGCCTCAGTCTCCCCGTATCAGAGAATGGCTTAGAGGTTTCTGTCACCTTGCAGTTACTTCCTTTTTCCGGTCTCTGGGCCTGTTTTCCTTCCAGCTTTAGCCCCTTCCCTCTGCCCTTCTCCCAGCCGCACTCCTTGGAGTCTAACAAACAGAGATAAAACTTGGGGGTGCGGAGGCTCAAATGAACATCCTGCAGCCTTTCAGAGTCTTAAAAAGGCATTGGGCTAGTCTGATTCTATTATTTCCCATCTCTTCATCCACCAACTTCCCTAGAAGAAGCCTGCTCTTGAATCCCCAGCACCGTGCAGATGCCATCTGCCACTGGTCCCCCAAGCGGCTGCCTGTAATAATAATAATTAATGCTGGGAACTCAGAGACAGCAGCACCCACTTCCCTGTCTCCCATCAATCCAATGACTAACATTGCCTGTGCTCAGCATGGAAGTGCTACTGGGTGAAGGGCGAACAGCCAGTGTCAGATTTCTTGCTCACCACAGGGCTTACCCAGCCAGGAGCGTGCTTTGGGTTATGACTTGGGTGAATCTCTTGTTTGAACAGGGCTGGTTCTCCCCTCTGCACACCCAGCCCAGCCATTGAGGCCTAGGGTACACGTTCTGTGCCTCCTCTGCCCTGGGTGTGACTGGCAGAAGGAAGTTGAGCAGGGGCGAATGGCCTCCTTTCTGTGTTGGAAGCTGATGCCAGCTGCTTTCCCAGCTCACTAGGGCCCATCCCAAGTATCCCACACTGGTTGCTAGGCAACAGGAACAGAACTGGTCCTTGCCCAGTTGGGCTTTAGCTGCTGTCATCACTGTTTCTTTTGTTTTATTATTAAATGAATCAATTGCTGCAGCCTATTTGTTCCCCACAGGTTCCATGTGCAGGTTGAGTGTGTTACCTCGCTCACTCCCATGTGAATTGAGATTGAGGCTACTTGTTTAGGGTGGCCATACCTTCCCTTTAAAGGAGGACAATTATGAAAAATACATGCTGCAAGGCTGCATTGGTCCCTGCGCAGCCCTGCACCATGTATTTTTCATATGCGTCCTCTTTTAAAGGGGAGGTATGACCACCCTATATTTGCTTGCCTCTCTTCAGCCCCAGTAGCTGGAGGCCTTTGGACTTGGGAGAATCTCTCTCTCTCTCTCCCCCCCCCCCCACTCTCATACACACGCCCTGTCATGAATACAGCTTTCAGAAAAAGTTTCCCTTTCCTTCCTTCCTGGCTGCAAAGAGAGATTTACAATGAGACCAGACTGCATCCTCAAAGCATAAGCCAGAGAAGGTAAATTAAAAAAGCCCCCAGGGTATAGGATTTTATACTATTGTATACATGAGAAGCCCCAGAATTACAGATGGGCTGACTCATGGTATTTGAATGCTCGGGGCTGGCTGTCCTGTACCAGGCACGCTGTGAGTGGTTGGGTGGATACTAAGGCTAGGCATGCAAGAGAAATATCTACGAAGACATAAACATAAACAGCTGCTGTACAGCCCTGGGCATAATGCTGGGCCCTACTGTGGTTTGCTCGGGGAGTACACGGGGTTACAGTAGCATTTTTTAGCCTGGTTATGTCAACCGACACATGCCATAGCTTCATCATGAGCTTCAGGCTTGAAGGGATCAAATGTCTTGGGGTGAAATTCAGCTAATTCCACCAAACATGGGCTGACTGGCCTCCACCTAGTATCCTAATGGTCTCCACTGCTTGCTCCAGACTCAGCTGCTGAGTTCACCCATAGCACTGACAAGCACATCAAGCTGGACCCAAGTGTGGGATCTGCATTGAAAACCTATTGACTCTGCTCATGGAGTTAGAAGCAGAAGCCTCTCATACCACAAGGAAGCACATGTCAGATGATGTCACCAGGTAGCCGTGGATCCATGTGCAATGGGATAGATCTTCCCAGGGAGATTATGGAATATCACTGATAGAGGAGGGCAGTAAAAGATTGGGTGGTGCATTGACAGATTCCCACTCATTTCCTGTACTTCTCAAATGAAATGCTAGGTAGGTGGTGGGAATCACTCACACATAAATGCAAGCACAGGCACTTGTGTGAGCATTAATGAGAGTTATGAAAACTCATCACATGGAAGAAAAGATGCTCTCAATATCTCCCCACCTTAACCCTGCTTTTTTCTAAATCAAATATACACTCCAGGGACCAGTATCTACTTGCTTTCTCCACTGCCACTAATTTGGAAAATACAGTGAGCACGGGTCCCTGAGACATAAACAACTCCAGTTTAGGATCCCCCCTCTGCTCCTTTAGGGCTTTCCCACTGGTGAAGAGATGGAGACAAAGTAATTCAGCTGATCTCTATTATTGGTCCAACTTCTGATGGTGAGAGTGTGCAAGCTTTTGGGCCATACAAGGCCCTTCCTGGAAGTCCATTGTCTGATGCTGGTTGCTCCAACAGAAATTGGTCCAATGAAAGAAAGAACATCTGAACATCTTTGGGTGTCTTCAAACAGATGTGGGGGGGGCTCACACATGGACCTCCTCCAGGGTGCACTGCCATGTCGTCACAATTTCAGCCCCATTTGGGTCCATTGTAAATGGATCCAGGGGTGCTGCAGTCCATGGTAGGCCTGCGTGACACCCCCCTCCCCCACACCATAGAGGTGCAGGTGGATCGGCCACCACTCTAGGCTGCCACCCACAGCTCTATGGCATTGCCTGAGACAATCCCTGGCCAGGAGTGGAGTGGCAGTGGCTGTCTGCCAAGTAGATAGACCAGAGCTCTGCCTCTGGCTGGTGCTCCAAGTTTTGGTGGCCTTGCGGTGCTCCAGAGCATCACAAACAGGACTGGAACAGAGAAGGTGTTATCTGCTCCACCTCTACTCAGCCTGAGCATTTGGTGGGCACTAGGCTGCCTTTTCAGGGGTTCACAACCTTTTTTCAGTCACGAGTACTGGAGTGGTGTAAGTGACTACTTGGGAGCACTACATAATTTGCATGAATGATTTGTATAAATATGCACAGATTAAGTCTCCCTTCTGCAATTCAATTTAATTCAATTCAATGGAAGTTGAGATAATTAATCAATTAACCCCAGCTCACATTGTCTTTAATGGATGAAAGACTGTTTCAAAGGGCTCCCGAGCACTACTGACAGCTGGCTTGGGGAGTGCTTTCACACATTGCCCGAGCACTCTGGTGCTCCCGAACACCAGGATGAGATTAATCCCTGCTTTAAATGGACAGCCTGCCCAGGTGTGAGACGTAGCAGAGCCATGCATGAAATCCATGTAAAAGCACACCTTGTTTCTTTCTCCTTCATTTGGGACCAATACAGAAGCCCCATTGTGTTTAGGCCACTGATCCCACTGTCTTCAGGCCTATGGAAAGGCTCTCTCTCCACACTCTGATTGTCCATAGTAGACCTCGGTGTTGGGCAAAGACTGAGGGGCTCTTTCTATTACTATGTTGAGAAAGCAGGAGACAGGAGAGAGAGAGAAGCAGAATTTACAAGGAAGTTCTTGACTGATTGGACCCTAGCCTCCGGCAGCAACCCTAGGCCAAACAGCAGTTTCAGAACAACCACAAGCAAACATTTTTACAGGAAGCAATGCAGTAGGTAATTCTAATCAGAAACTGGGACAGCCATAGAAATCACAAGAGCTAACAAGCATTTTTGAAAAGGAATTTCTGTATAAGATCTTGCTGACAAACCCTATTAAATATTCATTCTATAGACTGTGGAGACATCATTAGGTGCATATGTTCTGGCTCCCTCTCTATCCACCAGACTTTGGCATTTGTTTTGCACAGCACTGACGAGCCACAGATGTCTCATGGGGATCCAGCACCAGCTCCTTGTTAACAAAATCGGCCTTTCGGGCCCTACAAAGGCCAATTGAAGCTTCTGCTTTCAAGTTGTTAGTCCTTTATGAATATTCAAAGACCCAAACTGAGACTGTGGCACAATCATACAAGTCACTGGACATCCATCTAGGAAGAGACAAGGCAAAGGCACAGGGGAGGAAAATAGCCTTATGGGAAGCTGGGGCACCAAGAGATACTGTGGCTTGCTCAGGATCACGTAGAATTTGGTTCCAGCCCAGCCCCTTCACGCAAAGGGCCTCCATCTTCAGATTCTTTCTCTTAGGAAGACAGAACCGAAGCAAGGGAATAAAATATGGGGAGGAAACACATTCCCCCTACCAGAATTTGGGGTGTCCATCTTCCCCTCTGGTTTCATATAATTTTACAAATAAATTCCTTAAGCAGACACTGTTTTTGGCAAGAAAACAACCCTGACAAATGTGGCTGATCAGGAAAAAGTGTTCTGTTTTCAGAAGACTTGGTTGGGACTTTTTTTGGACAAACGTGTCCAGAGACAGCCTTTTCCCATAAAAAATTTTGCTTCAAACCAACTGCCATTTTCTGCTGCAACATCTTGTTGTCTAGCTCTGCGGCTAATGGGTAAAGGCACCTGGGACACCTTCTGCAGGGAGAATGCATCTGGTAAACTGAAGCATGGCTTGTAGGGAGAGGAGCAGACCCATGCCTACTCAGGGCAGAGGGGAGCTGCCTCAGCCCTATTTGAGTACAGGTATCCCCCATTGGCTCCAATACAGCCCTGCAACCTGTATTTCTCATAAGTGTCCTCTAGAATTTGCATATTTGGCCACCATAGCCCTCTGCCCACTGTTGACAGTTACCCAGCATTCACCTATGTTGGCAGTGCAGTAAATTACTGTCCCCTACTGGCCAGTCACAGATATAGCACTGCTTGGAGATGTACTCCAAAGCATCCACCCAGGGCCGGACTTAGGAATTTTGCACCCCTAGGACCTTTTCAGGCTGCTGCCCCCAAGCCAAATGCTGCCCCTATGCTGCATGTTCATGGGTGGGGGAGCTCCGTGTGAATGATACAGCGCATGCGCCTGTGGTAACTGGGGGTGCGTGCACGTGCCTGCCTATCACACATCCCCACTCACCCCCTCACTTGTCCCCATGCATTGAGCAACTGGGGAAAATGGAGGTTGCTCCGTGGGTGCGGATGAGCAGGGGGTGAGTGGGGATGCATGTGCAGCTGTGTGCATACCCCACCCATGTGTGCCCATGGATCCCCCACCTGGCGGAGCCATGTAAAAAGGGCATGTGAGGAGCCACTCGAATAAGAACAGAAGGTTGCTGTCTTGTAAACAAGATTCTTTGAGATGGCTTACAACACCCACCCTTCCAGCCCTGCATGGAATTTTTTTCTTATATTCTTAGAAAGGGTTGGAAGGAACTGCCATTCTGAGGGGGGAGATTGCTTTTTACAGTAGAGGAGCTCGAGACCATCATGTGGTCTATTATTTGAATAGGATGAGCATGCACAATCCAGTTGTGAGAATGTTGGGAGCTATCTCGAAGAACCTTCTTTACAAGGCAACAACCTTCTGATCGCTCACGGAGTTGTTTGTAAACAAACAGCTTTATCTCCCACTCCCATAGGTGTTCCACTGCTGCTGCAGCAGCACTACTAGCAGGCAGATGGCAGAGGCAGGTGAGGGATGGGGACCCAGGCAACAGGCTTCAGCTGCGGGCAGCAGCCTCGACTGTGCAGGGAGAAAAACAAAAATGGAGCAGGACAGAGTCGGTGCCAGGATTTCTGCCCCCCAGAAAATGCTGCCTAAGGCCCAGGCCTAGGGGGCCTGCCCCTAAGTCCAGGCCTGCATCCACCCCAATAACGCTTTCCCTAAACCCTCAGGCTGTCCAGAACCAACCCCAGGGGGACATGATCATATTTCCAGCTCAAGACACAGAGAGCTTTTGAGGTACCAGCTCTAATTGAGCCACTGTGTGTTGTGTGACATGGCAGAGCTGCCCAAATGTCAGTGGAAAGGACACTTTTGCTGCTTCTGCCCTGAGCTGTGTTTCAGGGGCAGGAGCCAATGCAGTCCTTTTGCCATGTGGGTGTTTAGACAGAGGCAACAACAGGCCAAAGTCCTTTGCCTGTAGATACAACCAGTTAGACTGAGTGGGGCTGGGCCTGACCTACAGAGTTCCTGGGTCTTGTGGTGTTTTGGTTAGAGCTGCATGGCACTAGGGGATTGGTAAGACCCCCATCTGGTGAAATCAGGAACTCAGCCCTGTGGGTGTGGGAGAAAGGCATGGCAATGGGCCTGCAGCCTGCCCAGGACACCTAGAAAAACAGACTATCCACAGAAGCCAGCCAGTCATCATTGCTTGATCTCTCAAGATTTCTGATCTGCTTTCATCATTTGGCAGAGAACTTTGATGATATGGGGTTGGTGACTGACTGTTGACTGTGCCACGGCTATCCCCATCACTCTAGCCCATAGACAACAGTCAACGACAGACTCCCCCTTCCTAATCCCAGACACCCAGGTTGTTTCCTGTCCTCTTGACCCCACAGCCAGAACTCTAGTCTATGCTCTAACCTGCATCCACTATTGCACTTCCCTCTTCTCCGGCTGCATAGGCACACAGATGCCATGGTTTTTCACTCAGTCTCAGCACAATATGTAGCCTACTAGCCTCTCTCCTTACTCTGCGTTTCCCCTCCCAGACTGTATTATACTCCAATGTCCTTTCCATGCCTTCCAAGATCCCACCACCCACCCTTCCCTACAGAGCTTCCTCTTTTTCAGGCTCTGGATCCTCTTCACTCATGTGCCCAATCTTTTGTCAGTCTTGTGCAGTATTTCATACTGCCCCTCTCAGAACAGCGATGCTTGAGCTCATCCCCTCGCCCCAGGATACACCACAGCCTCAACTCTGGAGAATCAAGGTGGCATGTCTAAGCTGCTGGTGTTTCCTTCCATTCCCTGGCTCTGTTGGCTTACCTCCTCCTCCTGGGATTGTGAGCTCCTAGGAGTAGGGACATTCCTGACTGCATGTTTGAAAAGCCCTTGGCACACAGTGTGTGCTTCCAGTGCAAAGCTCGCTATTGTTATTAATCACTGAACAGTGCTCAGAGAGCTTTACAAGTCATAACTAGTTCACCCTCACAACAGCCCTGTCAGGTAGGTCATTATTATTCCCATTTTACAGATGGAGAACTGAAGGTGAGAGAAAATGACTTATCCAAGGTTGCCCAGTGAGTCCATAGCTAAGAGAAGTTTTGAACTCTGGTCACCAAGGTTCAGTTTCAACACCTTATCCGCTGACTCTTTCAGCCTTTCTTACAACCTGAGGAAGAGCCCTGTGTGGCCAGAAAGTGTACTTGTTTCCACCAACAGTTGGTCCAGTAAAAGATATCATTTGAACCACACTGTCTCTCAGCCTTTCTTCAGGCACTCTCACTGCAGGGATGGGCTGTGGGTTGGGAGGAGCTGGTGCTCGTGGCCTCTCTCCTGCAGCCCAAGTGGTGTCTGTTAGGGTACTTGGCTGGAAGTTGTCCTGAGCTCTTTGCCTTGCTCCTGGAAGTGAGGACAGGCTGTGACCAGCCTTCCCTCTCTACCTGACCTTGTTGCTGGAGTGATGAGGATCAGGACTAGGATTGCCACTTTTTGGGTAAAAACAGACATGACAGTGGCCTGCTTAGGCCCACTTTGCCCCACGGACCACTGTTACATTTGTTTTTTGGCTGCCAGATGTTGACTTGGGGTATTCTGAGTCATGTTGGCTGCTAGCCTAGGCTCTCACGTCCACAACCTGGGCTCTCACGTCCACGCTAACAGCCCAGGCTAGGGCCTGCCAGACTGGGGCAAAGCAGGCTAGCCCAGAGCTTGCACATGTGGTTCCAGGCTGGTCTGCCAGCCCAGGACACCTTCACCATGGCTGCCATTATTGGCTACCTGTATGGTGGGGAGCGTAGCGTTAGGCACAGCACACAGCTGGGGCCGGGCAGCTGCACCCCCCCATTTTCCCCACCCCTGGACTGTGCTGCCATCGGCCTGGCCAGGAGCATGTCTGTTCTTCTGTGCTACAGTGGACTCGTGCCCTGTCTGACTGGGCTGTCACATCCCTTTACACTTTGTGGTTTGACCCTGAGACTTCCATAGGCCAAAATGGGAGTGTCAGCTCCAAACCATGGGACGTGGCAACCCTAATGAGGCCCCAAGACACATTTCCTCTCTGATCTGTCCTGTTGCTGGTTAGAGGAGCTCCTAGGCTGGAAACCCCACGGGCCAATTGTATTGCCTGCCCTTCCCCCTGCTGGGCCTCTCCCATCTCACATGGGCCATGGAAAGCATGGTCGGTGGCTCCCAAGGAGGGCTGCCTGGGATATATATCTGTATTGTTTGCATACATTTGCAGTGATGGTATCATTTTTTTGAAACAAACTGTCCATAAATGTCACAGAAATTCCCAGTCTCCTTTTATTAAAGCTGAGAAATGTGTATCAATGTAAATAACAAATGGCTGGGTGAGGAAGAGGGAGCGGAGCGGCTGCTGGCGTCACATGCTCTCCCCTCCTTGTGTAATTTGCATTAATAAAGAGGCTGTTCCTTGTCGGAATGTGTTTCATCCGGTTTAAAATCCCAGGGCGCTCCACCAGGAAGAGCACTGGGAGAATCCGACTGTCAGAGCCGACAAGACAAATGAATCCCGGTGTCAGAAGCGTGTGGTTCAACGATGACAGATTGAGAAGAACTGTCCCCCTCTCGACAGGCGGGCTTCATTTCCAAATTAATAAATCTGAATAAAATATTTTTCCTTTCATTATGAGTCGAGCTGCACTGACAGTTCCCCTGACAGGAGGGAGTAGCAGTGTTGATGAGAAGAGTTTGCATGAATCCCACCTGGGCTTTGGCTGCTTTATTTTTACCTGCAATTCCATCCCTGCTCGCCTCTTCCCCTCCCTTTCCCACTCACTCCCCGCCTGTGCCCAGGCTTTCTCCCTCTCACCCATCCCCTCTTGCTGCTATTCTCTCCCCTCCGTCTTCATTCACCTGCAGGCACCATTCTAAATCAAAGCCCAAGGCAGCACCTCTTTAACACACACATGAATACAAACCAGCTCACACCGGAGGCCCATACAGCCATACAGAATAGTGTACACCTCAAACACCTGGACCCCCTCCCCCTAACATACACATGGGATATTTCATTCTTCAAGCATACAAACAGTATCTCACACCTCTCTCCCTCCACACTTACACAGAGCATATCCCTTACTTCCATTACTCACACAATATCTCTCTCTCTCTCTCTCTCTCACACACACACACACACGCTCACTCAGAATAACTCACACCTCAAATGTGCAAACACACACAGTATCTCACACTTCTCACTCTCCAACAGAGTATTTCACAGTCACACCTCACACACACACACATTTTATACTCAAAGGACATAGAGTATCTCTACACTTCAGATACACATACAGAATATCTTACATCACACATCTCTCTCACACAAACACACACTCTTTCATGTACACTCGGAATACCTCACACCTCAAACGTGCACATAGCATACCCATACTCGTGAACTATCTCACACTTTCATGAACATCACACACCTCAGGCAACATGCATTCATGGAATATCCCGTATATTGGACACACACTCATGCACATACTCAAAGAATATCTTACACCACCAACACCCCCCCCACACACACACACATACCTTGGACACATGCACACCTGCAATTTGCCACAATAAAGCTAGTTCAAGGTTCAAGGGCCTCAAAACTTTTAAACAATTTTATCAACATTTTGAAAAGTTTTAAATTTTGTAAAAAGATAAGAAATGTTAAAGGTATTGAAATTGCAGAAAAATCAATATTTCATTTTGTTATTGTGCTTATCACTTCAAAATATTGACAATATTGACAATATTGACAATTTCTAAATCATTTTTTGCCAAAATGAAATTTTTAAAAAAGTCAACATTTCCAGCTTTTATTTTGAAATTTCAAAAGAAACTGCATTTCCAATATGGAGGTATCCTCTGCTCTGACCCTGGTAATGGAGAAGTGTACATCCCGGAGTCACTGTAACAGGGTGGGACAGGCTGAGTGGGTCTGCCTGGCCCCTTTAAGAGGTGGTAGCTCTGACAGGAGAGCAGAAGAGGACAGGCGCTGCGCTGGTGGAGTAAGGGACAGCGCCTGAAATTCCTGACAGTCAGCCCTGGGCATAACCAGGCCAGCTGAAACCCTAAAATGGGGAAATGGAAGCATTTGGAGGAAGAGCTCCAGGAGGCAGAAGCTGAGAAGAGCTCTGCCTCCACAGAGTGATAACCAGAGAGTCAGGAAGGGCTCTACCTCATAACTGGCTGCAGGAAGGATCATGACTGGCCAGCAGGGCAAACCTGGGGAAAGGCTCTGAATCCTGATTTTTTACAAAAATGCCCCTTTCAGGGGAACCCAAAATCCAGAGGGTTCCCCCATAGCTTGGATTCTCAGCCTTTGCAAGTTTATCGTGACAGATGCAATTTCTAAACCTCATTCACAATCATCTGCTCGGTAGGAATTCGGATCCTTGAATTTTGGTGTGTCGGTTTTGGTTCTCAGTTCGTTTTTCCACTGATGTCATTGGGAAAGAGAACCAAGGACCGCCCAAAAGGGATCCAGGATTGAAAAAACAACAACCCAGCAGGCCGTCCCATCCCCACCACCCCACTCCCAACCCCAGAAGGTGGGGGTGGGGATCTATGTCCCCAACATGCCCGCCCGCACCATCGGGCCCCTGCACTTGCCACTTATTTTACCACCACCAGTCGGGACGATGGGGGTAGGCTGCCTGCTGGGCTTCTGGCTCTGCTGCCAGAGAACGGGCCTCCTCTTCACGCCAGCACCTACCACCAGCCAGCAGCAGAGGCCTGGTCACTGGCACCGGACCCAGCTCTTTTGCTTGGAAGCCAGGCCTTTTCTTCACGCATGCGCAGAACAGCTGCCCTCTTCCAAAATGGCACCAAAGCTGCTGGCACCATTTTGGATAAGGGTTGTACATGTGCAGAATGGCCTTGGGACCTGGCTGGAACTAAGAAGCAAGAAGAGACTGTCCCGCTGCCTGGCAAAGGAGCTGGCTCAGCTGCTGGTGGCCGGGCCTTCTCTGCTTCTGGAGGGAGTCAGCTGCTCTGCCAGGTGGCCAGGCCTTCTCCACTGCCCTGCAGTGGACAAGACCCAGCGGTCTGGCAGCGGAGCTGGCTCCCGCCACCAGCCAGCTGCAGAGGAGGCCTGGCCACCGGCAGCAGAGCTGGCGGCCCAGCTGGCAGCCCACCCCCATCCTCCTGACCTGCAACGGTGAGGTAAGTGGCAAATTCAGGGGCCAGAGGGGGTAGGGGGATAAAACCATGCCCCAGTGTGTGGGGGTGTTAGGGATATGGATCCCCACCCTCCAGGACTGGGAATGGGCCCAAGGAATGGGGTGGGGGAGGTTTCCACAGCCGGCTGCCTCTTCCCATTGAAGTCAATGGGAACAAAAGTTCCAAAAATTGGGAACCAACAGGACTCAATTTTAGGATCCTTTGATTTTAAACTGAAACAGCTACTTTCAGCCTGTTTCAGTTAAAACTAAAACTGAAAGTCCCATCCCTAGTGATTAGTTTCACTAATCTGCGATATTGGGAAACTTGCTCTCCGCCTCGCCTACCATGCTGTACTCTGCAGGGCTGACCTAGGACTTGACAATAAATTATCTGAGTAGGGACGGGAGGGGAGCAGGGAAGCCTCTTCCCAGCTGTGTACAACACTCTAATCAGTCCCTGTTTCCAGGGGGACCGACAGCAGGGCAGCACACATCACACCCATAATTGGTCTCCCTGACTCTTGTCTCTGAAACCCAGGGTTCCTGGTTTGAGGTCCAGAGTCCCACTGAATCCTGACAGTATCTGCCTATCTGGGGAGCTTTGTCATGGATCTCTCTCCCAGGTTGCTGTCACAGGTGGGATGCACATCTGTTTCCCCCCATGCTTTTCACTTCCGGTCTTCCATGGAAGTATGAAAACTTGGGTGTTACCAGACATAACGATAAACATGGGGTAAACCATCATGAGATAAAATAAATGACATCACATTGAATGTATAGCTGATTGTACAGATATTTATTATGTTCTTGCATGTTTGAGTGGATAACCATTTGTGTCCTCCCACCAGCTGTCCTCCAGATATCTCTAGATTCAAATCCAAGCTTCCCTTCTGTCCCTAAGACATATGGCTATCAGTGAGTTTAGTGTTCAAGCTACCTTTGTGATTGAGGGTACTGGCAGGAGACTCACTGTGCATTCTGATCCTTCCTACCCCCTTAAATCATGGCTTATGAAGGCCAACCCCAGTGGAAAAACCAAGCCTCATGAGTGATTCAACTACACACCCAGCAGTGTCCGCACAGTGCTGGTATGTACCTTTGGAATCGTGAAGCAGTGATGGTGAGTCTAAAGAGACGAAATGTGAAAGAATGTCCCCAGAATCATATTCACTGCATGTGCACCGCATAACATCTTCCACAAAAAGACACAACATGGCCTGAAAATCATCCCTTAAACTCACTGTCAAAGAATAGGAGACCAATGGTGTCTGAATAGCTGAATACTTGTGTTCGGCTGTTCAAAACAGCCATCTGTTTTCATGGAACAGTTCCATGAAAATGGAACAGCTGACAGTATTTCAGCTGGAATTCCTATTGAAATAATGTTTCAATTGGAATTTGAATCAAACAATTTGCTCAGTGTGGTACTGTGGCATGATGGCCACCATTTTGTTGTACAGCAGTGGACATTTACTGCATGTACAAATTGGCAATATTTTTTTTTTCCAAATTTCGATTCAGCCCTATTTGTGTCGCAAGAAGACACCTGTTCAAAATGGAAGCATTGTCAAACATGCAGAAATTTAAAAAAACAGTTCCAGCCTACAGTGCTATCTCCAGGTGTGTTGGCAGCTCCATTGTGTGAGCTTTCAGCAGGGAGTTCTGCAATCCCAGCAATTTCTTCCTCCACCATAGTCTCATCTGGGTCCCGGGTCTCCATACCAAAATGCTTTGAGGCCTCAGGCAGCTGGGAGTTATGGAACTTGGACAAAATGAAGAGGGACTGACTTCTGGGGTCAATGGGAACCAGATCAAGGGTTATGACTTGATCCATTTTTGAGAAGCTGACAGGCATAGAGGGCCCACTCTTCTGCTGTAGGGCCCATTCTGCTAGTAGCTGCTCTGGCTGTACCTGAACCTTCCTGAAATCCCTTGAAACATGTTTCCTGTTAATGTTGGATACTTGTCATACATCAGAAACACATCCACAAGCTCAGAGAAGGGAATGGTATGCTGACCATGACCAATGTGACTTGCTGAGGTTGACCTTATTGTATTCTGGATGTAGGTCTTTTAAAGTTTTAATTGCTGATTGCACTGGACGATATCCTTACAGGATCTCTGGCAAGACATCTGATCAGAAATCCCCTGGAAAATAGTTACAGTCCAGTACCTGCATCCAGGAGCCTTCTGAACTGTCCCATCCCTACAGTTCAGTGAACACAGCTTGCTGACATTCTGGGTCCTGGCAAGCATTCTTCATGGCTACTAGTGAACAACAGCTCTAGAAAAGTTGTGCAGATGTAGCTGGTGCAGCTAGTAAATTTTGGCTGACTGGCTACTTCAAACCATACTGAACAGGGAAATAAGTTCTCAAAAAAGGTGTGTCCCTTTTAAGTCTGGGTGGGTCTTCCAGGGCCATTCCACAGCCATCATGGAGACCTGGAAGAACTAGAATGGCTCTGCAATGTCCCTTTGCAAATGTCCATGTCTCTATGGTCCCTTGCATGACCTTGGACCACAAATAGACTGGTGCTCTTCTTGAGACATAACAGCTGTTACAAGTTAGAAAGAGATGCATGTTTGACAGCATCTGAGAACAGTGGGGGTTAAACATGTGTCTAGCACATAGCAGGATATGTGTTTGCACACACCTAACAGTCATAACAGAAGAATGTGTGTGAACAACTAAAAACGTGTAGTTAGCATTATGTCTGGTAAAATCCAGGACAAAGATAAAATGCAGGTTCCTCAATGTCTCCCCTCCCTAAAGTCTCGCCCTTTAATAATTGGTAATCTAGTTCTTGTTTACGAACACAGAGAAGTGCCATATAAGTTCATTTTTAACCAATCAGTACAACGTAGGGATGGGCGAACAGATCGTGGTTCGGGTTCAGCCGTTCAGTTTGGCTGCATTCGGTTCGTCCATTCGGTTCGTCCGTTCGGTTTGGCTGCGTTCGGTTCGTCCGTTTGGTTAGTTCACCGGGTTCGGGTTTGGGTGTTCGGTTCGGCCGTTCTGTTTGGCCGTTCGGGAAATGTTATGGGTGGTTTTTTTTGTTTTTTATATGGTTTTTTGTTTTTTTATTGGGTTTTATATGGTTTTCTTTTGTTTTTTTATTTGGTTTTTTTGTTTTTATATGGTTTTTTAAAAAAAAATTTAATCTAATATTATATATATATATCTACACTAAATCTAACTGCTATTAACTATTCTAAATGCTATGAACTAAATGGATTATCTAATAAGTACACAGGCCTACTCCTACAAACACTAAAACTAAATCA
>QEPC01005751.1:36194-66940 GCA_003113815.1 Sphenodon punctatus | reverse complement strand
GGAGAGGCAGTTGACGAGGCGTGAGTGGACAGAAGGGGAGAGAGAGGGGGTAGAAAGATAGAGTTGGGTGTCATCAGCGTAGAGATGATATTGGAACCTGTGGGAGGCAATAATTTTGCCAAAGGACAGGGTGTAAATAGAGAAGAGGAGAGGGTCAAGGACAGAGCCTTGGGGGACCCCAACCGAGAGGGGGAGGAAGGAGGAGTTTGACTCGGGGAGCGAGACGAGCCGTCAGAGAGGTAGGAGGAGAACCAGTCAAGGACGGAGCCACGGAAGCCCAGAGAGTAAAGCGAGTCCAATGGGAGTGAGTGATCGACAGTGTCAAAGGCAGCAGAGAGGCCAAGGAGGACAAGAATGGAGTAGTGGTGCTTAGATTTGGCGACAAGTAGATCATTGGTGATCTTGGCCAGGGCAGTTTCAGTAGAGTGGAGTGGGCGAAGCCGGATTGGAGAGGGTCCAGGAAGGAGTTGGCAGAGAGGAGGTCCAGGCAGCGGGAGTAACCGGTAAAACTGGTAGCCGGTATTTGGCCTGATGTCCCACCCCTTATAAACACACAGAATGGGCCTCAAAGGAAGGGAAGGAGAGGGAGGGAGGAGGCGAAAGGGTTTGGAATTGACAGGGATTGGCAAGGAGGAAACCCACGCCACCCCCTGGCCCACAGGGTGGGGTCGGTGGGAGAATGAAAGGCCCCCTGAGCATAGAGTGGCTGGGGTAACAGAACTGGAGGGTGAGATCCAGGTTTCAGTAAGAGCAAGGAGTTGAAAGGGGCGAGAGAGGAAGAGATCATGGATGAAGGGGCTTTGGTTTTGGGGAAGGCATGGGATGCGGATGAGATTGGGGGATGTGGAGCTGGCGGTTTTGCGGGGTTTGGGACTTGCACCGGCCTCATACTGGCCACAATGGGCTGTGGAGTGTCTGGGTGTGCAAGGTTTGGATGAGGGGAGATGGGGTGGTGGTGGTGGCTTACAGGGAATGGGCAAGGGGGGATGAGGGTGAGGAGGGGGAATGGGCGTGTGCGAGAATAAGGGGTAGGTTGGATGCGTATAGTAGAACTGGAAAAGGTGCAGAGGATGGCAACAAAGATGTAGAACAACGTCCGTATGTGGAGAAGCTTGATTGGTTAGGACTCTTCAGCTTAGAGAAAAGATGAATGACAAGGGATGTGACAGAAGTTTAAAAAATCATAAATGGTGAGGAGCAAATATATAGGGAGCTGTTATAACAGCACTAGGGGACACCCAATAAAATGTTAAAAGTTTTAAAACAAACGAAAAGAAGTTGTTTTCCCCTCAAGCCAAAATTGACCAGTGGAACTCATTGCCAGTCAGTGGTTGTGAAGGCCAAAAGTATAACTTGGTTAAAAAAAGGATTGGATAAATTCTTAGAATCCATAAACAGCTATTCCTCTGACTGCCGAGAGCTGGGAGTGGAACATCATGAAATGGGTCCCCCAATTTATTTGTTTGTTTGGTTTTATATCCCACTGTATCTCAAAGATTCAGGGTGGGTAACAATATACAAAACAGATTAAAAAAATAAATATAAAAACAAACATATGAAATGCATAAAAATTTTAAATTATTTTTGAATGACTCTCCACAAAACCCTATCACCTTCTGTCAAATTGCTGGTCAAATAGAAAGGTCTTACATCAGCTCAAGAAAATGCTCAGGCCTGGACTTAGGAATCCTCCAGGGAAAGGGAGTTCAAAAGCTGTGGAGCAGCCAATGAGAATATCTCTGTAAGTGCCCTTTTCATATGGAATTTGAGCACCAATGGATCTTGCAGGCGGTCATTCCTAGGTGACCCTAAGGGCCATGAGGAAGGATAGGGGAGGAGGTAGTGTCTTTCAGATATTATGACTGATTTGCATTTCTCTGAAGAAACCAATGCTGACCACTGTCAGAGACAGGTTGATGGACAAGAAGGTCTATTGACCTGATGCAGTATGGCACTTCTTATGTTCTTACAGCACAATATTATCCAGTTTTGGAGCTATTGTACATCTTCATAAAATAAAAGATTGTCCTAGAAAAACAGAGAATCAATTCACAGCTAAAATAAGCTGCTATTTGCATATTTTGAAGTGGTTGGAGAGGTCTGGACAACCTGAGAACGTTTGAAGCCACCATGCAGTTAGTTCCTCAATGCTTTCCTCAGTCTCTCTTTTCCCTAAGCTTCTGATATAATTTATTAGTATTATAGAAGCTTTTCCAGGTGGTGAGGGGGCTGGTCAGTCCAGCCTCCCTCCACCTAGAACTGGAATTTTCTGGTGCTCACTGTGACTCTTTTGCTGACTTTCTTGCGGATAAAATAGCTTGTATTCACCACAACTTAGACGTTGCGCTTGCTACAGTAGGAGAACCAGAGGTTATGGATGTCCCGTCTTGTCCGGTTTTATGGGATCAGTTTCAGTGGATGACAGCCGCTGATGCAAGGGATGTCCTTTGGGTGGTTAGAGCTACCTGTTGTGAACTTGATTCATGCCCATTCTGGCTGGTTAAGACCAGCCGGGAGATGCTGGGGCCATTGCTGGAGAGGGTGATCAGTGCCTCCCTTTGGGAGGGCAGAGTGCCAGGTTGCCTTAAGAAGGCTGTGGTACAGTCTCTGGTCAATAAGCCATCACTTGATGTTGACTCACTTGCCAGCTATCAGCCGGTCTCTAACCTTCTCTTTTTAGAGAAGGTTATTGAATGGGTGGTGGCTCAGCAGCTTGAGGGGCATTTGGACTGCATCAGTTTCCTGGATCCCTCGCAGTCCAGATTTTGTCTGGGTTATGGTACTGAGACTGCGCTTGTGGCCTTGGTTGATGAACTTCACTGCAAGTTGGATCAGGGTCAGTCGACCCTTTTGATTCTGTTAGATCTTTCGGCTGCTTTTGGCACAGTTGATCATGAGATGTTGGTGATACATTTAAGGGACCGATCAGGGGTGGGTGGGATAGTTCTTGAATTGTTCTGTTCCTTCTGGCTGGGAGAACTCAGCATGTGGTGCTGGGAGACTGATCTTTGTCCCCCTGGGACCTCATGTGTGGAGATCTGCAAGGTTCTATTCTGTCCCCTCTCACATGCAGCCTTTGGGCGAGGTTGTGAGAGGCTTTGACATTCGGTGTCATAAATATGCTGATGACACCCAACTATACCTCTTGTTTTCAGCTGATCTGGGCCCGGTAGTCTCGGTTCTTGCCCAGTGTTTGACAGCTGTGGGGGTCAGAAGCTGAATCCTGACAAGATGGAGGTGATGCTGGTGGGTGGGGCTGAGGGATTGGAGGTCCCCATCATTGATGGGGTCCACCCCTCTCTGGTCCCACAGGTTTGTAGGCTGGGAGAGCTTCTCGATTTGCAGCTCCGCCTGGATGCCCAGGTGGTGGCTGTGGTGAAGAACGTGTTCAGCCAACTTCATCTGGTACGGCGGCTTCGGCCACATGTCTCAGACTCCAACCTGGCCACCATCATCCATTCCTTCATCACCTCAAGAATAGACTACTGTAATGCACTCTACATGGGGCTAGCCTTGGTGATGGTCCAGAGACTGCAGCTGGTGCAGAATGTGGCAGCCCATCTCCTTATGGGGACGGGTTGTTGTGAGCACATAACACTGGTGCTCTGCTCACTCCACTTACTGCCTATAGCCTTCAAGGTGCTTCAAGGCCCGATTCAAGGTGTTGGTTCTCACCTATAAAACCCTACATAGTCTAGGCCCCACCTATCTGCAGGACTGCCTCATTTCCTGAACTCTTGATCAGCCCCTGCAGTTGGACGGGGGTGCCCTTCTCAAGGTCCCTTGAGTTTCTCGGGTGGCAATCATGGGGAGGGCATTCTCAGTGGCCGCTCCAAGACTGTGGAACTCCCTTCCACTGGCAGTCCGTCTAGCCCCGGACATCGCCTCCTTCAGAAGACAATGGAAAACCTGGCTGTTCTGCCGGCTTTTGGTAGGGGAGATGGGTAGTGGGTGAGGATGGGAATTGGGTGAAGTATTTTTAGCTCCATTCTATTATTGTATTTTATGTTTATTCTCTGATTTTATATGTATTTTATTCTGTTTTATATTTTTGTTTAACTTATTTGTACACAGTCCTGAGCTGCCTTTGGCAGAAGGGGGATGGATGCTAAATTGTTAAATAAATAAATAAATAAATAAATAAATAAATAAAATGATAGAATCTTGATGGCCATCTACTCCAACTCCATGCTCTGATGCAGGATGGTTGTCAAGTGGCTGTCCATTCTCTTTTTGAAAACCTCCAGCAAGAGAGAGCCTACAACCCCCCTAGGCAACTTGTTACATTGCCATGCAGCTGACTGTTAGAATTTTCCCCCAGAAATTAGGGGTGGTACACAGGGCCTTTTTCATTTTCAGGTGTTTTTTTGTTTTGTTTTGGATCTTTTCAGTTCTTTCGGTTTTCGGTTCTGTTTCTTTTCCCATTTAAATAAATGGGAAATCTGTTACTATTGACCAAAAAAGCCTTGTTGCTAACCCCCACCACTCCCATTCCCTGGGACAGGAGTTCAGCTTTCCCCACCTCCATTCCCTGGGGCCCACTGCTGACCTCAGAAGGTGGGAGCATGAACTATCTCTTCCTCTTAAAGTCCAAATTAGTGATTGTGTGAACAATTAGTCTTACGAGATTCTCAAAAACCCTGTTGAGAATGTGCAAGATCTCACTGAGGTATGTGGGTGTGTGCAAGAATCTCACCCAGTCTCGCAAGAATGCAATCACATTCTCGTGTCAGCCGAAATATATACTTCCTGGGTCAGCTCAGCCCGCCATCCTGAGCATCAGAGCAATCCTAGCCTGTCCACAGTCAGGTTCACCTCTCCTTGATCTGGACTGACCACTACTTCTGTATTCCTGCTATGAACCTGACCATGTTCCCAACTTGCCCCTATGAACCTGGTGATGTCTCCCAGGCTGACCTTGAGCCCATGCCTGTGGTAGACCTCCACACCAGCCCCTCAGCACGGTGACCTCCAGGATGGAATCCTGACACTTCCTTTCCAAAATTAAATCAGTTGTTGATGCTGAGGAGTAGCAGTAAGATTCTCAAAAACCAAGCCAAATTTAGGCTTCTCGGTAGTAGATTAAAGTCCAGAACCTCCAGATTAGCCTTCTTGGAAGTGCTGTCTGTTCCACGCACAGGACCCCAGAGGCAGCTGGACCTCCAACATCTCAATGTATGGATGAGACAATGGTGCAAGGAAGAAGGCTTTAGATTATCAGGAACTGGGCAGCCTTCTGTGGAGGGGGGAGCCTATACAACCAGGATGGGCTCCATCTTAACCAGAATGGAACCTGGCTGCTGGCACTAAAAATTAAAAATGTGATAGAGCAGTTTTTAAACTAGGACCTGGGAGAAAGCCAATGGGCACTGTGGAGTGCACAGTTCGGACTGTGACATCTATGCAGGATGATGTTAACTTAGGGGATTTAGAGTTGCTTAAGACTGAGAAAGAGATAAAAATTAAGGGACTTCAGGTGGAATTCGCTGGAGAACAAATAAATAACAATTCCAGGGTGCCTGATACAGTCCCCTATAATGTGCACAGTAAGAAGAATAAAAACAATACACATAAATGTCTATATTTAAATGCTAGAAGCCTAAAAAGTATGATGGAAGAATTAGAGTGTATGGCGCTAAATGAAGATCTAGACATTATAGGCATCACAGAGACATGGTGGATTGAGGATAACCAATGGGACATTGTAATACTAGGGTACAAAGTATATTGTAATAACAGAGTAAATAGAGTTGGTGGTGCGGTGGCTCTATATGTAAAAGACAACATTGAGTCAAGTACAATTAAAATTGTAAAGGATGCAAACTGTTCCCTAGAATCTCTATGGATAGAAATTTCAGGTATAAAGGGGAAGAGTATCGCAATAGGGCTACACTATCGTCCCGCTGACCAGGACAGAGAGACTGATAAAGCAATACTAAAAGAGATTAGACAGGCTACTAAAGTCAGCAAGATAATAATAATGGGTGACTTCAATTACCCTAATATTGATTGGGGGAATGTTTCTTTGGGGCGGGACGTGGAGGTCAAATTTCTGGATGCCCTAAATGACTGCTTCCTAGGGATGGGTGAACAGAACCGAGTTCGGAAATTCAGTTCGGTTCAGTTCAGTTTGGACATTTGCTTCGGTTCAGAAGTTTGGTTTGGTCAACCGAACTATTCGAGTTCGGTCCGAACTCCGAACTTCCGAACAAAGTTCAGAAATTCAAATCCCATTGAACTAAATGGAATATTATATTTTAGGGATGGGAGAACAGAGCCAAGTTCGGAAATTAAGTTTGGTTCAAAAGTTGAATTTGGTTCGGAAGTTCGGTTTGGTCAACTGAACTGGTCGAGTTTGGTCCAAACTCCGAACTTCCGAACTGCGTTCGCCCAACCCTAATGCTTCCTAGAACAACTGGTTCTGGAACCAACAAGAGGAGGAACTATTCTAGATCTAGTCCTGAGTGGCACACAGGATCTGGTGCATGGAGTAACTGTGGTGGAGCCACTAGGCAATAGTGATCATAATATGATCACATTTGACATAATTTCTGTAGTGAGAAAGATAAACAAAAGTACAGCAGTAGCATTTAACTTTAAAAAGGGAGACTATGACAAAATGAGGAAACTAGTTAAAAAGAAAGTAAAAAGCCCAGTTGCAAGGACTACAAGTTTGGAAGAGGTGTGGAGACTGTTTAAAAACACCCTTCTGGATGCCCAGATTAAATGCATCCCGCAAGTTAAAAAAGGAAGCAGGAAGACCAAACGTCTTCCACTGTGGTTAAATGGGGGGTGAAGCAGGCTATTAGAGCCAAAAAGGCATCCTTTAAGAAATGGAAGGCTATTCCCAATGAAAATAATACAAAAGAGCAACGTAAATGTAAAGTGTTAATAAGGCAGGCCAAGAGAGATTTTGAAGGGAGGCTTGCTAAAGAGACAAAAACAAGCAACAAGAACTTTTTCAAATACATCAGAAGCAAGAAGCCTGCTAGGAAGTAAGTTGGGCCATTAGATGACAAGGCAGTAAAAGGGGCACTCAGGAAGGATAAGGACATTGCAGAGAAGCTGAATGAGTTCTTTGTGTCAGTCTTCACTGTGGAGGATTTTGGAGAGGTACCCACACTGGATCCTTGCTTTGTGGGCGAGGAATTGGAGGAGCTGTTACAAATCAATATGACATTGGAGGATGTTCTAGGGCAAAATGACAAACTGAATATTAACAAGTCACCAGGGCGAGATGGCATTCACCCCAGAGTTCTGAAGAAACTCAAATATGAAATCGCAGAACTACTGTTAGTAATTTGTAAACTGTCACTAAAATCTGCCACTGTACCCGAGGACTGGAGGGTGACAAATGTAACCCCAATATTTTAAAAGGGATCCAGAGGTAATCCTGGAAACTACAGACAAGTAATCTTGATGTCTGTGCCGGGCAAAATGGTGGAAACCATTGTTGAGGAAAAATCCATACTCACACTGTTGGTAAAATCTGCCAGAAGTTCTTTATTGATCTCAAAGCACAGAGAAAGAGAGCAGTACTGAATCCTCGCAGGGAAACAGACTGGTCTGCCCCTCCCAGAATGTACAAGTATTTTATAGGTTACAACATAAGCATCAGATACAGAGATGTCACTCAAAGTACAACGTAACACAGTAACACAGTGATGGAAAACTAGTGCACTTACACATGATGTTTACATACTTAAGTTAGTTCTTCTCAAAGCTATATGGGCAGAATTGTTTATAATATAAGGTGCCTACACTAATCTATTTGGTTTTCCAGCTGCAAGGTTACTTGGCCTATTTGTTATGAAAAACACAGGCAAAAGGAGTCCCAGTGTCTAGGTTTAAGGCCTGTGTGGAGCACTTTCCAAGGTCTGCTTTTGGCAAAGCAGAATGCAGAGGCAACTAACTCTCTGTCTAAAGGGCAAAGGCATAGTTTCTACTAGGCAGTAAGTTTTACCCAAGAGGCTTTTGGTGTCATCCATTTTGGGATACCTTCCTTTGGCTATGTGTCGCTTAATTCCATAGGATCCCTTATAAAAATTCCTCCACAATCCCTTCCTTTTATGCCGTTGAAGGCATAACAACCTAATTTTTTTTTAACCCTTATGGACATTAAGCCATCAATCTCTGCTTGCGGAGTTTGGAGATCTGCATGCATGTTATAAACTTGGGTACTTTGCCTTTGGTTCAAACCTTGTGATAGTTGTTTCGCAGTGCTATTTAAGCAACATCTAATAAGCATTAAAATTACATAAAAATAAGCCAAACAAAACAACAAAAGCAAGCAAGACAATATAAAAATTTTGGAGCCTAAATTTTGGAGCCTAAGTCTCCAAGCCAGGCCCAAAGGGTCCATTGATCTGTTTGATGTAACTGGGCTACTGCTTGTTTAATTCGAGCAGTTTGATCTAGAATAGAGCCAGAGTTGTCAGGGATGTAAACACAGCATTCTTTCCCAATCAAAGTGCATACACCCCCTTTGCTGGCTAGAATGAAGTCTCGGGCTATGCGGTTTTGCAAAACCATCTGCCTGATATTACCCCTTTCATTGACCATGTCCTTAAAGCCTAGGGATGTGGCATTAGCAACAGTATTTCTTGCATAGAAAAGGCAACTCCAATTCCTGATTGCTGATACCCCAATATTTCGGGCTTCAGTGATTTCCCATTACTTATTCAGTTTACCTTGAGGGAGGGAAGACAGGTGTCGAATGGCAGGGACAATAGCTCCAACCAAACAAGATCCCTCCCACCAGGGGAAAATTTTTTATAGGCCTTGTTTTCACAAATGAAATAGTGTCCAATCAGGGCAATGTGTTCAGTCATATAGGACAAGGAGGATTGCATAATGTGAAGTCCATAATAACTGGAATTCACTGAAGAAGCTTCCATTCAAAGCCATATATCCAGTGGAATTTATGGTGAATGTGTAGTTACAAATGCTGTACCCTACCTTGACCCCTTCCTTAGGTGCATATTTTCCTCACATAGGCCTATTGGACTGAAAAAAATATTCTCCCCACACTTCCTTGGCTAGGTGAATGTATTCAATATTATTATGGCCTACATTAGGTGGTCACCCCTTACACTATTTGAGAGACAGTTAACACTACAGGAACAAAAATATCTTTCAAAGTATAATGGTAAATGGACTGAAATTTAACATTTAAACACACAAACAATCATTACAGTTACAAAAAACATTAACACTGTGCACTAGGTANGTCGGGTCTATCAACTCAGCGACCTGAGCAGAGTAAACATCTGGAAGTGAGCTGCTTTCAATTGCCTCATATTGTGAGCAAGATTCCCACTGTTATTTTTTTAAGCAGGAGCCATCAACATAAAAAATCAAATCAGGGTTCTGCAGAGGAGTATCTTTTAAATCCGCTCAGGGCATAGTAAGATGTGAGGTGACACACAAACAATCGTGGGGTTTCCCATCGGAAGGGGTAGACAGTAATGAAGCCGGGTTAAGAACTGGACACCCAGTGAGAGTAATATGCCCTGCTGACAGCACAAGCATCTCATATTTGGTCAGTCAGGCATTTGGCAAATGCTGTGTCTTAGATTTCAACAAGAATGCAGCTATTGCATGAAGGACAGATACCACAAAAAGAGAGCCCAGAAGAACCAGTGTGTCTGAATGTTCAACTAGCACAACTGCAGTGGCAACAGCTCTCTCTGTCTGTTAACTCTTAATTAGTCACAGCTGCAAAGTTGTGATAGTGCTCCTATTGCAACAACAATTTTCTCTAACACTTATATTTTCCAATGCAAACAATATCAAACAAAAGCTTTACTTTTCTACTTTGCTCAATCTTTCTGTTGCTCCAACACACAAACTTATTTTCTTGCTTTGTCCCTACGTGGGGCAATCATGCTAACATTCCACTAACATTCCAGTTTTATTTACATGTTTTCTCCACCTAATACAAGTCATTGGAAACTTTCTTTAAAAAATACTTAATTAACTTTGCTTTTCAAGGCAGGGTGATCTGTTTCTCTTTGGCTTTTTCCTGCGTGGGGCACTTTATTATACATAGGAGGGTTGTTTATAAGGACCATTGGCCTTCCTTTGTAGGCATTCTGAGCATTTGATCCCATCATAACCAATTTTTATTGCTCTGTGTGCCATGATATTTTTCAGTACTAAACGTATGGGGTGGTGGTTTAGCCATGTGGGTAGCCAAATGTAATTACAGCATGGCTCTTGCAGCCAAATTTTGCAGTGTCCATGCATTTGGACCTGGATGACTTATTTTTGGATATTTTGAGGTCATTGCTTTGTCCAGAACCTGCCAATTGCTCCAATATGTAGTTACTGGCATCAATAGTCCCTTCTCTTTTAAGGGCCCGCATTATTGTAGTATTTGTTTGCTGGGCCATATGCACATATCCAGGGATCACACCATGACACAGGAACCAATAGTTATATATAAAAACATGTGCCCATGGGCCATCTGATCTTTGTCTTTGATCCTCCTCCCAAGAGACTGTGTGGGCCTCTATATAAAATGTCTCAGTCGGTCTGGGCAACCCTGGATCCAACCACTGATAGATCCACCAATCTCTTGGTCTAAGTAATTTCTTTCCTTCCAGACCTACTGGAACATCCAATACCCACTTGATTATTGACCCTGGGGATATAATTGTGGAGTTACCACTAATTTCCCACTGTTCTCTACAAGTGCCACCTCTGGACAGGACATATAGGTGTATAGTTTGTAAATCCATAAAGGCTGCAGAGGGCCCCAAAAAGGGCCTATGCCTCTATTCCTGCCATGCTTTAATATTATGTCCTCATCCATGGTGCAATTCCAGGTGATCAATTTTAAAATAGGCAACAATAGCTTTTGACTTTCTTGATCAATGGATGTTCTTCTAATTTTAGTTGTACATCTGTCAATGAGAGCCATAAATATTTTACCATAAGTACTTAAAATGTGCTCAAGTTTAACCCTTTTAAAATTCTCAGGATTGGAAACAACAAATTTATGAGAGGTGCATTTTCTTTTTAATGCACATATTTGTCAGGGCCACACACTCTTTAAAATTACAACAGCTGTCTGTCATATTTAACTTTGGCAAAAAGCAAGGCAAGCTTTCCTTCAAATCATGTGCCCTTAACTTTTGGCTCAGGAAAAACTTCTGTATAGCAGCATACATGGTACACAAACAAACACAAACACCAACAAACACACAGAAAGGTGATTGTAGTAGCAGTACATCATTCCATTCCAACTGTGCACTGGAGAAACAGAAGGATATAAGCACCTTTGCCAGGATTTGAATTTTTCTCCTGGTTAGTTTAACATCACCCTTCTTTTACATGAGCAAGCACACAAACATACAACACAACTTTAACTGGACAACAACCATGGTATAAACACAGGACACACGTAAATCCACATTAAACTATAGGAGTACTGAGAAGTACAAAAGTCACAAGAGAAAGGAGCAAAAAACAATGCTTCATTTACTCATCATGTTGAAATCATGAAAATGATGAAACAGCAGGCAATACCTTGCTATGAATTCTTAACAACTACAACACACAATTATACAAAAGGGACCAAATTGGCTTACTATAAAATGAAAAAATTCACAGCTTTTTCAGGCTGCCCCAATATAAAGCCAGAAAAAGTGTCTGATGGTGCCTGGAAAAGAGCTGGTAATCTGGACAAGAGAAAGAGGTGGAAGAGTCAAATGTTCGGTCCAATAGGTCACATTGGATTGGACATCCACTTCCCAACATTCCAGTTGGCCACAATAGTGGTAAGCGGTGTCTTTCAGGCTTGAAAATTCAAGAGCTATACTATCATTCACCTCCTTGTCTCCCCTTCGTCCCGTTCAGCAATGTTTTCTGACCAGGCTAAGGTAGCAGCATGCTTTTCTTTAAAACTAAGTTACTGGAGGTCCCTAAAATTTCTTATTTAATTGCTCTGCACACCTGTGGAGCCTCCCTTTTAAAAATAAGCAGAGCTATCCAAATGATAAGAGCCAACTAATACTAGTATGACCTGAAACAGGATTAAAAGCAGCTGAGACCAATAGTACAACTAACGGTGTTAGAACTCAGTGAACACCAGCCTGTGCCTGCAAGGGAGCTGACACCACTGAACATGCTCCATAGCTGAACCTGCATTTCCAGTGCCACTGGGAAGAGTGGCTATCTGTACAAAACCTGATAGAGGTGGCAGGTATGCTGCCGGGGCTTCTTGGGCTCTCTGGGGCTGCTGTGGTTGGGGCACCTTAGCATTGTTTAGATGATAAGGTGGTAGGAATGCAGGGCTGAAAAATCCACTTCAGAAGTCTCCTCATCAGTGCCTTCAGACAATTTAAATTGAAGATACAAAGAAACTGCTGGAGTACCAGGCATGCAGACCCGATCAGGTTTGAGATTACTTTTTAACTGCTTCATTTGGGTTTTCAATTTGTCCCGAGAGTCTAAAAGAGACCTAACTTCAAATTTGTGCTTACATTTGGAAGCTTCAATATGCCAATCTAAACATGCAACCCATTGAGTTGAAGGCACTTTACAACCTTTTGACTTTAGGGTTCCACGGAGATGAACAATTTTATCAAAATCAAAAGAGCCAATTAGAGGAAACTGCAGTTCAGGCTGATCTCGGGTATACCTATTCCACACATATAAAAAACTACAAACATTTTGGCCATAATGAGTATACATATACCAATCTGGGCTTCCTTTCGGTGGGGCAGAGAGCTCCATAAATCCTCCGGCCCCCATTTTTCTCAGTCACACAGGGTTTTCACACAATGACAGATTTTTAAGGATTAACTACAGAGAGCACAGTATAACAGCACACTCAGCTGTAGTCTGAGCTTATTAACATTCTTCTCTTCACACAGCAGTCACTCCAACAAACATCAATCCAACATGCAAGTTTTCAGTCAGACTCTCAGTTAGCTAAAACGGAGAGAGAGAAATAATCACACTCACACTACTAAATCAGAGGATTCCACCAAGGCGCACATCCGCAAAATTACCCACCCCTTCAGGTACGCAATTAGTCCAATTCAGGGCAACTATCGCAATTCAAGGCAGCCTTGCTATGCAACACTCAGCTTAGTCCCAGACTCAGTCAGTGGTCACATACAAGGTAACACATTCACAACACATACATCTTTTAAAAAAAAACAAAAAAAACACAACACCCCTCTTCAGGCACGATTATTACACATGTATTGAGAAACTCCATCTCCTGGCAGGATTTCCAACCCCCACAGATTTTACATGTGTATTTAGAATCCCCCCCTTGGCAGGAGTCAGTGGATCCATTAAGCTTCTTCACTGACTAGTCTTTTCTACCTACTCTACTTACTATCTACACTACTAAGAATGTCTGACAGATCTGACCACTCAGATTCAGAAGGCATCTGCCTAATGGTCTGATTCCCAGAGTCCACGGGCAGCCCCTCACCCACACCTCCAGAGGGACTTCAAAAGGCCCCTTTCCTTATTTGATGCCTGAAGGTGGGAGAGAGATGATCCGCAGCTTCCCCTGGAACCAGCCGGGCTAAGAGCCTTCCTGGCCAATGCACCAAACTGTCAAGGAAAAATCCATACTCACACTGTTGGTAAAATCTGTCAGAAGTTCTTTATTGATCTCAAAGCGCAGAGAAAGAGAGCAGTACTGAATCCTCACAGGGAAACAGACTGGTCTGCCCCTCCCAGAATGCACAAGTATTTTATAGGTTACAACATAAGCATCAGATACAGAGATGTCACTCAAAGTACAATGTAACACAGTGATGGAAAACTACTGCACTTACACATGTTACATACGTGAGTTAGTTCTTCTCAAAACTATATGAGCAGAATTGTTTATAATATAAGGTGCCTACACTAATCTATTTGGTTTTCCAGCTGCAAGGTTACTTGGCCTATTTGTTTTGAAAAACACAGGCAAAAGGAGTCCCAGTGTCTAGGTTTAAGGCCTGTGTGGAGCACTTTCCAAGGTCTGCTTTTGGCAAAGCAGAATGCAGAAGCAACTAGCTCTCTGTCTAAAGGGCAAAGGCATAGTTTCTACTAGGCAGTAGGTTTTACCCAAGATGCTTTTGGTGTCATCCATTTTGGGATACCTTCCTTTGGCTATGTGTAGCTTAATTCCATAGGGTCCCTTATAAAAATTCCTCCACATCATCATTAAGGACAGAATTACAGAACATGTTGACAAACATGGCTTAATGTGGAGGAGTCAACATGGATTTAGTAAAGGTAAGTCATGTCTCACTAACCTGTTGGAATTCTTTGAGGATGTAAATAAGCATGTGAACAAGGGACACCCAGTAGCTATAGTGTACCTGGATTTCTAGAAAGCATTTGATAAGGTCCCTCATGAGAGACTCTTGAGAAAATTAAAAAGTCATGGGATAGAAGGTAGTCTCTTACTATGGATCAGAAACTGGTTGAAAGATACAAATCAAAGGGTAGGACTAAATGGTCAGTACAATGCAGAGATGTAAAAAGTGGTGTGCCTCAGGGATCTGTATTGGGACCGGTGCTGTTTAATTTATTCATTAATGATTTGGAAAAGGGTGTTAAGAGTGAGGTGATCAAATTTGCAGATGACACCAAGTTATTTAAGGTAGTTAAAACACGAGCAGACTGTGAGGAACTGTAACGGGATCTTACAAAACTGGGTGCCTGGACATCTAAATGGCAAATGAGATTTAATGTGGACAAGTGCAAAGTGATGCACATAGGGAAAAATAATCCAAACTATGCATACACAATGCTGGGTACTAAGCTAGGAGTTACCACTCAGGAAAAGGATCTGGGGGTGGTTGTGGACAATACAATGAAATCCACAGTGCAGTGCGCAACAGCAGTAAAAAAAAGCAAACAGAATGTTAGGAATTATTCGGACGGGGATAGAGAATAAAACTGAGGATGTCATAATGCCTCTATATAAATCAATGGTGCGACGGCATGTCAAATACTGTGTGCATTTCTGGTTGCCCCATCTCAAAAAAGACATAGCTGAACTAGAAAAGGTACAGAGAAGGGCAACAAAAATGATCAAGGGCATGGAAGGGCTCCCGTATGAGGAGAGGCTTGGTAGATTGGGGCTCTTCAGTTTGGAGAAGAGACAACTGAGAGGAGATATAATAGAGGTCTATAAAATCATGAGTGGTGTGGAACTAATAAACAAGGAGCAGTTATTTACCCTCTCCGCTAGTACTAGAACTAGGGGACACTCCATGAAACTCTTGGGTGGCAAGTTTAAAACAAATTAAAGAAAATATTTTTGAACTCTGCGAATAATTGGGTTGTGGAATCTACTGCCAGAGACTGTGGTAAGGGCCAGTACTATAGCTGAGTTTAAAAGAGGTTTGGACAAGTTTCTGGAAGACAGGTCCATTAGCAGCTATTAACCAGACATGATCGGGGAACATGACGGAAGCTGGGGGAAAACAACAGGGAATGGATCCCCCATTGTGACCTGTTGGGTGCTTCTACCAAGCCACCATGATTGGCCACTGTCGGAGACAGGATGCTGGGCTAGATGGACCATTGGTCTGACCCAGTATGGCACTTCTTATGTTCTTAGGAGCAGTATTGGTATTAACAGCCTCATAAAGGTGCTAGATGAGATAAGGACACCCCACTGAACTGGGTGTTGCACAGCCATATAGTGAGATAGTCTCTGTCCCCCCTCCCCCCAGGTTTACAGTCTAGCTAGACAAGGCTAGGAAAAATGCAAGGTTTCTAATGATGGAGATTGAGGCCCAGAGAGTTAAGAGCTCAGTTGAACAACGAAGAAACATCTGCCCTCAAGTGACTTGCCTATCTGTGCAGGGATGCCCATGGTATGGAGTCAGACCTCTTTACCCACCCTTGGCTCCAGCACCCTATACTAGCAGCAGCCACTCAGAACCATGCAGCTCATGACTGATTCCCATATTGTGACCCATACAGGATCTTTCCACTGGCTTCCACTTATCAGGCCCCCAAAGCTGCCCTCTGGGAAGTGCAAGAACCCTCCTGTACCTTCAATAGCACCTTCAACCCATGTCCCTGTTTTCTGCCATTTTCCTGCATGTGGTTAAGCTCAGCTGTCTGTGAGACCTGGGCAGTCCGTGAAAGCATGGGGTGCTCAGAACTGAGCTTTAAAGAATGGAGGTGAAGCTTTAAGCTCTGAGATTCATGGCCAGGATTTTTACACACGCATAAAATATGAATCTCAGTTGTATACAAAGCTGAGCCCATCATGCCAAAAGGATCCCAGTCAAGCAGGCCTGTAAAATGAAATCCTCTCAGACTAATTTAAAGAGACCTGAGCGATATAAATTCTGGCCTGCTCAAACACAGGGAATAAAATAAATCTGACTGGAATACAGGCTTCCCTTTGGATGCAGGCAACGGCTTCAGTGAGCAAGCAACAGGAATGGAGAGCAGGCTGAGAAATTAACTCCCCAGATGGGGAGGAGTCCTTGCTGGCTCCGGCTTATACCAGCTTTGTGGGCTTTATGAAATTCACTTCACTAAGAATTTAATACAGAGATAAATTCTCCAATAAATAAGCAGGTCTGGATTTGCCAAATCTTTATGACTTTTCTGACCTGCACAGTTGTTGCTATTGAGCGGTTCTGCATGGAGAAAATGCCCACAAAGCCTTCTCTTAGAAGGGAATTAATTCTAACACACTGAGCTGCATCTTCTCCATGATCCCATTTCACTGGGGCTTTATCTAACCAGACTTGCATTATCTAACCAAGTGGTCCCCAAGTTTTGGGGGATCAGTAGGCCATTACCAACCCTCTCCATTGTTCACAGAACCGGGCCAGCATAACTGTCCCCCAGCCTCTGGGGCCCACCACCACCATGGAGCAGGACAGGGCAGCCGCCTACTGGATGCACCTCGCACTCACAGCCGAGTGATACCACAACTACACAGAGCAGCA
Organism: Sphenodon punctatus; assembly: GCA_003113815.1. Classification (NCBI taxonomy): domain Eukaryota; kingdom Metazoa; phylum Chordata; class Lepidosauria; order Sphenodontia; family Sphenodontidae; genus Sphenodon; species Sphenodon punctatus. The sequence continues at coordinate 50,000 of QEPC01005751.1, read as the reverse complement.
GCGCCTCCTTACCGCGGAGCAGCACCTGGGCTCCTGCCTGTAGGTTTCCCTGGCCTGGAGAGCTGCAAGAGCCTGCAGGAGAGCCCTGGCCTGGCTCAGGGCACCCAGGGCAGACAAGCAGGCTGTGAGCCGGGGCCGGACCCGGCCTGCGACGATCCGCGAGGCAGCTGAGCGCCTCCAATGGGGGAGGGAGACCATGCTCCAGGCAGCCCTGCTCGCTATGCCCATCGACAGGCAGCTATGGGTCACTGAGCGGACACAGGGGTGGTGGGCCAGGACTCTGGGCCAGTGGGACGAGGCAACCTGGAGGGCCCACTTTAGGATGGACAAGCTCACCCTGCTCCAGCTCACCGAGCTCCTAATGCCCTGGCTTGAGCGACAGCACACCCCCATACGAACCCCCATCCCCATGGTCCAGCAGGTGGCTATAGGGGTCTGGGCCCTAGCCACACCTGACTCCTGCTGGTCCGTCTCCCAGCACTTCGGGGTAGGCCTGAGCACCATTGCCTGTATCCTCCGGGATGTGTGCGAGGCTGTGGAGGGCGTGCTCCTGGACAGAACGATCCAGCTGGTGGATCAGGGGGCCGTGATGGTGGGATTTACGACCGGAGACTTCCCCAACTGCATGGGTGCTATGGATGGCACCCACATTGAGATCCTCCGCCCCTCCGCAGGGGAGGCTGCAGAGTATGTAAACAGACACGGGTATCACTCACTGCAGCTGCAGGCGGTTGTGGATCACCGGGGCCGGTTCATAGACATCTTCACAGGCAACTCCGGCCGCAGTCACAATGCCCGGATCATGACCATCTCCCTCTTCTATGCCCGGATGTTCCGGGGTTACTTTGCTGACATGGGGATGACCTGGATCGAGGGGGTTCCGATGCCCCCCTGTATCCTGGGCGACACTGCCTATCCCCTCACCCAGTGGCTAATGAAGGTCTACCCAGTAGCAGGCAACCTTGTGGAGGCACTATACAATACCCGCCTGTGCTCCACCAGGACTGTGGTGGAGCCAGCCTTTGGGACCCTCAAGCAGCCCTGGAGGAGTCTTACTGGGCGGCTAGACTAAACTTTGGAGACCTCGGCCCTGCTGATCGGTGCCTGCTGTGTGCTGCACAACGTGTGCGAGACCGAGAGGGCAGCCCTGGAATGCCCCGAGCCCAACCGGCCCCCTGGCCCGGTGCCCCTGTACATGAACGCTGAGAACCCCAGGGAGTACTGTTATGCAAAGCGCATCCGGGATGCCCTGGCGAGGCATATCAGCCGGGAGGCCGAGGTGTGAGAGCTGCAACAACACGGCCCTGGCCTGGGGGTGCCCTGGCCCAGCCCCTACGTGGGAGGCGGTCCAGACTCCGGTACTCCACCACCCCACCCATGTCGCCCAATAATGGGAACGGGAGGCAATATAGGGCACCCACATTTTATTTCACCCACATTTACATGTGCACCCTCTCCCTCTCCCTCCACCCCAGCCGTGCCCCAGCCCCTATAGTGCCCCCCACCTCACACTGCCCTCCCCTTCCCCCCATCCCCCATGTTTCCTGGGATGCCCTCATGAGTGCCCAGTGTTCGCTACGGAGCTCTGTGAGCTCCCCTCCCCCCACTGTTCTGGGCTGCCTCCTGTGCTGGCGGGGGGACTGGCAGCTGGGGGGAGGGTGGGCCTTGGACCTGGGGTCCCCCCCTGAGCGGCTGGACCCTCCAGAGGACAGGGGGGATCAGGAGACAGATGCACGGCCCCTGCGGCCGTGGGGGCAGCTGGGGCAGTTGAGGATGGGGTGGGGGTGCCAATGGGCCTGGCATGGGGCCCTGGGCAGGCAGGGTGCCTGGAGGGTGGCTGCCATCACATAGGCACACATGGTGCCCGCATGCAGGAGCAAGGAGGTCCCAATATCATGGGACCTGTCCATTTTGGCGGAGTGCTCCCACACCATCCCTGTGATGGCCCGCTCCAGTCACCCGAGCTCTTCCACCTGCCTGCTGTGCTCCTGGTGCTCCTGCCTCCGCTCAAGGTGCTCCTCGGCCTAGAGCCGCATGTCCCGCACCTCTGCCTGCTCCAGGGACCACTCAATGGCCGCCTTCATCCAGTCCATGGCCTCTATCATCCTCTCCCCCTGTTCCGCTGAGGTCCAGACAATATCCTCCACCTGGTCCTCCCTCTGGTGGACCCATGCCTGGTGTTCCCTCATGCACTGTGCTGGGGGCATGGGCCCTGGAGACAGTGGCTGTTGGAGTTGTCCTGTAGGGTACAGGATGGTGAGTCACCTGCCACCCCAGGAGTCCGCCCTCGGCCCTGGGATGTGACCAGGGCTCCTTGGCCTCCCGGGCGTGTCACCCAGCCCCTTTCTGCCCCCCTCCCCGGCCCCTCCCACCACCTCAGAGTGTCCTGGGACCCCCTCCCGGCACCCCAGTGGGCCCTCCCACCCGGACCGCGTGCCTCACCTGGTTCCTCCGCCTGCTGGCTGGGCTCCTCAGTGCCTGCCTGCTCACCCGCCTGGGTCTGGTGCCGGGGTGTTCTGTGCCCTGTGGGAGAAGTGGGGGGGGGGTTGTTGGTGTAGGGGTGTGCGGGTGGGTGACCTGGGTCCGGGCTCCCTTCCCGCTTTGCTTGTGAGGGGCTGGGGCTGGCCCCATCCTGTACACCCCCCCTTGGCCCCTGACCCCGTGGGCCTGGACCTTCTCCCTTCCCGGTTGCCCGCTTACCCTCAATGTTGGGGTCGGATCCTTCTGAGGCCAGCCCCTCAGTGTGGGAATGCTCTCCCATGGACCATTGGCTTAGGGTGATGAGGGTGCCAGCCTCGAACTCCACCTGTTTGGTCTGGGGGTGGGTGCTCTCTGGGTTGCTGTACGGGGGTGGCCTGCAGGTGCTGGAGGTCCCGGGGCGTTCCTCCTGGGGGTCCGTGGCCCTGGAGCTTGTGTCTACCAAGGGGGCGGCGAGGGGAGGAGGTACCTCAGTCCATTCCCTGCCCTGGTCCACTGTGCTCCCCACGAGCCATGGGGTGACTATTGAGCCCTTCATGTGCAGGATTCAGTCCAGGGCATCATAGAAGGTGGCGGTCCGGAGTCTGTGTCAGGACTGCTGGTTATTGTCCCTGATGACCTTGTACCCCCTCTTCAGCTCCTTGGCCTTGCAGCGGCACTGTGCCATGGTGCGATGGTGCCCTGCCGCCTCCATTTCCCGCACTATGTCCTGGTAGATGTGCTCATTCCGCTGGTTGAGCACGAGCTCCAACTGGTACTCCAGGGTCCCCCAGATACGTATGAAGTCCTGGGTCTCCTGCAGCCCCCACTGGCCCCCTCTGTGGTAGGGCTTCCTCACTCATCTCCCCTGTGGGTCCTCCTCCTCCTCCACCACCTCTTCCACCGCCTGCTCCTCCACCTGTCCTGGGCCGGTGTCCTCCGGGGGCTCGTCCACCCAGGCCCATTTCCGTGTCTGTGGGACACAGGGGGGGCGGTTATGGTTGGGTGTGGTTCTGTCCCCTCTTGCGGGCCACCCCCTTTCCTCCCCTCCCTGGTGGGGGCCCAGGCAGCCCCCCTGCCCCCCTGAGTGCCCCTGTGCCACCTGTTCCCCTCCCCTTATTTCCCCTTACCCGTTTCTGGGGTGCCTCATCCCCTGGTCTGGCCACTGTCCCCGGGGCGTCCTGTCCCAGCTGCTGCGGGTGTTGTCCCTCTGCCTCCTCCATCCTCAGCATGACCCCTGCCTCCCCCTCCTCTGCCTGCACTCCCTCTACCACTACCACTGCCTCCTCAACCCTCAATCTCTCGCCCACCGCTCTCTTCCGCCTCCCTCCTCGCTCCATCCCACCACGCTTCCCTGCTGCAGGTTTCCCTTTAAATCTCCCTCCATTGCCTGTGTTGTTGCTGGTTGCCTGGCAGCGATGCTACATGCTTTGTCCCCGGCTGGGGATCATTTTCTTTGGTTCCGGCCAGTGATTGCCATCCAGACGTTACTTTTTGTTGTTTCCTGGTGGGAATCTCTTTGACCACACTTTTGGAGATTGTCCAGCGGGGAGCCCCAGAAGCATGGTTGAAAGTGACCCCATGTGGGTATTGACTGTGGTGAACATCTGGCGGCTGCCGAACAGACGTTCACTTTGGCCCCGCCATGGGATTGACCATGGTTCACTGTGGTTGAGCGTGATCTCGTAACGTCTGAAAATACCCCCTGTCTCCCTTTTCTTGTCCATCCCAGACTGTAAGCTCCTCCGGGTTTGCTGGACTTGCTCATGCTCCTTGGCTGGAGTGCAGGCAGGGGAGAGGCTGTGTAGAAACTACTGCGGGGTCAGGCCAAGGCAGAAGATGGTTGCAATGTCCAGCTGGGCTACTGCAGCTAAAAGGGTTTAGCACTGGAGAGGACTGTCCCTCAGCTCTAGGGCTGAAAAGAGCAGCAAACTTTTTACGCACTGGTAAATTTGCCATCACGGGAACTGGGATTGATTTTCCAGCCATTTCCTGACACCGATATATTTTCAGTTCCTACAATGCCATATGATACCGCCCTGATTTACAATTTTCTGTTTACAGCGTACTCTGTACTGTTCATTTTCCTCATTGTTGAGGGTATCATTTTACTTCCATGTTTCCAGTTGTTTGTTGTTTCTGCATTTCTGAACCAATCACTGTGTGAATAGCTCTCCCCTTAACTCGCTACTACCTGCCCAAGGACAGTTAAAAAAAAAAAGAACAAAAAACCCAGTTCCTCTATTCCAGCCTTCAATCAGAATTGTTGTTGTATGTTAATCCCTTTGCTTTGACCAATCTACAACTAGATTTCAGATTTGTAAACAAATCTGCATACCAGCTAATGAGTGGTAAGGAAATAGAGGGTAAATAGAGTGCAGAGAAGATAGAAGAAATGTGGTATTGTGTTGCTATTACCTTTGGGCTTTGGGCTTTGAAATTGATGACAAAGTAGTAAACGGCAAAGCAGTAATCAAATTATCAGTAAACTGAAATGAAATGTCGATCGAGACATTACTGAGTACAAGGCAGATGTTACAGAGTTCTGGAGTCATGAGGCAGAGAATGACAGTCAACGTCCACTTGTCCCTCTTTGGCTTCCCCTGCCCTTCTGTGGCACCAGTGGCCTTAACTGGCTCCCCATGCCTGTGATAAAGTACCCCATGGCAGTCAGAGAGGTGAGGGTGGCCAGGGGGGAGCTTGTGTCATGTTGTGTTGTGTAGGTATAGGGTTGTGTTGGGGCTTACCCTGGGCCTGGTTGTCCAAAGTGGGGAGCAAGGGGGGGGGCAGGGGGATCTTTCCGGTCAATAAACTTAGGGGATAAAACCAGGCAGTGTCTCCCATATGCAGTATTACCCAAGTGGAAAGAGAGGGGAGGAGGGGAACATAGATCTTGCCTGCTTGGTGCCCTGTGCCCAGCAGAGAGGGAAGAGTGGGCAGGGGGAGCTTGTATCACGTTACGTTGCGTAGGTGCACTGTTGTGTTGGTGGTGTGTGGTACAGGTGCTATGGAAGTCAGTGTCTCCTTGACAAGGTCCTAGTTCCCAAAGGTGGCCAGAGAAGTTCTGGTAAAGATCCTCAAAACAAGAATTTTCTCTCAACGGCCAATCCCTATGGCTAAGAAGTGCTTTTTTCTGTTGAAAGAATATTTTTATGCCATTGTGTCCAGACTGGCACCCCCTGCTCTAGGTCTGGTGGCCTGGGGTGGGCAAAGAGGGGAGGGGAGCAGGAGGAGCTTGCCCGTCAGTGGCCCAGGGTTAGGGTTGCTCATGGTTAGGGTGCCTGCACGAAAATATTTCTTTTATAAAAGAAATATCCAAATCATTGCAAAAAGCATTTATTGGTGAGACAGTGGAATGCCAGTTTGCTGGTGGGTCACAGCATGCAGAGAGTGGCTGTGTCATCTGTGGCCATGCCTGGCAGCTGGTGCCAGGCTCAGCTCTCTGTGAATGCTCTGCCCCTCCAGTAAGCTTGCACTCCATTGGCATTTCACTATCCCACCAATATTTGCCTTTTGCAACGGTTAAGAACATAAGAACAACCAAAACAAAAAACTTGACAGTTTAAAAAACGTTAAATGCAGAAGATTTTTTAAAACTAAATAATTACCTTTCCAAAAACAGCACAAAATCATTTACAATCTAGCTTAAACTCCACAAAACATAAAAAATCATTACAATTACAATTAAAAAAACATTCCATGGAAATCGACCAAAAAAACCCTCAATAAAGAAATGGAAGCAAAGACTATGGTGGACACTTACCATGGAAAGGATTCAGGCAGAGCTGCATATGGACCTGGAAGGTTTTTATGCTATGTGGAACTATGTATGGAAACTGATCCAACCTGAGGTTGAATTTAATGATAAGCAGATTTCACTATGCTTAACAAAAATATGATAAGTTATCGTAGTACCTGATAGGTAGAGTATGGGACTGAAGCTGTAACCCTAGGTCCCTTAGCTATATTTGTTCTTTTTTCTTTTTTGACAAAGGTCATTTGATAACTTTGGAAAAAACAATAAAGAGAATTAGAAAAAACAAAAAACATTCCAACTCCATACAACAAGACATAAATGCCAAAAACATGGAAATTATTTCATAATTGGAGGAATATTTAATATTTTCTCCTCATCAACATAAATGTAATAAAGGTACTTAATTCCTTACCATACATACTTTTATTCATTTTTACCAATAACTAAACTTGCACATTTTAAAAATTATTAAACTTTAATTTATTATCATAATTCAACAATGAACAACTTTTTCAGAGTGTATTAACTCTTTCTACAGAACAGCATTCTGTACAATGGATGTTATAATGTTGTCTACACTAAGATTGTTACCAGTTTATTGTATGAAGTGTATATAATTCGTATACATGTAAAGGACAGAGTTAATACACTGAAAAAGTTGTTTATTGTTGAATTATGATCATAAATGAAAGTTTAATAATTTTAAAAATGTGTAGGTTTAGTTATTGGTAAAAATGAATAAAAGTATGTATGGTAAGGAATTAAGTTCATATATTACATTTATGTTGATGAGGAGAAAATATTAAATATTCTTCCAATTATGAAATAATTTCCATGTTTTTTGGCGTTTATGTCTTGTTGCAATTTATGGAGTTGGAATGTTTTTTTAAATTGTAATTGTAATGATTTTTTATGTTTTGTGGCGTTTAAGCTAGATTGTAAATGATTTTGTGCTGTTTTTGGTGAGGTAATTTTTTAGTTTTAAAAACTCTTGTGCATTTAACGTTTTTTAAAACTGTAAAGTTTTTTGTTTTGGTTAATTTTATTGTTTTTTGTGACAGGATTTGTTAGTTTATGCAAGACCCACATCTGGTGTGTGTGTGTGTGTCTGTGGGGTGTGTGTGTTTTTGGGGGTGTCTGAGTGTGGATGTCTGTTTGTCTTTGGGTGAGGGGGTGTCTATGGGTGTTTGTGGATATCTGTGTGGGTATGGGAGTCTATAGGGGTGTGGAGTGTTTGTTGATATCTATGTGTGTGTGGTGTCTGTGTGGGCATCTGTGGGGGGATGAGATGTCTGTGTGGGGGTGTGGGGGTGTCTGTGGGTGCCTGTGTGGGTGTGGGGGGGTATCTGTGTGTGTACGTGGGATGTGGGGTTGTCTGCGGGTGTCTGCGTGTGTGTGTATGTATGTGGTGGTGTGTGTGTGGTGGTGGTGTGTGTGGGAGGGTCTGTGTGTATGTGGGGATTGTCTATGTGTGGTGGTTGTAGATCTCCCCCCCGCCCCAGCCCCCACTTCCTAGCCTCCTGCCCCTGCAGACCAGCCCCATCCCCCCTTCTACCCCCTACCCTCCAGTTCCCTTCTTCTGCCCTAGCCCCCTTTCTACCCCCTGTCCCTGCAGACCGCCCCTTCCTACCCCCCTTTCCCTGCAGATCCGCCCCATCCCCTTCCTACCCCATCCCTGCCCCATCCCCAGCTACTGCTGGAAGAAAATAAGGAGTGCTGTAGTGGGTCAGACCAATGTTACATCAAGCCCAGCATCCTGTCTCTGACAGTGGCCAATCTCTTTTTCTTGGGAGAAGTACCCAACAGGTAATCCATTCCCTGTTGTTCCAGCCCACAACAGTAAGAGGTTAAGTTCCCAAAATCTACTATGATTAATAGCCATTAATGGACCTATCTTTCAAGAGCTTTTAACTTTTAAAACTACATTACCAGCCATGACTACTTCCTCTGGCAGTAAGTTCCACAAGTTAATTGTGTGATGAGTGATTTTTTTTTTTCTTATTTGTTTTAAATCTGCTGCCAGTTAATTTCAAGGAGTGTCCCCTTGCTCTAGTACGTGGAGAGGGTAAATAACCTCTCCCTATTAACTTGTTCTACACCACTCATGATTGTTTTACAAACTTCTATCATATCCCCTCTCAATCGTCTCTTCTCCTAGCTGAAAAGCCCAAACCTATCAAGCCTCTCCTCGTACGGAAGCTGTACCATACCTTTGATCATTTTTGATGTCCTTCTCTGTACCTTTTCTGATTCTACTAGGTCTTTTTTGAGATGGGGCGAACAGAAGTGCACACAACATTCCAGGTGTGGTCGTACCATAGATATATGAGGCATTATGATATTTTCAGTTTTATTCTCTATCCCTTTCCAAATGATTCCTAACATTCTGTTTGTTTTTTTGACCGCTGTCACACACTGAGCTGAGGATTTCAATGTATTGTCCACAACTCCAAGAACCCTTTCCTGAGGGGTAACTCCTAATTTAGAACCCAGCATTGTATACATATGGGGTGAAAACAGACATGACGCTAACCACCCTTTAACCACCGTTGGTGGTCAGTTATGCATGTTGCAGGGCTGCATAGGGCACCAATACAGCCCTGAAACATGCATAAATAACCACCAAGGGTGGTTAAAGGGTGGTTAGCGTCATGTCTGTTTTCACTCATAGGGTGATTTCAGACGTGACGATATCACAGTGAACCACGCTCAATTCCGCGTGGTGGCTGTGATAGCGTCACGTCTGTTGGGGGAAATGGATGTTTCCCCCCAGATGTTACCACGGCTGGGGATTGCATTCGACATGTGAGCAGCCGAAGCGGGGGGACCGGAGGCCGCCGCATGTCGAATGCAATCCCATGCTGCGGTGAACCCCGGCGTCTCGTCTGGTCAGGCACCACGGCCTGAGATCACCGGCAGGACCCCGGTCCGTGGCGAATCCGGCCCGACGCGGCGGCCTCATTGGCCCCGCAACCCGTCCGTCTCCCCGGAGGGCGGGCGGCGGGAGCGTGGAGGGGGCGGGGCCGTGCGGCCACATGTTGCGCCGCGCGGCCCCGCCCCCTCCCAGATTCCCCGCCGGGATCCCCCCGGCACATCTGTTGCGGCGTGACGGGGTGACCCCGGCGGGGAATGACTAGGGTGATTTCGGTACGGGGCCAACAGGCCCCGTTACGTCTGAAATCACCCATAGTTTGGGTTATTTTCCCTATGTGCATCACTTTGCACTTGTCCACATAAAATTCCATCTGCCATTAACTTTGTATCACAAGATCCTCCTGCAATTCTTCACAGTTCACTTGGGTTTTAACTACCTTGAATAACTTTGTGTCATCTGCAAATTTGATCACTGCACTCTTTAATTCCTTTTCCAGATCATTAATTAATACATTAAACAGCACCGGTCGCAGTACAGATCCCTGTGGCACTCCACTATTTACTTCCCTATATTGTGAAAACTGACCATTTAGTCCTACTCTTTGTTTTGTATCCTTTAACCAGTTACCAATCCACAATAGGACACTGCCTTCTATCCCATGACTTTTTAATCCCCACAAGAGTCTCTCATGAGGGACCTTATCAAATGCTTATCAGCTGGCTCCCCCTTATCCACATGCTTCTTTACACCATCAAAAAAATTGAATGGATTAGTGAGGCACAACTTCCCTTTGCTAAATCCATGTTGACTCTTCCCCATTAACCATGTTTATCAGTATGCCCAGTATTTCTGTTCTTAATTATCATTTCCACCATTTTACCCAGCACCAAGGTCAGGCTCACTTGTCTGTAGTTTCCAGTATTGCCTCTGGAATACTTTTAAAATATCGGTTTTACATTCACTACCTTCCAGTCCTCAGGTACAGTGGCAGATTTTAGCAATAGATTACAACTACCAGTAGTAGATCTGCAATTTCATATTTGAGTTCCTTCAGAACTCTGAGGTGTATACCATCTAGTCCAAGTGATTTCCAGAGTCACGTTGATTTTTTTCAACAACTCTTTCCATTCATCACCTCTGGCGTGGGTATCTCTCCAACATCCTCTGCAGTGAAGACCGACGCAAATAATTAATTCAGCTACCTTGCATGGCCTTATCCTCCCTGAGCGGCTCTTTTATCCCCTGGTTTATCTAATGGCCCAACTAACTCTCTAGTAGGCTTTTTTGCTTCTGATATACTTGAAAAAGTTTTTATTATTAGTTTTTGCAAGTTGCTCCTCAAATTCCCTCTTGACCTCCCTTATTCACTTTTTACATTTACTTTGGCGATGCATATGTTCTTCCCCATTAACCTTGTTGGGACTAGCTTTCCATTTTTAAAGGATGACTTTTTGGCTTCAATAGCCTCTTTCACTTCACCATTTAGCCATACAGACTGACATTTGGGCCTCTTACTACCTTTTTAAAATTGTGGAATACATTTAATCTGGGCTTCCAAGATAGTGTTTTTAAACAGATTCCACGCCTCATGCAGACAAACTTGCAGAGTAAACTTAAACACCCCCTCCCCAGCAGGTGCATTCACTTACTGTTCTCCTCGGCTAGGAAAAAAATCTCCACTGAAGAAAGTCAGAGTCTTGAGCTGGAGCTGTGCAAGTCATGGTGTCCACGTCTGTGTTGACCTGTTCTGGCTCTGGGTTGGGAACAGGCAGGGAGAGATGTCCGCCAGCAGTTGTGGCTTCCTTTCTGGGAGCGGGGTTGGTTGCAGTGGGGACATGGTGCATTGAGAATGGTGCATTGGGTTTTAAAGTGCCAGTGAGAATGAGAGTGGAGAGATGGGCCGGAAGTGGTCACTCCCTTGAGTACTCCAGGCTTTTCGGCCACAATTCTATGGTGTTGCCAAACCTGTATGTGGTCAAGGCTGCACACAACCTAACAGACAGGCCACAGACACATTGGCACTCATTAGCCTGGATTAGCCCTCATGGTGTGCCCACAATCTCCTCAATGACACCGTGAGCATTTGGTGGGTCGTGGGTGTGGGCTAACATCTGGGAGCCACCTAATAAATGAGCAGGTGAACACGTGATGGGTGTGGGCTAATGTGGATTTAGGGGCCAATGAGTTGTTGGCTTTCACCCTTTGGGCAACCTGCCCTCATACACTTTGGCCATGGCACACCTAACACACGCAGCATAAGCTGTGATTGGCTTGAATTCCCAGGACAGACTTTGCTGCCAGCCAAGTTTGTCCTGCTCCTCAGAGCTGTGGGGAAAAGGTCTGTGCTTGGGTGGTTATATATCAAATGGGTCACAACACAGGGTTAACTTCTGGTAATAAGTGTGCTCTGGGACTGTAGGTTCATTAATAAACTTTCTTGTGTGATCCACAACTCAGTGGAGCCTTTATTCCTGTTCTTTCTAACCAGCCAGTCCCAGCATCACAGTAATTTGTAGCTCTAGGCACCATTTATAACTACTGTGACAAGTGAAGGCGAGAACCCACAAAGGGATGGGAGGGGATGATGTTGGAAGGAGACTAAGGAACCAAAAGAGAAAAGATCAGTGGGCATTTTTAGACACACATTAACATTCCAGATGATTCAATCTTCTGGGTTTTCAAGCCCACAAGTATGTTCCGGATGCATTTTTCACACACACACTGACCTGATGCAGTTCCTGGATGCATTCTTCACACAAACACTGCCCTGAGGCAGCCTAAAGTAACTTCAGCTGTAAACATGACAGGCTGCCATGGAAACCAAGTGACCACAGCTGCCTGGAGCAAAGCCGTTTACCAGGAGAACCTTTAACACACAAAAGTTCTGGGAGAAGTTTCACGCAGAAGTTCAAAGATCTGGATGTTTAAGATCTGGGTGAGTGATTTAGACACACAGAAAGTTCAGGATGTAACAGCAAACATACAGGAGAAATGTGTGTGTAAAAACACCCAGAGTCATGCCCCACCAGTCTTCCATGGAAGATAACAGCACACAGCTCACTCAAAGCTGCAACTCTAGGAGCAATCATGGCCTTGGCCGGCAGAGGGAGCTCCTTGCACTTAGCCTCTGTGCGCACGCTCTCTGTGAAATACCCACCAGAAGCCCCTGAAACATCGAGCCCCCACAATCAAACACACATCCTTAACAGTCTGCCCTTCTGTACCTCCCCCAGCCAGTTCTTCCTGCCCAACTCCCCACCCTCACACACTTTGGCAAATACTGGTGTTGGTTTTATAATGTCCTTCCTCTCCCTTCTGACCAGGACTGTCCTCACCTGGTTTTCATCAAGACAGTGACCAGGGCCCGGTCTGCACATATTGGGTAGATTCTTATTAAGCAGAAATCAGACACTCCAACCCCCATTACCCCTCCACATATCACTTGCACTGACCCTCTCCTGGTGCATAGAGAAATGGCAGATGCCGGTTCCCCCCTCCCCCAAAACAGGACTCCAGCTGCCACAACAGGCCACTCGCTGTTGCACAGACTTGCTTTATTCACCAGACGAGACAGCCCCAGTATGCCCAGACAAGCCAGGCCAGCTGAAGTGGAGACAAGGGTGAGGCTGGGGAGAAGATCTGCTGGGGAAGAGTCTGAAAAAGGCCATGGAAAAGGGTCAGGGCATAGCCACAGGGAGCAGAGGGTTTGTTTAACTAAATTAAATTAATTAATTAATTAAATTAATTTAAATATTTTTATCCCACCTCTTCCGCTAACAGCGGCTTAAGGCGACTAACAACAACAAAATAAACATAAAATACAATAATATATATATTTAAACACTAAAAACTATACAATAACTTAAACTGGGGGTAAAAATAAATCACCCTACCACCCTAACCCCTTCATCCCTTCCCCATACCAAACGCCTGGCAGAACAGCCAGGTCTTGCATTTTCATTGAAAGGAGGGAAGGCCTGGAGCCAACCAGACCTTCGCTGGAATGGAGTTCCACAGCCTAGGTGTGGTTACCAAAAATAACCTCTCCAGAGTCGTTCCCCGTGATACCCGAGGGACCTCCAGGAAGGCGTTCCCAGCTGACCGCAGGGGCCGCTCCAGGGCTCAGGGAATGAGGCGGTCCTTCAGGTAGGTGGGGCCCAGACCATTTAGGGCTTTATAGGTCAAAACGAACACCTTGAATCGGGTTGTGGGCAGGCGCGGCTCCCCTTCTAGGACGTTGGGGGCGCTGACCCCCCAAGCGCCCCGACAGGTGCCGCGCCGCCGCTCAAAGTAAAAACAAAAAAAACACCCCTCCCCGTCGCTTCCCCGCCGCCCGCAGCAGCCTCTGCCTTGCCTTTGCTTCAGAGCGGAGGCTGCTGGAGCACTGTGGTCAATTTCATGTCAGTTTCACTGAAACTGACCACAGCGCCGCTGCAGCAGCCTCCGCTCTGATTGCAAAGGCAAGGCAGAGGTTTCTGCGGCTTGACTTCTCTTCTGGGACCCACTCCAGAGGAGTGGGTCCCAGAAGGCTCAAAAATCAGCCACCCAAAGCGTTTTCCTATGGAAAACGTGATTCGGGCAGCTGAGCTCCTCTGTCCACATCACGTATGGGACATGCTGTGGAGGGAGGGGCTACAGTCTTCCATTGCGCTCAATGGGCACAATGGAAGATCTCGCCAGGGCGGTCGCGCTGACAGCCCTGGTGAGATAGCTTGGC
>QEPC01005751.1:2817-24460 GCA_003113815.1 Sphenodon punctatus | reverse complement strand
GCAGGGACCGTGTCTATTTTATTACTTTGTAAAGTGCCAGGTACACTGCTGGCGCTATATAAATGTTTGTTAATAATAATAAATAATAATAACACCATTGGTCTTCTTTCCTCTCTGTGCTTCCTCTTAGCCAGGGGTGGCAGGCTGTCCTCCTCGCACAAGCCAGAAGCAACACCAGTCTCCGCCTTGTGTATCGTCAGTTCAGTTCGTGGTGGTGCCTTCTTTTCCTGTTTGCTTTGGTCCAGCCTCCATGTTTATTGGCATTGGTCTCCCTCTTAGACCTAAGACCATGCAGACTGGAGTTGAATGGCTGCAGTGAAAAACAGGTCATCTTCTTATGTTGTAGGTCTTCTCCTCTCCTGCTCTTCCTCATCTGTTTGAGTGTCCAGATCATCTTCTGGACCCAAAGAGGGTATGTCCTCATTGCCCGACTCTGAAAATGACAACTCATTTTCCAGAGGGGAGGAAATGCTTGTCCATGTGCAGGAATAAAGCCTCTTTAGACTGTCATTTGACAGTCAGCTGTGTTTCTGTCCAAGAATGTTTCCTTTGCAGCTGAACACTCTCTATGAAGGGAAGGAGCTAGGCGGGCATTCAAGATATGCTACAGCTAGTTGGTACAGTGTAGGCCAGGCAGTCCTTTGTTGTTGCCAGTACTCCAATGGTTCAACATCATAGCCATGATAATGGTGGTCACTGAAAGCCTTGAACAGCTCCTCCGCCTCTTTCTTTGCAGCTGCAAGACATAGAGATGTTCATTCTGCTACTTTCATTCTGCTACTTTTCTGAAATGGTGGAATAAAATGACTTCCACTTTTGACTATTCTGCTTTGCTTTTTCAGAGGTTCACCATGTGTGGCCAGTGCCGCACAGTATGATGCAGTCTGTCTTCATGTGCCTACTCTTGCAGATGTATGAGCTGAGCTCCTGCACTTTGCTTACCACCTCTTTCTTCAGGCTTGATGCATCCTCTCTTTTTCATGCTACTTGTTTGTAGCGAGGGCCAAGGGAAAAGGAGACCTGGATGTGTCTTGCCTCTTTCATTTTGGAAAGGTAGGTGCTGACTTTAAGGCCCTCCATGAATTTCCTTGCCAGTTGTGCTGCGATCTCCTTGCCCACCGCCTGGAAATCCAATGCTGTTCCCATGGTTTTTCTGTCCAGCAAGTGAACTAGATAAATGTACTAGGGGTGGGAAGTTCGGATCATCTGGTATCCGATACTGCCGGTATTTTGGTGTACCAGCAGTATCGGATTACTCCGGTATTTGGGGGTACCGGTACCGGATCCCCGTGCTGGATTTTTTTACATTGTGGCCATTGAAATGAATGGCAGCAATGTAAAAAAAGAAACAAAAAAACCCACCAAACACTTTCCCTCCCCAGTCCAGGCTGCGCGGGTGGAAGGGGGGATACCCCCCACCCACCCTGCCCAGCCTGGATTTTTTTTAAAAAAAATTTTCCCCGAAGTCCCTGCTAGTGTGAGCACTAGTAGGGACTTAGGGTAAAAAAATATTTTTTTTAAATCCAGGCAGCAGTAGGGACTTAGGGTAAAAATTTTTTTTTTAAAAAAATCC
Organism: Sphenodon punctatus; assembly: GCA_003113815.1. Taxonomy (NCBI): domain Eukaryota; kingdom Metazoa; phylum Chordata; class Lepidosauria; order Sphenodontia; family Sphenodontidae; genus Sphenodon; species Sphenodon punctatus. The sequence continues at coordinate 22,887 of QEPC01005751.1, read as the reverse complement.
AAGCTGGGCAGGGCGGGGGTGGTGGTGCCCCCTTTCCACCCACACAACCTGGGAGGGGGAGGTGGGGGGTATTTTTTTTTCCACCTTGATTTCAATGGGGACAGTTCCCCATTGAAATCAATGCAATAAATCCGGCACTGGTAATCAGGTTTTAATCCAGTAATCCGTTTTTTTGTAAACCGGTAACTGGTAAAACCGGTAGCCGGTATTTGGCCTGATGTGCCACCCCTAAAATGTACTGACCAAGAGATGCATCTGCGCTGCTTGCTAAGTTTGTTGCTTCATGAAATGGTCTCAGCAGCGTTACCATGTTCCTTCAGAAACATCCATTGTATTGTGGTTAGATGGTGTCCACATCCTTTCTTAGTGGTGATGGCCCCTCCAGGTAGAGTTCCTGGATGGCCTTCGCTTGTAGCAACAGCCTCTCCATCATGGGGAAAGTGGAATTCCACCTTGTCTTCACCTCCTGAATCAGACTGTGTGCCAGCAGGGACAAACGGGCTTGGGCCTCCCTGAGTGCTCATCTTGTTGTGCCAGAATGGTGGAAATGTCTGCAGAGGCATCAGCATCTGCCAACAAGTTCCTTCACTTCTGGGTCGGCAGCGGGCATGCCTTCAGTTTCTCTCTCACTCCATAATTTCTGCATCACTAGGCTGATGTAGTGAGCGAGACCTGGGACTCAAATGAGACCGGACTGCTGCACTGTGTTTGAAATGTTCTTGGTGTTGTCCGTGATTCCGAAGCCAGCCTCCAATTTAAATGGCTGCAGGCAGTCTTTCAGAATGAGCTACAGTTCTTTTGAAATGTTTTGTGTGGTGTGTCGTTCATCAGAAGGGGACAGGCGAAGAAGGGCCTGCCTCCATCCCAGACTGCTCTTCTTTCTGTACAACCAGTGAGCTATCTTGGTGAGATATTAATGATGGGCATCAATTGTCCACAAGTCCATGTTGATATGAACTCCCCCCCGCTTCCCGCAAAGCTCCCTATGCTGTCTTGACTATTTTCAAGTACAGTTCTGGCATGGCTTTTTTTGGCAAAGTACACCCTGCTTGGGACTTTCCATCAGGGGAAAAACTTTTGAATGAAGTCCTTAAAACCCATTGTCTCCACAAAAGAGAATGGTAGCATGTTGGTTGCAATCTGCTGTGCGGTTTGAGCGACCAGTTCACATACCTTTGGATTTGCCACATTATAAGGGGTCTTCTGTTCATAAGCCTCTCAAAGTGTCATCTGTACTGCTGGAAGAGATGGTGGTGGTGACACTGGTGAACGTGGGACTGGCCATGACTCCTGCAAAGAAGAGTTTATTTGTTTTTCAGTCGGAGACTGAGTGGGTTGCTGCTGCTGCTGTAGTAGACACAGGCTGCTTGTGGGATGTATTAAAGATGGTGGGGTGTTTCATCTTCAAGTGTGAGCTGATCGTTGTGGTGCCCAAGTTTTTCAGTTTTTTCTCATGGCTTCATGTGGCCTTGCAATAATTGCAAATAGTTATAGTTCTATTGCCCTCCTTCAATTCACAGTGAACCCACACCCATGAATGTCCACTTGGTGGTTTTTTATGTCCGTACTTCTCTTTGGGGTGTTAGGAAGGAGCCCTGAAAACTCAGTGTCCAACTCCATAGTATCATCATCATTATCACTGTACAGAGACTCTGGAGACTGGCTGCAAACAGCGTAGGGTACTGTTGATTGCCTTTGAATTAATCTGTCCATCATCCCTTCAACCTTGGGCAACTTTGATGGTGGAGTAGCTAGAACCTTTTTTTGGGGGGGAGGGGTACTGGAGGAACTTCTGCAAGATACCACGGATGCGGAAGTGCTGGTGCCCGCCACAGGAGAATTTGAAAGACTGTGCTTCTTGGCACTTTGAGGTTGCCATTCTTCTTCCAGTGATCCCTCAGAGCAAGGCTTGACACTGGCATCATCGTCGTCATCAACATCAGATGCAAAGACGGGGTCGTCAACAAATCCACATACAAGACCACGAAGAAGATCTTCATCTGCGTCATCATCATGGCAGTCTGTGTCAACAGCAGTGATGGTCTCCTCCTCTTCTTCAGCATCAAGGACTGGGTCTGACATGGGTGTATTGGGAGGAGTCTGTGGAGGGTCTTCTTCTACATCCATCCTTTTCTCCGAGTGGGACTGTTTGTCACTTTTCTTTGCAAACATTGTGAAGTCTTTAAGAACTACAACCACCTCCTTTCTACACTCCTGTGAGCTGAAGGCGCCCGACAACACCGGCCGCTCATCTGTTGATGATTTCATCCTGGAACACATGCATGTGGCAGCATGGTGGAGAGAAGGAGTTCTTCCTGTCCCTCAGACTTCGCCAGTAGGGCTGTAGTGGTATACTGCTGCGGCAGCTGTTACCGATGGAAACCCTTATTCCGCGCATCGTAGCATGGTTTGGCAGAGACAGCTTTCCGATGACTGCGGTTTGCCGCAAATGGTACCGCAGCATTGCGACTGGTCAACAGAAGTGGAACTTTAACGGATTTTAATAAGAAGTGGCACCAACTCCCCTTTCCATCAATCGTGGAATCTTTGTGGTTATCTGATCATTGTATCATGTTTACGCCGCCCGGAATACTCAGTACTGTGAGACCCAGCGGCATGATCAACTCTCGGACACTGCTGACAACACCCGCATGCCGAATTTCATTGGCTAGGNCCGGTATTTGGCCTGATGTGCCACCCCTAAAATGTACTGACCAAGAGATGCATCTGCGCTGCTTGCTAAGTTTGTTGCTTCATGAAATGGTCTCAGCAGCGTTACCATGTTCCTTCAGAAACATCCATTGTATTGTGGTTAGATGGTGTCCACATCCTTTCTTAGTGGTGATGGCCCCTCCAGGTAGAGTTCCTGGATGGCCTTCGCTTGTAGCAACAGCCTCTCCATCATGGGGAAAGTGGAATTCCACCTTGTCTTCACCTCCTGAATCAGACTGTGTGCCAGCAGGGACAAACGGGCTTGGGCCTCCCTGAGTGCTCATCTTGTTGTGCCAGAATGGTGGAAATGTCTGCAGAGGCATCGGCATCTGCCAACAAGCTCCTTCACTTCTGGGTCGGCAGCGGGCATGCCTTCAGTTTCTCTCTCACTCCATAATTTCTGCATCACTAGGCTGATGTAGTGAGCGAGACCTGGGACTCAAATGAGACCGGACTGCTGCACTGTGTTTGAAATGTTCTTGGTGTTGTCCGTGATTCCGAAGCCAGCCTCCAATTTAAATGGCTGCAGGCAGTCTTTCAGAATGAGCTACAGTTCTTTTGAAATGTTTTGTGTGGTGTGTCGTTCATCAGAAGGGGACAGGCGAAGAAGGGCCTGCCTCCATCCCAGACTGCTCTTCTTTCTGTACAACCAGTGAGCTATCTTGGTGAGATATTAATGATGGGCATCAATTGTCCACAAGTCCATGTTGATATGAACTCCCCCCCGCTTCCCGCAAAGCTCCCTATGCTGTCTTGACTATTTTCAAGTACAGTTCTGGCATGGCTTTTTTTGGCAAAGTACACCCTGCTTGGGACTTTCCATCAGGGGAAAAACTTTTGAATGAAGTCCTTAAAACCCATTGTCTCCACAAAAGAGAATGGTAGCATGTTGGTTGCAATCTGCTGTGCGGTTTGAGCGACCAGTTCACATACCTTTGGATTTGCCACATTATAAGGGGTCTTCTGTTCATAAGCCTCTCAAAGTGTCATCTGTACTGCTGGAAGAGATGGTGGTGGTGACACTGGTGAACGTGGGACTGGCCATGACTCCTGCAAAGAAGAGTTTATTTGTTTTTCAGTCGGAGACTGAGTGGGTTGCTGCTGCTGCTGTAGTAGACACAGGCTGCTTGTGGGATGTATTAAAGATGGTGGGGTGTTTCATCTTCAAGTGTGAGCTGATCGTTGTGGTGCCCAAGTTTTTCAGTTTTTTCTCATGGCTTCATGTGGCCTTGCAATAATTGCAAATAGTTATAGTTCTATTGCCCTCCTTCAATTCACAGTGAACCCACACCCATGAATGTCCACTTGGTGGTTTTTTATGTCCGTACTTCTCTTTGGGGTGTTAGGAAGGAGCCCTGAAAACTCAGTGTCCAACTCCATAGTATCATCATCATTATCACTGTACAGAGACTCTGGAGACTGGCTGCAAACAGCGTAGGGTACTGTTGATTGCCTTTGAATTAATCTGTCCATCATCCCTTCAACCTTGGGCAACTTTGATGGTGGAGTAGCTAGAACCTTTTTTTGGGGGGGAGGGGTACTGGAGGAACTTCTGCAAGATACCACGGATGCGGAAGTGCTGGTGCCCGCCACAGGAGAATTTGAAAGACTGTGCTTCTTGGCACTTTGAGGTTGCCATTCTTCTTCCAGTGATCCCTCAGAGCAAGGCTTGACACTGGCATCATCGTCGTCATCAACATCAGATGCAAAGACGGGGTCGTCAACAAATCCACATACAAGACCACGAAGAAGATCTTCATCTGCGTCATCATCATGGCAGTCTGTGTCAACAGCAGTGATGGTCTCCTCCTCTTCTTCAGCATCAAGGACTGGGTCTGACATGGGTGTATTGGGAGGAGTCTGTGGAGGGTCTTCTTCTACATCCATCCTTTTCTACGAGTGGGACTGTTTGTCACTTTTCTTTGCAAACATTGTGAAGTCTTTAAGAACTACAACCACCTCCTTTCTACACTCCTGTGAGCTGAAGGCGCCCGACAACACCGGCCGCTCATCTGTTGATGATTTCATCCTGGAACACATGCATGTGGCAGCATGGTGGAGAGAAGGAGTTCTTCCTGTCCCTCAGACTTCGCCAGTAGGGCTGTAGTGGTATACTGCTGCGGCAGCTGTTACCGATGGAAACCCTTATTCCGCGCATCGTAGCATGGTTTGGCAGAGACAGCTTTCCGATGACTGCGGTTTGCCGCAAATGGTACCGCAGCATTGCGACTGGTCAACAGAAGTGGAACTTTAACGGATTTTAATAAGAAGTGGCACCAACTCCCCTTTCCATCAATCGTGGAATCTTTGTGGTTATCTGATCATTGTATCATGTTTACGCCGCCCGGAATACTCAGTACTGTGAGACCCAGCGGCATGATCAACTCTCGGACACTGCTGACAACACCCGCATGCCGAATTTCATTGGCTAGGACTTTCCCAGAGAGACATGTACCACCTTCACCATTAAGTGTAAATAGGTGTGTTTGTAGCTTTCTTCTCCCTCTTGATCCCCAATCGCAGTGAGAGTGAGTGACTGTTGGAGCCGCGTCGCCAGTCTCTGTGTTTGTTAACACACTCTGATCTTCCGTGCTCTGCGACAAAACACCACATCGCGACTCGAGGAGAGAGAGTCCTATCCCTTCCTAATTCATAGCATACCATCATTTTTAGATAAGTGCAAACTACACACAACATAAAGAAGGTTTTGTGTAAGTGCTTGAACTTTTCTGCTAATTCTGCTAAACTGTGCTTTATTTAACTGCTAATTTAGTGCTAAAGCAGCTAAAGTAATTCTGCTACAGCTACACATTACATTTTCCATTATCCTTTTTTAAAATAAATGTACACATATGTTGTTTACTGCTAACCTTTTAGACCGCGATCCAGCAGCCAGAAAACGCCAGCGCAGGGGCAGTTGCACAGGGCTCAGGAGAGGAGCGCCTGCGCAAAGCGGCAGGGAGAGCCAATAGTTGACACCAAAGGGGCGGGGGGAGGGAGGAGCGAGAGGAAACAGGGAGACCACGCCCCCTGCACCGGCGGCGGTGTGGAAACCGGTGCAGAGTAACAACAACACCGAGGCCCCGACCGGGTGAGGCCGGCAAACCGGAAACCAGGGAGGCAGGGAATGCACCGTATGCAGCAAGGCAGCACAACGGAAGGGATGGCAGCACGCCGCCGCAAGACTGCCACCGGTCAGACCAGAAGTAACAGGGCGGCATGAGCGGCACCACCGCAAAGATGGGAGCCCACAGTTGCACAAGCACCAAACACACAGAAGAGAAGAGGTAGACCAAACATATGGTATACGGGTAATATGTCAGCACAACCAAGGTAACACACAAGGAGGTCACCCAAACCCCCACATGGAAAGCAGGCAGGGGAAAGCCACACATATGGCCCAGGAGGCCCGCAACCACGGGGCCCAGATTCAAAGCAACACAACCCGCCCACACACACACACGAAATGAGAGAGACATGAATAATACAGCTCCATACCAATTTATTGGGAAACAGGGAGAGGCACAAGGAGGTCGTGCCACCGAGGCCTACAGGGGAAAAGACCATCCAAACAGCACACACACACACACAAAAAGGGCATCCAGACACCGCGCCAGCCATGATGCCCACATCAGCGTGGCTGAGGCACAGTAGATCCATACAACGGGCGAGTTACGCAGTGGCCACCAAGGGTTACAGGCCGCATGTGTGCAAAGCAGCGACCCAACCTGTGAGAAAAGCTCACATGCCGCAGAAGGAGGCGCCGATTCTCAAATTCCAGGCGGTCTATACGGCGCTCCAACCGATCCACAGCCAGACGCAGCTCCGCACCTGTGCAAACGATAGAAACAAACAACCGTTCTGTCAGGGACAAACAGGTGCACCCTCAGCCAGTGGTACTACAAGACAGGTCATGCTCACATGCCCCCCCCCCGATAGCAGATGAAAGGTAACACCACACACACTGCCCAAAGACCCCAAGGAAAACAAGGCAGGATACAACGACAGAGAGGCAGCCTAGTAACCCATACCACATCCGGCATCTCAAGGTGGGAAACTCCGGAGACCGTCAGAGCAACACCCACAGCAGTGGGAAACACAGATCACAGAGGGGACATGCAAACAATAACAGCAGGCCCAGGCATGCAGCCGCTCATGGGTGCAGGGGATATATGAAGCCAGGGTCCAGCCCTGCCCCAAACCCAGCTATGGTGACAACACAAGTACCGATATCCATACCAGTAAAGACAGCAGGGATGCAATTGCAGTCCGTGATCCAGACCAAGCTGGGATCACCACAGCAACCCATAACTGTCCCGTATATGCACAGCAAACAGCAGCCCTAAATTGTGCTGTGCCGCACATGAGACCGACCCATACAGCGTACACAGATCACCTGCAAGCGCATACCACAGCTGGAAGTCCTGTCAGAATCCCCAGGACCCAACAACCCTCAGCCATTGGATTGGTGCGGGAATTGCCCGCACAACTGTACAGTAGTTGGCCACCAGGAACACTGGACATACCAACACCCAATCACCATACATATCACCACGCCACATGCATAGGGAGTGTCCCCGAAACAGAGAGCTGGCACCCAAGGGAACGCCTACACCCGCAAGTGCGCTACAGGGGCACACACATCGTCAAAGCACAGTGGCTAGGACTGCACAGGTGCAGGTCTGATGTACCCAGCAACAACCACACCACAGAGGCAGCAAGCATGCTCCCCCATATCACGAAACCATACTGGCCCTGCCCCAACGGTGCACCCCCCAGCCGGCAACACAGCAAGCAGAAGGTGCCCATGAATGCATGCACCCATTCAACAAACCACAGTCACACTGCATGCCCCAAAAACGATGCAGGATCACACCATGCCCCGGTCAGTGGACCTGCAACTAGGTGGTGCCACCTCACACCCAGAGGCGTATACATGCATGCATCCATCCACTGAACCACACAGCCACTGCACCGCTGAGTCCCACCACATTCAGCGCACACCACCTGAATGCCCCAAGGAAGGCTATCGTGGCGCACCACCCCATTACCCGCTCGCACGAACATACAGTAGCGATCTCACTGATATAAAACAAGGTAGCTCACCTTGAGACAACAGCATCTGCAGCCGGTCCAGGCTCATACGGCACACAGGGCCAGGAGACAGAGGCACATCAGGCAGAGGTGGGGGCTCAGCATGGTCACAGCCGCTTGCAGGAGACAGAGGTTCACATGGAACAGGAGCCAACGTCTGAGACATAACATTTACGGGTAGGGCGGCAGTACAGGCACATCCTCACTGAGCGGTCTGGATACGGATGCAACCATGTCCCCTGCACCCACCACATCCTCGGTACCCTCAGGACTGCATGACCCTGAAATGGTGCTAACCCCTGCAGGAGATGCCGTGGCAGATCCCTGGGAGGAACGCGTGTAGTGGTGGGAAGGGACGGATCCACGCCCTATAGTTGGATACAACAACAAGGGATCAATCGCGGCCTGAATGCAGTGCATGCAAGCGGTGTCCATCTAACATACAAAGGGACCCAATCCACGTGAACACAAGGCTAGGCCACTTACCCCGTCGATGTTGATCCCGAAACGCGGGTCTGCCCGCTCTATCCCATATCCTGCGCACATACTCATGAAATGGAGGAGCAAGCACAGGCGCGGCAATGTCCGGTCCCACAGAGTAAAATGCTGCCTTCAATCATTTCCAGCGTACCCGGCACTGACCTACATTCCTTTGAAACCCCCTCTCCCCCATGTTGGTAACAATTGCCGTCCACAACTCTACATCAGGCTCCGTTGTACTGGACATTAACAGGTTGCTCTGTGGACTGCAGAAAATGCAATCTAGCATGCATAGAACCTCTCGACGACTCCAACGAGAGCCACGCATACTCTCTGTACAACTGTGGCCGCAGGCAGCTAAAAATCAGGTCATCCGCGTTTATGCATGGCACGCCGCCGATTACACGCCCAATAACCCCGGTCACGCCCCTATTCACACATACAGCACCACCTGGAGCGTATCACTAGACCAATCACCCGCACCTCCGCGGCTAGGCTGATTGTGGATGTGACACTGCAATGCAATGCACATCACCGGTGCATGTAACTATATGCAGCTATGCAATGGCAGCCGACGCGTACACCTATCCGCATGGAGGCACACTGCAGCACCAGGCACTGTATCGCATGGCCTCAGGGGTAGAAGACATAGCAGGTGGTAAAGCTGCAACTACAAGGAACGTCTGGCCCTAGTGGGGATACCATGTACAGAGACACGCGCCATGGACATAACCCCATGTGTGATTTGTCATGTATGCATGTACATTGCAGCCCGGCGTACCACTTATGAGGCCCCCCCCATGCCACAAGCACCCACATCACAGTGGGTGGTTTACCATGCGGTCCCACCCTCAAGTGGCAGCATACAGTGTTGTATTGTGTAGACGGGGTCCCGTAAACAGCAATATGCACAAACCGGAAGTACTGCTCCATACTTTATTTCCATCCGCGTTGCACGACAGCGGGCAATGCACCCATTTCCCTCCATGCCCAGGCAATCGGCGCAAACAAGACAAGACACACAGGTCATGATGCCATGGTGCAGTGACCCGGCCACATACCCCACAGTCCTCCGAGAACATCATCTCCATATGACAATCCCGCCCCCCTGCATTACATGCATGGCTGCCCTATCAAGCAGCAGACATGGTTGTGCGATGCTCAGCCGGTGAAATATGCCCGAGCTACATGCAACCTACAGTCAATCCCAAGAGGGTCTGCTCTGGGCGGTCTGTTTGGACCTGGGATTACCTGCATGATCTCCCGAGTGTCGTGGTCCATCTCTTCATCCAGGAGCGGTAGCCGCCGCCTCACAGCCATGTTATGGAGCATGCAGGATGCCACCACCATCTTTGCCGCTCTATCAGGAGACGTTAGAAACCTCCCACCAGATGCATCCATGCAGCTGAAACGCTTCTTCAGATGACCAAATGTCCGTTCAATTATATTGCGTGTGGACCGATGAGCTCTGTTGTACTGTTTCTCCGATCTGTTCCCTGGTCTCATGAAGGGCTTCAGCAGGTAGTGCCAGAGCGGGTATCCCCTGTCTCCTGTAGGGGAACAGCGTTATACACGGAACATGGTATGTGCTACCATGCACCCGTGCACACACGGCCACCCAAACATACTGCTCCCATGTCAGCTGCTATTGTGGAGGGTTGCAATATGCAGGCCCCCATCCCAGTGTGGGTATCCCCTGTCTCCTGTAGGGGAACAGCGTTATACACGGAACATGGTATGTGCTACCATGCACCCGCGCACACACGGCCACCCAAACATACTGCTCCCATGTCAGCTGCTATTGTGGAGGGTTGCAATATGCAGGCCCCCATCCCAGTGTCCAGTACTACCTGGACCGGGGGGCAGAGCTCCAAAGCAGTCTTCCATTCCAATACTGCACGCACCCCTTACCCTGTACCGCGTTATCGGCCCACAATGTACACCACACCAGAAGAGATACGAGACTTACCAAGGAGCCATCCAGAGCCAGGGATCCACCTCTGCAAATCCCGCCTCAACTGCGACTGCTGAAATACATGTGCATCGTGTGCACTTCCCGGAAACCGTGCACACACATGGGTGATTATATCAGAGGCATCGCATACAATCTGCACGTTGATGCTATGCTGCATCCATCTGTTCCTGTATAGTTCCTCTGAGTGTGCCGGAGGTTGTATTAGGACATGCGTTCCATCAATTATGCCAACCACATTCGGGAAGCCAGCTATTCTCATAAACAAGCCTTTAGCAAGCAGGGAATCGCCGGCAGTCACGGGAAACTTTATAAGGTCTGCTGCATGATGCATGATTGCATCAAGGAACTGCATCACGCACCGCGACACTGACGACTGTGGCAAGTACAGGGCATCGCCAATAATCCTCTGAAAGTTCCCTGTAGCTAGGACATGCAATGACACCAGGACCTTCTTCAGAATAGGGATGTTGCGTACATCTCTCCACTGCTGTATCATATGGGGCCGGAGTATACGGCAAAGTCGCCTGATGCAGTGTCTGTCAAGCCGGAACTGGGATATGCACTCAAAATCCGACAGAGGTAACACCGATATACGTTGGTGCATGTGAGGCAGAACTGCAAGACGTTGCCAATCCTCGAGAAGTATCATGAAGATGATGAACACAAACATGAAATCCAGAATCACCATGACATCAGTACAGCACCACTACAAGGATGGCCTACTGTTGCTCTCAAACTCATACAGGAAGCAGGAATGTCCGACCCAGGTGCTACATATACCATGGCAGCCTCCCACCCCCGGGAGCTGCCAAGCCTGAACTCTGAAGGCAAGACACTGCAAGGCAGCTAGGCATTTACCCCTGGCTTCCATTGTACAGGAGGCAGAAATAAGCTTGATGAAGGGCACTCAGTAACAGCTCCCGAGTCACACATATGACCTGCATTGGAATTGGAAGAGGCAGTAGATACTACGTTTAACACGGCTGCAGGCAATGAGGCATCAGTGCATGATTGTGTAACGACCCTGTGGATGCTAATGGTTGACGTGTAGCACAGCCTTGCAAGTGCCTCTGGAGGCACCTATATATAGTAAGCGGAAGCAGGGAAGCTGAGGCTCTACCCATAGCCTTGCCCTATCTCACACACACCATGCCCCGTGGGCAAAAGACCTCTACAAGGAGACAAAGGCCACACACAGACAGCTCTGCTAGCAGCTCTGATGATGCCACCGCTGTTCCCCATCCATTATCGTCCAGCTACACGTCCTCCGAGGAGTCCGAGCCCCCCGACGACAGTGCGTGCCCTGCCCCGGCAAGACGGATACCCCGCGGTGCACACAGGCGTGTCCCTGGTGTCCGAGGACACCACGGGGGATGGGTGAGGTGCCGGCAACCCAACTGGTTACAGCAGGAGGTTACTGTATTGGTGGATGCCACTGTGCAGGACCAAATGCATTCCATGGGCAGGGACGCCTCCAGAACAGCCGTGGCCGGCAGAGGGCGGTTTTGGGAGGATGTCAGTACGACCATAACCGCGCTTGGATTCCATCCGCGGTCAGCCCGGGCCTGCAAACACAAGTGGAGGGACACCACCCACCGTGTAAAAGCCCGACTCGGGGAGTTGGAGGACAACAGGAGCGGCCACACATGCCCGGCCTCTGTCGGATCTGGAGTCGTGTACAGCCATGGTGATAAGATCAGAGGCGGTACGAGGATTCGCATCGGGACAGGAGCATGGGTCGGGTGAGTATGTTACCATAATAGCATGTGTGTCACAGCTGTATAACCACCTATGTGGTCTCGATTCATGAGAAACCCGTCATAGTAGACAGATATATGAGGGGACTGGTTGCGTGTACAGAGCAGCAGCCAGTACTACATGTTCCACCAGCTTGTGTGGCATCTCCTCATATATTGGGCATGTAGGAGATGACAGGAGGCACGTTTGGAGTGTTTCATATCGGAGGTCCCCCACAAGTGGTATATGCCATGCGCTTTCCGCCACAGTGCACATGGGCTAAGGGGACCACATGCAGGCTCCCAATGGACTTATGTCTAGTCATACACCTGTGGGTTATACCAGGCTCTGCAGCCCTGTGCAGCTCACCCCCCGCATACTGGGAGGCCGGGCCAGGAAAACAGGGAGCAATTTTTCCTACAGGACAGGGGAGTGACATGTCTGTCACTAATCGTTGTGCAGGCGCCCAGCCTCCCAGCTCACCGCTCTGCACCGGCTCTGCTTCCAGTCCAGCCCCACCCCCACCCCCAAATGGAGGGGTTGCACATGCCATTACATAAGGAGTAGCAAGACTAGTCATGTCACGGTGAACCTCTGTTGACAGACACCCTGACGTGTCGGGTATGCTTATGCGCATGGTGGCATAGCCTGCATTGTGGCAGCGCTATATTATGTGGTATGGGTGACAGGTGCCATGCATTTGGACACAGGACCGGCTATAATGTAGCTTCTGGGCAGCAGGATGCTATTCCTCCTGCACCCAAAACCCTGCAACAGCCGCCACTGAATGGTGACTGTATGTAGGTGTAGAACACACATTCCCGGTAGGGGAATGTTGCATGCAGCATCATTGGGTGCTATCCATCTGCAGTGCCAGCATCACCATGACCGCTTAGGCCGCTGTCGCTGATGGTTCATAAACCCCTGGAGAAGTCCCCCTATGCACGTGTGGAAACCACAGCACGGTGGACGGTTGTATGTAGTGTCACAGCATATGGTATAATGTGGGAGTGTTATGGCAAACCCCTGTATGTCGTTACCGGTAGCCCACGTAAGACTTGCCCTGCTGAAGGCATTGTTGCCTGTTGGTCTCCCCGCAAACATGGCCCACCATTATAGTTGTGGGATGCTACCGCAGCCCTCTCCCATCATGCATGGACCCGGAGCCTGTAGTACCATGCCTGGGTAGGCACCGCTCACTGGTTGTTTCTGTTATACCGCCCCTAAAGCTGCTTCGATGCCAGAAGCCTCTAATGGAACCACCCCTCAGGCTGGGGCAGTCGTCTTCAGCAGGCAACACACCACACGGAGATCGGGAAGCGCTGTTGCAGAGAACGGAGGCTCACCTACCTTCCATGAAGCCACAGGTAGGGCGGAATCCTGTCGCTGAGGGAATCGGTTTCATGGCATGTATGCCCCACCATCGGTTCATCCAGGGGTTGCACGCCTACTGGCACAAAGGGCCTATCAGCACTACAGATATGAGCATGGGTAGGCATGCAATATTTACAGCCGGTTCCATAATAGCTGCCCTGGTACCAATAGCCTGTGTTCATTGAGTGTTGCGGCCTCTTCCTATGGGCATGGCATGAGCGCACATCTCCTATGGAGATGTGTGCCACGTATACGCTGTGCTACAATGAGGAGCCTTAAATATACACGCAGCTGTTCCTGGTCAGAAGGCTGCATGTTATGGCAATGATACGATGTAATGGGTCCAGCTCCAGAGGATTATGTATGGACGCAACAGAACCCGGTAGTCATGTAACATGCAATCGTCCACCTTGACACCGATAGACTTGACAGTGCCCTCGTGTTACCTCCCCCACCCCCCAGCACGTTCCTGGGAGGGATGGCAGTAACGCTGCTTGGGTACCGCCTGTACATGATTCCATGAAGGATGCCTTGGTTATTGTGAGGGACCCCAGCCACACCGACATGTATGTGCGGCAGTGCAGGGTTGGGAGGATGCACGTGGGGGGGCATCCAGCACCCCTTCCAGTACCAGTGTTGTATACTTGCAGCTGCCAGGGGTGTGTTACCGGTCGCACATGCTGTAGTGGGCGGTACATGCTCCCCATCTGCCCATTCACCCAGGTCCCCAATACAGTATGCAGTACCGTGGTATTATATGGCGGCTCCAGCCAGGTATACGCTGAGCAGTGCCGAGGACCCTAGACTGCAAGGTCAGAGGGGTCATGCCCCATATAATAGCGGGAGGGTGATGTGAACCTTGCTTAGCACGACTGGCCCCTCACCCTGGGTAGCAGCTATGTAGTATACAGGAATACGTGCAGGTGGTCTATACGTCGGTCCGTTGGGTGACAGCCGTATATACCTCCTAACAGCACGGTCGCCTGTACTGGAGGCTGTATGACTGTCGGAGGACAGTGAGGGGGCCCTTAGATGGGCTTCAGGGAGGATCCTGTGTGTGGGACACTCAGGATGCCCTCTGTATGTGGTGAACCGTCATGCACGCTACCACAGGGCTAGGCCAGACACTTGGTAGGAGGTGGCTGGGTATGGACGGTCCGTGCAGTTGGGGTCTGTCAGCAAGTGCTGTCCAATACCGGGGATATGAAAGCTGCTTGTATCATTCACAGGGTCTACCGGTGCTCCTGTCAGGGCGTCGAGTGCACAGCATAGGCCACAGCGGGACACAGTAGCACCGTCTTTAACAGCATCGGGGGATGGTGGCCAAGCCATGGATGGTGCTGCATCAGAGTGCAGCAGGCACACCGCTGGTGAGAGCTCGCCCGATGGAAATGATCCAGCTGATCCATGTACTACCATTATGGATTCTTCCCCTTCAGCAGCGGACCTGAGACCTGGTACGCAGCGGTTGCTCCCAGCAGTTAGAGGCCCTTCTATGGATGCACCGGATCCTGTGGTCTCGGATGGCACAGGCGTGGGGAGCCAGCCCCCTAGTGCCCAACTACCAACCGGATCAGGGGAGTCTGAATTGGATGACAGCAATCAGGCGGTCACTGGATCCAGGTCAAGTACTGATATCAGCAGTCCCCTACATGGGCGGGGTGGCGATTCCACGCTACGAGCCACAGGACCTTCACAGCGCTCTGGCGCTTCTGCGGTTACCAGCACGTCTACCACTGGAGGTGATGGCAGTGAGTCCGGCCCCTATCATGGCACTGGAGGGGCAAGACCTCGGGTAGGAACTGCCGGTGGGCAAGTGACGGTTAACCACCGGGCTGCGAGAGCACTACCTGGAGCCCGTATAGCCCTGCCCTGCCCTGGACAGCCATACCCTAGATACCTAGGTGACCTGTGGGCTAGCTTTGATGCAGCACGCCGTTTATACTCAAGACATCAACGGCGGTCAAATCGACTGATGAACAGGATGAACGAGGGACTTGTGGTGGTCCAGACCGAGATTAGGGGTCTGAGGGACGAGCTCGTGAATGCAGATGGCTGGACCGGTCGGGATTTGCATACATGCACACCACGCATTGATGGGGATACCATAGCTGCGTCCATCCGGGGCCTCTCAGACCATCGAGGCCGCCGTACAGGAGGTGGAGCACGCTTCAGGACCAGCAGTGAGTGGTATTGTAATCCGAGTCATGCATGGCCAGGTGTAATGTATACGGGCATGTCACATACGTTATGAGACACTGGGCACGGGCACGATATGTGGTGACACAGGGACTGGGGCATTCATACTGATCACGGCAACCGATCTGTGCGCCATGTATCCGGGCCCCTTTGTTGTGGGTGGGGCTACCTGACTGGCGGGTTGCACAGCTATGCTACCCATCACCTCCCCCAGGGCCACTTGGTTGGTATGCGGCGCGCACAGGGTGATCTCAGTGTAGCTCGTGCCACCGGCGGCCTATAGACCGTGTCTACCTGCATGGTTTACACCATATGAGACATATATAAGTGTCACCGCCTCCAAGGACAGGGCAGCCCAGGCAACAGGGAGATTTGGGTAGTGCGTGGCTTTGTCCCAGTTGTCATATATTTGTGGGAGTGCTGTATGGCGGGTCGGTGGCATGTTCACTATGCAGGACCCCGGGCACTCCCGGTANTAGGCATGCAATATTTACAGCCGGTTCCATAATAGCTGCCCTGGTACCAATAGCCTGTGTTCATTGAGTGTTGCGGCCTCTTCCTATGGGCATGGCATGAGCGCACATCTCCTATGGAGATGTGTGCCACGTATACGCTGTGCTACAATGAGGAGCCTTAAATATACACGCAGCTGTTCCTGGTCAGAAGGCTGCATGTTATGGCAATGAAACGATGTAATGGGTCCAGCTCCAGAGGATTATGTATGGACGCAACAGAACCCGGTAGTCATGTAACATGCAATCGTCCACCTTGACACCGATAGACTTGACAGTGCCCTCGTGTTACCTCCCCCACCCCCCAGCACGTTCCTGGGAGGGATGGCAGTAACGCTGCTTGGGTACCGCCTGTACATGATTCCATGAAGGATGCCTTGGTTATTGTGAGGGACCCCAGCCACACCGACATGTATGTGCGGCAGTGCAGGGTTGGGAGGATGCACGTGGGGGGGCATCCAGCACCCCTTCCAGTACCAGTGTTGTATACTTGCAGCTGCCAGGGGTGTGTTACCGGTCGCACATGCTGTAGTGGGCGGTACATGCTCCCCATCTGCCCATTCACCCAGGTCCCCAATACAGTATGCAGTACCGTGGTATTATATGGCGGCTCCAGCCAGGTATACACAGAGCAGTGCCGAGGACCCTAGACTGCAAGGTCAGAGGGGTCATGCCCCATATAATAGCGGGAGGGTGATGTGAACCTTGCTTAGCACGACTGGCCCCTCACCCTGGGTAGCAGCTATGTAGTATACAGGAATACGTGCAGGTGGTCTATACGTCGGTCCGTTGGGTGACAGCCGTATATACCTCCTAACAGCACGGTCGCCTGTACTGGAGGCTGTATGACTGTCGGAGGACAGTGAGGGGGCCCTTAGATGGGCTTCAGGGAGGATCCTGTGTGTGGGACACTCAGGATGCCCTCTGTATGTGGTGAACCGTCATGCACGCTACCACAGGGCTAGGCCAGACACTTGGTAGGAGGTGGCTGGGTATGGACAGTCCGTGCAGTTGGGGTCTGTCAGCAAGTGCTGTCCAATACCGGGGATATGAAAGCTGCTTGTATCATTCACAGGGTCTACCGGTGCTCCTGTCAGGGCGTCGAGTGCACAGCATAGGCCACAGCGGGACACAGTAGCACCGTCTTTAACAGCATCGGGGGATGGTGGCCAAGCCATGGATGGTGCTGCATCAGAGTGCAGCAGGCACACCGCTGGTGAGAGCTCGCCCGATGGAAATGATCCAGCTGATCCATGTACTACCATTATGGATTCTTCCCCTTCAGCAGCGGACCTGAGACCTGGTACGCAGCGGTTGCTCCCAGCAGTTAGAGGCCCTTCTATGGATGCACCGGATCCTGTGGTCTCGGATGGCACAGGCGTGGGGAGCCAGCCCCCTAGTGCCCAACTACCAACCGGATCAGGGGAGTCTGAATTGGATGACAGCAATCAGGCGGTCACTGGATCCAGGTCAAGTACTGATATCAGCAGTCCCCTACATGGGCGGGGTGGCGATTCCACGCTACGAGCCACAGGACCTTCACAGCGCTCTGGCGCTTCTGCGGTTACCAGCACGTCTACCACTGGAGGTGATGGCAGTGAGTCCGGCCCCTATCATGGCACTGGAGGGGCAAGACCTCGGGTAGGAACTGCCGGTGGGCAAGTGACGGTTAACCACCGGGCTGCGAGAGCACTACCTGGAGCCCGTATAGCCCTGCCCTGCCCTGGACAGCCATACCCTAGATACCTAGGTGACCTGTGGGCTAGCTTTGATGCAGCACGCCGTTTATACTCAAGACATCAACGGCGGTCAAATCGACTGATGAACAGGATGAACGAGGGACTTGTGGTGGTCCAGACCGAGATTAGGGGTCTGAGGGACGAGCTCGTGAATGCAGATGGCTGGACCGGTCGGGATTTGCATACATGCACACCACGCATTGATGGGGATACCATAGCTGCGTCCATCCGGGGCCTCTCAGACCATCGAGGCCGCCGTACAGGAGGTGGAGCACGCTTCAGGACCAGCAGTGAGTGGTATTGTAATCCGAGTCATGCATGGCCAGGTGTAATGTATACGGGCATGTCACATACGTTATGAGACACTGGGCACGGGCACGATATGTGGTGACACAGGGACTGGGGCATTCATACTGATCACGGCAACCGATCTGTGCGCCATGTATCCGGGCCCCTTTGTTGTGGGTGGGGCTACCTGACTGGCGGGTTGCACAGCTATGCTACCCATCACCTCCCCCAGGGCCACTTGGTTGGTATGCGGCGCGCACAGGGTGATCTCAGTGTAGCTCGTGCCACCGGCGGCCTATAGACCGTGTCTACCTGCATGGTTTACACCATATGAGACATATATAAGTGTCACCGCCTCCAAGGACAGGGCAGCCCAGGCAACAGGGAGATTTGGGTAGTGCGTGGCTTTGTCCCAGTTGTCATATATTTGTGGGAGTGCTGTATGGCGGGTCGGTGGCATGTTCACTATGCAGGACCCCGGGCACTCCCGGTAGTGTGGAGGGAGTAGTGGCTGTCTCAGTATATGGTATGCACCCCCGACCTGTGTGATAGGCACCCACGGCCTGGGATGGTGGGCAGCAGGATTTGGGGAGGCATGCTCCATCAGTGGACAGCGACGCGAGCGACTGCTGCGCTTCTCCCGCACATCCAGGGCTGTTGCCCATGACAACTCTATGCCCCCGGGGTCTCTAACCTCATGGGACAAGGCCATCTCCCTGATAGTGGAGCTGCTGAGGCGAGTCTCCAGGACACCATGTGGACTGTGTGGTCCAGCGGCTACTTTGCTTACAGCTTCCGTGCTCCCAGGTGTTGTCAGGTCCTACCCCCTAATCCTGCATGCCTGCTCACAGTATCTGACTATCCTCAGTTGATGGGTCTGACAGGCAGCGGCGAGCCAGCGCGTATGATGCCAAGTAGGAGATCGCCGACACTGGCGGTGGCCTCTGCATTGACTGGGATTACTAGCCCCGAGGGGAACGGCTTTGTTAAAGGTAGCTGTTATGTATGTGTATGGCAAGGCCTCTGCGTGCATACGTTGCGGAGTAGTCCGTCGAGGGTGTGCCTGGACGCCCACGGTGGCTGGCTGTGTATGGATGTCTACCGCCATCACGCATGCCTCGTGACGATATGCATTGTGTATCTAACGCAGCCACCCATGATGGCTTACCTAGAGAGCCCACTGTGCTGTGCCCATTGAATGGACAGCGAGACACCTGCATGTGCCGTCTGTACTCTCTGTGGAGGGATGGGTAGTTGCGTAAGGCAGCACTGGCTGGACGGCGTTGTTGTGTGTACACGGGTGTGTGGAAGGAATGAGTATGCTGCCATAGTTGCATGTTCAGGCTGTATGTATCTCACACTTACCTCTCCTTTTACATTCCCTCGTAGATAGTACACGATGACCTACCTGCCCGGCTGACCACAGACCTCACCGATTTGTTGGGAAAGAACAAAGAACCAGCGTTACAAGCGGCCTTCCACCATTCCTGTCCCCTTGTTCTAGTGGATGTGCCCCGGGTTCGGTGGCTGTACTCCACCTATGTATTCATCCGGCACCATGTAAAGGACTGTACGACTGCCTGGGGCATACGGTTTTGGTTGGCATGCGGGTGGGTTCGCGCTTGCACTTCGAGCTATGTTGTGTGGATGCCATCATTATAACAGGATCAGTGATGTAGCATTGCACCCCATGTTCGCATGCTCATTGTCTGCCTGTTCCTGAAGCCTGGCCATTGGTACTGTATGCTGTAACCTGCTGTGTTGCTGTTTCCTGCCCACGGTTCTGCATGTTTGATTCACATCAGATCTACTAAATAAACACTGAGCATCTGATAGGATGGGTGTGTGCCTTTCTTTCCTTCCTCTCAGCACCGAAAGGCTTGTAGCATTCAATACCGCATCCGGTGTTGTGCCTCTGTTGCCTTTTGTCGGTTCCCCCAGTTTCTCTGGAGCTTCCAGC
>QEPC01005747.1:1466958-1489112 GCA_003113815.1 Sphenodon punctatus | reverse complement strand
CAATCTAAAAATCCTACTCAACGCCTGCTGTTCAGGAACAGTGACTAGCTCAGAAGGTGTTGGGAAGGGGGGAGGCAGATAATTAGTTTCGTTTCTTGCAAGCCTCTCCACCCCTGGTGCCTGGAAGTCTGCTCCTCAGTGACTGACACCTCCCTGTCATGCTTGACCTTCCAGTGAACCTTTTTTTGCCACCCGAACTCATCCGAATGTGATCCGAACTGACCGAAGTGTTTGGCCATTTCGCTGTTTGGTGTTCAGTTTGTTTGGTATGTTCCCGTTCGGGTTTGGGTTCGAGTTCGGTCATCCGAACAGGCTGAGTTTGCCCCGAACTCCGAACTGCCGAACCGCGTTCTCCCATCCCTAATAGATGCTAATGGAGTCATTAAAATGATTTTTAATGCTATGAAATAGACTTCTAATCAACCAGAAACATGACTCTCCTGCAAAACATTTCCAAAATAGAAGCATTAGCAATAGGAAACCTGAGTCTCTACTGCAGCAGACTGCATGGGTCATAAGTTACCAAATTAAATTGATTTGTCGGCGCACCCCCCAAATAAAGATGAGGACACGCTCAATGGGATAAAATGGCCACACTCTTTATTGACTATTAACAAACAGGAAGGGGGGGGATGGGGGCACCCTTCCTGCCTCCCCCCCTTCCTGAACTGGGGTCCTTATTTCTACTAACCTTCCTAAGTACTAATTAACACCCCTTTTGAGGAGGTCCCCTCTCCTCCCTTGTCAGTCCCCGCACTCTGTGTGTACCTCTTCCCCATTTCTCAATTAAATCGAGAGGGTAACCTCCTGTTCCGTCTGTACTGTTAACTTACACCCTGCCTCGTCCCACGGGTTGCCCCAGACCGGGCGGGTTGTTCGTGCCTGCCTCATCTCTGGGGTTAATTTCAGGAAAGTTTGAGAACACCATCACCGCTGTTTGGCAGATGCTCCTCCCAGCAGGTGCGTCTGTCTGTCTCTCCCTTTGGGTTGGCCATATAGTAGGCCGCGCTGTGGCGACTATGCCATGGACCTTCCCATCTCTAAAGGAGATGCTGCTACCCATGCTATTCTAACTTATAACTTTGAACCTTGTAACTTCGAACCTTGGGCTTACCTCTGCCCAGCGCCCACCCCAAAAGAGTGCAACATTTAGAACCTACCACCCCAAATGTTTCCTCTCACCTCCTGCTGAATCAGCAATTCACTCCGGGAAAGGCGAAAAACCCCTTTGCCCTTTCTGGCCAATTTGGGTTCAGGGAAAATTCCTTTCCGGCTCTAACTCACAACCAGCTGCTAGCTCAGAGTGGTGCCTTTAAAAAGAGGGAGGGTGGGTGGGTGCACGTCTTTTCTCCCGCTCTGGCCACATGAAATGCTGCACCAGAGCGGGGGATCTAAAATGGCACCCGGGATCTCGCTAGTCTCGCGAGAGTCCCGGGCACGTTTCAATTTGCCCCCGTTGCTGCGCAACGAGGGGCCCCTCCCTTCATTTAGGCCTGGTGGCCACAAAAACCCCGGCTCCATCCACATCTTTCCCCGCTCAGGTGAGTGGGGGGGGAGGTGGCGCCAAACCCCCGCCACGGTTAACGCGGAGGGGGGATACTTGGATGATGGAGAAGCAGGCAGGGCAATAAATGAAAAACAGGTTCCTGCAACTAAAATGATCAATCCCTCAACAGTTTTTTGCCGGTATACTCCATCTCTAGGATCATTACTCCTGTTACACAAAATGAAGCCCCTGCCACCAACACTATTTTTTAAAAGTGCTACTCTTGCTTCATGAGTGCCATACTACTCCCTTCCTCAACTTTCTGTTTACATACACACGCACACACACATACACACATAGAGAGGCAGGACACACAAATGCAGGCAGACAGAATGACACACACGCACGCAGGCAGACAGACGGACACACATGCAGATGGACAGACACACATGCCCATACTTTCCCTGCTCAACCAATGGAGGTGCTTCTGCAGCCATTCACTGTAACTTTCAAAGGCCCCACTCCACATATGTGCACCTTACAGGGACGCCGCTATTTTTTCTATTGAGGCATACTGGGACTTACGTTCCCAGCATGCATCAGTAGAGAACATAGTAGCAGCCCCACTTCACAAGGGCTAGGGCCTGGGCCAGGGCCAGGACCAGGACCAGCACCGCTGCAAGGAGAACTAGATCAGTGCTGCCACTGAAGTTTTCCAAGGCATCCGGTCACCTGCCTGGCCACCACTCCAATTTTCAAACATTGTGCTGTTCGCGTGCATGTGCATTGTTGTGCTGATGCTGATGTCTCTAGTGAGACATACTGGAATTACAGTTCCCACAATGCCTCACTAGAGAACATGGTGACAGTCCCACAATGTGCATTGGTATAGCTCATCAGTGCCATGTGGTTTTTGTAAATTTGAGTGGCGACGGCCAGGCAGGAAGCAGCAGCGATAAGTTTGGGGGAAGGAAGAAAAACACAGGTAGCTGCAGGTTTGTGGGGGCAATTCCCCCGTCTCCAGTCAGTCAGATAGGAAGGTGGGTGGTCAGGTGGGGGGGGTGGCATATGTGCCTCCCCTCCACCCCTCTACCCAGGCCACTGCTGAGGAAACCTGGGGGTCTTATGTATTTTAAACCTCCTTGGCCCACTGCCAGTAATCCTGCCACACACACACCCTTGTCCCTACAGCCAGTTCTGAGGCAGCAGCATGAGCCTTCATGACTCAGAATGTTCATCATAACTCCTAGCCCCATAGCACAAAATGGGGTTTTCTGCTTCTGATTTCTCAATCCCCCTCCCCTCAAACCTCCCTTCCACTCTTCCAGACCATGTAGGTCCCATTCCATGAATTTTTCATGACATTCAGGGAAACGTACAGACTCCCTGATTGGAGATAACCCCAGCAAAAGAAACTCGCCAGCCCCGGAAGTAAACAGCCTGAAAAATCCAATGCATGTAAATGGAGGCACTTGCATTGGAACTCCTACCCACCTTAACTAATAGAGCTGGTCCCGCCAGCTCTATAGTTAAGGTCCTCATAACATCAGCTAGGCTTTGAAAGAGCCTTTGCTGCTAGCCATGAGCACAACTCCCATCTAAAGGCAATTACTGATGAACTACTCAACGCTCCCAGAATAAGGACATCAGCACCACTGCTTGGAAAATGTGTTTCACATTTCTATCTGAAACAGAGGGAACTAAAGAATTTTAGAAGATTCCTGCAGAGAGAAGGGACACCCTTCAGCTCTAAGCAGGGGGGGTGGGTGAGTTTGTGCCCGCCCGCCCCTAAACAGGGTGCCAGGCAGGGATTGGGCAAAAGGTTCCTTTTGCCCCTGCCACTTTTGCCACTGCCATTTGCTCTGTAGGTGGGTGTGGGTGAAGATGGGTGTTGGCCTGGAGCAAACACTCACCAACACCCACCGAAAGTGGCGTTTACACAGACGCCCCCACCCATCTCCACCCAGGGAAATGCTCCCCACCCACCGGCCAACACTCATCTCCACCCAGAGGAACTGGGTGGAGGCATCATGTGTGCACAGGGCCCATGGTGATTGGCTGCAGTGGTACCCTGCAACAGGTATAATAAAATGTAACACCCATTTTTATGGGTGTTAGAGCGTCTGTGTAAAAAGGGCCTTAGTGTGCCCCCTAAGCTCACAGGTCCCAGTACAGCTGCACTCCCTATAGGTCTGCACTGAGCAATCACAGTGAAGGCTCATTTATCTCTCTTGCATGATGAGGTAACTTATTGGCTTTTAAACCATTTTTCATTGTTTCTCACTATTTTCTGGCGCTTTTTTATTTTTGGTATTTCACTAGTTCAGTAAATTGTTCTGTAAACTGCATTTATTCAGTAAATTGAACACCTCAGAAACAGGGTAGTCTCACTAACCTATGCCTAAAGCAAAATGAATGGAGGAAGGATAACACTATTGTTTATTTGGTTTAATGGCTAAGAAGTGTAAAATTGATAAAAAGTGCTGTAAACTGTCATAAAATAATGAAAAGTGGTGGAAATAGATGCAAAACCTGGAAATTACTAAAATTTAAAAAAAACAGACTGATGAAAATACTGGAAATTGACAAGAATGCCAAAAATTGACAAAAATACCAGAAATTGTTGAAAATGACTAAAATTGGTGAAAATGACATCAATTGATGGGGAAAGGTGGGAAATTGCAGGCACCTATCTCACAATAGCAGAAGCGTGAAATCACTGACTGGTGAGGAAATATCAATTAACAGTCACAACTAGCACTCCCAAAAGATACTTATTTTCCGACGGTAAGGGAACACTTGCTCTTGCCTCTGTTCACATTCCCTGAAACCATTATAAGAATGCCTCAGAGGAGCAGGTCTAAACAACTAATCATGTGAGTGACTGACAATGGAAGTATGGGGTGAGGGTTTTTTAGGAGACCAAGTTTTTGTTTTTGAGGAAACAAGACCAAGTTACTTTGCCCATTTCTTTGGCGTGTATTATTGATCCAGCACCACAAACAGATAATGGAGAGTTGCCATCTACTCTGATTATTTAGGAAATACTTTTTCCCCATGAGCTGATCATCTGGCCTTTGGACACCAATGGAGTTTGTGTAAATTGGCCTCACTCAGTTAGGGTTATGGTCAGTGGAGCTGGATCCCAGCTCAATGAGCAAAGGGGTGAATTATAGAGGTGTGCACCAGGGGCCCATGTCATTTTCGTTTTCATTTTTTTAATTTTCATTATTTAAATCTGTCATTTTTGTTTTCATAAATATCAAATTGTCGTTTTCATTTTTGCTTTCGTTTTCGAAATGGAAAACACATTTATGGGTGTAACATTTTTGTTTTTCACTATATTTTACTGAAACTCAGAGGGATTATACCTCCAATGGATGGCATTATTTGTACCAAATTCCAAAAAGGTTGAAAGAGGAATCCAATTGTAGAAGCAGTTGAATTAATTTATTTTGCAGACATCTTCATATATATTTTTAGGTGTAACTTCTTTGCCTCATATTTAATGTAGATGAAGCTTAGGAAGTTTATACCCCTTCCCATATTGACTATGTATGCAAACTTTCAGAAGTATTGGATTGAGTTTCCTGGTGGTATAAACAATTAACTTATACATGTATGTCTGATTGTAACATCTTTATAGTTCAACCAATGTACATAAAAATTGTCAGGGATCTATATCAAACTTTCATACTCATCTCTACCAAATACCAGAAAGATGTAATAAAGGGTCCCAATTTTATAAGCCTGCACAGAATATGTAGAGAAGGAGCCTATGCCAGAGATTCTCTTACATGACACTGTGGTATAAGATAGGTTTGTGATGCCAATTGGCCAGCAGAAATGTCAACCAAATATCCTCATTCTGTGCTGTGACATCCCAACATCTCTCCTTCACTTGTTACTGGGAAGTCAGAAACATCTGTTTAGAAAAGACCCAATAGAGATTCTCTGATGTCCTCTGTCACAGTGCTGCAGGATGTGATTATGATGATAATTGGCCAGCCTGGATGTGTAAGCAAGTCTCCTGATTTCTGGGATGCTATCCCTAAAGTCCCAGTTATTTCCCTTCTATGCCCGCCTGAGGGCCTCTCCCTATGCCCGCCTCGAAGTCACTACTGATTGGTCCTGTAAAGCTAGAAGCATGAAGTAATTGGCCAGTGAAAGTGTCTGTCAGTCTTTTGGGTTGCTCCACATCCTCCCTCCTACAGCCTCTCTCCCCCTACCATGCCCGGTGACTGCCTCTGACTGGTACTGCATGTGCTGCTATTTATATGAATAATGGTCTTCAAGGGAACATCTTCAATTGCTTATAAAATTTGGTCCCTTTATCAAATTGTCCTGTACTTTTTCAGAGATGACCGGGAAGGTATATGATACATTCCCACCAAATATCATGTAAACAGGATGGAGTATACAAATGTTAAATCTGGAAATATATTTTCAAGTTAATGTCTTATAACATCAGGACCCTTTATCCAAGCTTTCTGAAAATTGGCAGGTGAATTAATCTTATGTAGGGACATAATATTCATAGATTTCAGGAAAAATGGATGGAAGATAAAGCAGTTGTAGCCATGAATGTGTATGTAGCTTTTCTTAAAACCACAACATCCAATTGCTTCTAAAATCGGTTTTCTTCATCAAATAGTTTTGAAATTGGTACACATAATGCTCTCCATGGGGGGTACAAGTCCACCAAATATTATCACAATTGAATAAGAAACAAAAACTTTATGGTCATAAATACATTTTTCAGTGTTTTCCCTTCATTTCAAAAACGAAATTATGTTTTCATTTCTATTTTTGTTATTATTATTTGTCATTTTCATTATTGAAATAATGATAATGAAAACTACAATTATTTATTATTATTAACAAACATTTATATAGCACCAGCAGTGTACCTGGCACTTTACAATGTTCATTATCGTTACTGTAATAAAAACAACAACATGCACACCCCTAATTTCTCAGCGAAGGGTGTTGTGACAACCCAACCTGATGTTCCATCTTTGCTCGGAGCCTTTGGTGAGTCAACAAAGAAAGGTTTCTCTGAGAAAATCCATGCAGACTGCCAAGGGCATTTAAACCTGTGGCTTCAACACATTTCATATATGATGAGGAAAAAGAGTTACACCCTACTTAACCTAGCATCAGAGCAGTCATCTATTCCAGAAGCGTTCTAAGCAGGAAGAAAAATCTGCAGCAGTCACAACAAACCAGGACTAATATCCTAGTTAGAAACTTCATTCTCTGCTGCCACAGTCCTTTCAGAAGCTCTAAGGCTGGGCCTCAGGCTGTAAAGCATCAGCAAAGCACAGTGGCTTGTGCCTGTAATCCCAGCAAGAGGATCACTTGATCTTGGGGGTTCTAAGGATGCAGCAAGATGTGCTGATCAGGTGTCCACACTAAGTTCAACATCAGTACGGAGATCCATGGGGAGCTGTAGGTCACTGGGTTGCTTAAAGAGGGGTGAACTGGCCCAGGTCAGAAATGGAGCAGGTCAAACCTCCTGGACTGATCAGTATTGGGATTGTACCTCTGAATAGCTCCTGAAGGGAAGCCTGTACAAGACAGGGAGACCCAGCCCATTTTGAAAAATGGGAGAAGGATGCAGCCCTCCAGTTGCATCCTTAGTAGAGGAATCTCTCCGGGAATTTGTTGTTGTCATTTGATGATGTTTCTCTTCTCAATGGGTATTAACTAACTTGACACGGGCCCAGTTTGCCCAACTCTGGCCCACCTCGGACAGCGCCAGCCATATGTGTCTATTCCAGGCTCACCATACATGTACCTGGTTCAGACCCCAGCAGGGTTGGTGAATCGGCCAGAAATGTGGGACCTGAATGAACCAGGCCCATGGTCCAGCCACATGAGTCTCCCAGGTGGGGCCAGAGCTGGGCGAATTTGGCAGATGCATCTATTTTTGCACTTATTCAGCCTAGCATGAGGGGTTGCCATGGGAGCTATCCATGGCTACCTGTCGTGGCAGGGTGTGGGGATTTGACTGTAGTGCAGAGACAGAGTCAGATGGCCACACATCATTCCCCTCCCCCTGTCCCCAACTAGGTCAGGATGGGGTAGCGTTTGATTCCATCTCCTGACCTGACCTGGGCAGAGGTGGCAAGGGTGGCCATCCCATCCCCGGACATGCACCCACAGCAGTGACTGAACATCTGTTTTTCCCCAATGACTATGCAAGCTAATTAGCACAAAAGTCCAGGTAGATGCATTGTGCTTTTCTGCATGATAAATAAGAAACTGCATGAGTCATTCCTTTTTTAATAATGCAAACAACCCCAAATATGAGACATGGGGAACCAATGCTAGGCACCCTCTCAAGAATACATGGGTCTTTGGACCAAGAGAACTGAAGCCCATGACAGAAACCAAGAGAAGAGACAGGCTGTGGAACCTGCATAGCATCCCATGAGATACTGAGCAAAGGTAGCACACTATGGGGTCCAGCTTCTAATACACAAATGAAAGAGGTAAAAATTAGCCCATTTTTACACCCATGCCCCCACTGCTCGGTGTTTGGGTGGGTGTGCAGCAGGGGGGCAGTTTGTGTATATGGATGCCAGTGGGTGGGAGGATGGGTGTGTGACAGGTCTGTGCCCATGTAAACACCACGGGTGGTGGGTGTTTGTGTGTGCGCGCTCCCACCACACACCCACCAACATCTGCAGCACACCCATCTCCACCCACAGAGCCCTTCGACAGAACAGGGGATGCTCCATGGGTGGAGGTAGATGGAGGTGGGTGGGTGTCCGTGTAAACTGGCACACATCCACCTACACCCGCTGTGCCGAAACACCCACCCCCCACCCACCGGTCCATGTAAAAATGGCCTTAATCACTTCTCTCATCTTTATTTATTTATTTATATTTTAATTTATATCCCGCCTCTCCTGCCCACAGGGCAGCTCGGGGCGGCGAACAACATTTCGTTTGAAACAATAATAAAAAATTTTAAACAATTTAAAATACACTACATGGGGAAACCCCCATCCCTATCCCCACCACCACACCACCCCTACCCCCAATGTTTTCCAATGTTGCCTAATAGCGGGGTCTCCCTTTGTGAACTCTTAGAAGATGTTATAGCTAACACCTATCCATGCCACAGGGATTGTACATTGCAAAAGGGGACCATATATGGACTACCTCTCACATGGCTCCTCATATGTCTGTAAAGTTTGGGTCTAGGGCTATATGAAGAATGCATATTGACTGCATATAGGCAGTATATTCATAGGCAGATTTATATATGTATTAAATATTATAATATAACTCAACATTTAAGAGGCAGTGTCATGTATCTCTTGTAATAAGCATATATGTAATATATTTTTGGCCATTTGTGTTTTAATGTATTCAAAATTAGAATTAGCCTTTGTATGGTGACCTTTTATTGAACTGCCTGTATAATGACCTCTTAGTGAACTCTTGACTATATACTGGGAGTGAGATTCAAATTGTTAGTTTGTGAAGAATGTTGTTCTTCTGACTTGTTTTAGAACTGGGGTTTTATCAGTTTGTGTCTCAGTGATTAATGACTCCATGGCACAAGTATATCCTTTCAACTAGCTTCAGGGGTGACTCCCCTTGAAGTAAAGGTTTAGCTTTAAATTAGCTAGCAGCTGGATTTACTAATTGGTCAGCAACTAATTTTGAAGAAAACCTGACTGAAACTCCGTGGTCAGTCTCCTCTGTAACTGTCATCATCTGACTGAGCTCCTCAAGCAAGCAACTTAGTATAAGGGGAAGAGCCGTTCTTTGCTTTGACAGAAAGAGTCTAACTTGACATGAGAGTCTTTTCTCACCTTGACGGCAGAATGGAGCACAGAACTGGGTAATATGAAAGTATATTCTTTTGATGCATTTGAGCCAATGAATTAAGCATATGTTAGCTTTTAGGGCTGTTTCTTTAAACAGAAATGTTTATTTAGATCATGTACTTGTAACTGACTTTGATTCTCTTTTGTAATATATTGGTACTTTTTATTTGAATTTAAGTAAACTATGCTTTATATTTATAACTTTCTTTGTCGTGTGACCTCATTTATAAATAATATTGTCTTTACAATACTGTGCTGAGCTGGTTGGCTTTTAGCACAGAGTAAACTAAGTTTCCACAATCTGGAAAAAAATTAAAAGCTGTCCTATATCCATTTCAAGATTATGTCTGGCTGGACCACTAAGCACAATTTCCTTTTGAGGAAACTGAGGCACAATGCAACAATTGGCACCCAATGTGGGGCCTGAGACATAAGAATATATAATTAAGTACACCTGGGTGTTCACCAAACCGTTAACTACTTTTGTCCTCTTGATATATTCAAGTTTGTTAAGCTTAACTAAAGAAAAGGATTTTTGTGCATATATATCATGGCTATCCAATTAAACCAAGTGCCTTATACACAATGGGTTGCTACATTGCAAAATGTGACAGTCAGAGCAGGAGAAGATTATTGCCTAGAAATAAGGAATGGAGAATGGGGGATTGGACATAGATTTTTAAACCCTATTAAAAACGCTTGGATGGGGAATTGGCTCAATGTATCAACCCAGATTCGATTAACCCTAAGGGTTACCCTTCTGCCTATGATTATGCCCTAGAAGATCGGGAGTGTGTTGTAACATTCACTAACAGGGAGAAACGTGTAATACCCCCTGTTGACATAAGACCTACATTAATACAAGAGGCTCACAATGGTCTTGGGCATGTTTTCCAAGGTGTTAATGCCACAGATGAAGCTTTACAGCATTCTTAATGGTGGCCTGGCTTGCACAAACAAGTCCAATGGCGTTTGGCTGAGTGTGAACCTTGTTTAAGAACAAACACTGGTTCAGTTACCAGACCACCTTACGTAAAAAAACTAAGCCTCTGTCTCCTTTTGATAAGGTGTATATGGATTATATTGGTCCTTTACTACCTTCCCATAATCACTGTTTTGTTATTGTTGATGCTTGTACTGGATTTGTATGGATTTACCACACATGAGATCAATCTGCCTCTATCACTGTTAGAACTCTCACTTCCTTCATTTCACTTGGGCTTCCACGTATCCTACACTCTGACAAGGGAGGTGCCTTCACCTCTCACCAAATGCAAAGTTTTGCAAAGAGTTTGGGGATAGTGTTGGAATATAGCACACCTTATCACCTCCAAAGTGCTGGAGTTGTGGAATGGAAAAATGGAGAGATAAAATGAGCTTTACTGAAACTATTGGTGGGGAGACCCCGGCAGTGGTATTCTCTACTTCCTCTGGTACAACTTGGACTTAACAACTTCCTAGGAGTGACTGTCACTTAACCCCTTATAAATTGTTATATGCAAAAGACATGACCACTCCTTTAGAACAGCTGACTTTACCTTCTTCTATTTCTTGACAGGAGAAGTTGGCACTGATAGATGAATTGAGAGCAGAACTGGCTTCTCCCCAGCCTAACACTGATATTAATTCTGTTCGTCGAGTTTGGATTACACAGGAAGACCAGCTGGTACAGGAAAAGGCTATTTTAAGGAATCCTTCCTTGAGGCCTCATTGGAAAAGGTGTGTACCTATTCTCAAAGTTTTGAGTCCCCGAGGAGTAGAAATTCAGACATCACCAGGTAATTTGAAAATTGTGTCTATTGACAATTTAAAACATACTCCCATCCATTATGGTCAGGGTAATGATGGATTATTGTCAAGTCCCACTTCAACCTCAGCCTCTCCCTCCAACAGCACCTGACTACACTCTTGCTATAGATGAAGTGTCTCAAAAGGCACCTCTGCCACAGCCAAGCCTCAGACAATAATTTTGGCCTAGGTACCAAAGATTTTCATCTTGTTTTTTATGGAACATTTTTGTTTTCTTTTGCGCATCTATTCTAACTTCTACTATTGTTTTTTCAGTCCTTCGTTTAACATGGGCTCATACTGTTTTGTTACCCGCTACTCAAATTCATTGGAACCTCTCCCAGGCACACAATGGTAGTGTTGTGAATCAGAGGATGCATAATGCCAGACCCAAACGTGCTCTTCATATAGAGGTTGTTCCAGTACATGTGGAGACTGCAGGTATTCAGTTTGGGATAATTCATAATCCCTTTCCTAAGCCAGTTGTTTTCCAATAAAGTGAACTGTTGGTTCCTTTTACTTTAAACAGAGGGTATTTTCAGACGTTACAAGATCACAGTCAACCACAGTGAACCACACTTAATCCCGCGGCGGGGCCAAAGCGCCCTGAATGTCTGTTTGGGGGCGCCAGATGTTCACCACAGCCAAGCCCCACCAGGGGTAAAAAATAACCACGCTTCTGGAGCTCCGGCCCGGACCATCTCCAAAAGCATGGTCAAAGCAATTCCCAATGGAAAACAAAAAAAAGTAACATCTGAACAGCAACCACCGGCCGGAATCAAGAAAAATGACTCCCAGCCAGGGACAAAGCACGAAGCATCACTGCCAGGCAATCAGCAACAACACAGACCAGGGAGGGAGATTTAAAGGGCACCCGGCAGCAGGGGAATGTGGCGGGATGGAGTGAGGCGGAAGGGAGAGGAGAGCAGTCAGAGACAGAATAAGGGCAGAGGAGGAGGAGGTGGAGGAGAGAGTGGAGGCGCAGGCGGCGGAGGAGGTGGTTGTGCTGCACCTGGAGGTGGTGGAGGGACAGCAGCAGCAGCCGAGATGAGCCGACCCAGCACCCGCTGCCAGCCTGGGGGACGAGGCACCCCAGAAATGGGTAAGGGACAGAAGGGGGGGAGGCGGCACGGGGGCCCCAAGGCAGGCGAGTGGATCGGCAGGGGGTGAAGGGGGAGGGATCCGGGACTGCAGCAACGCAGTAACCAATCACCACCCCCTTATGATCCACAGACACGGAAACGGGCCCAGGAGCCCGAGCCCCCAGAGGACAGGGCCGAAGGGCTAGAGGAGGAGCAGGAGCAGAAGGAGGAGGGGGAGGCCTGTGACCCAGAAGGCGCCTGTGGGAGAAGACCACACCATCGAAGGGGGCAATGGGGGCACAGGGAAACCCAGGACTTTATCCTGATCTGGGGGACCCTGGACTCTGAGTACCAGCTGGAGCTGGCGGTCAACCAACGCAATGAGCACGTCTTCAGGGAGATTTTGCGGGAGATGGAGGGGGTAGGGCATTGCAGAACATTGACCCACTGCAGGTCGAAGGCCAAGGAGCTCAAGAGGGGGTACAAGGCCATCAAGGACAACAACCGGCGGTCCAGGCATGGAGCCCAGAGTACCCCCTACTACGATGCCCTGGACCACATCTTTCACTAAAGGGGTCCATAGTTGTCCCATGCCTCGTGGGGAGCGCCGTGGTCCAGGGCAGGGAACGGACCAAGGTAGCCCCTCCCCTTGCCACCACCAGAGAAAACCCCAGGTCCAGGAGCCCCACCCCCCAAAAGGAATGTCCCGGGACTTTGGGGACAAGCAGCCCCCCTCACGCACCAGCCCCCAGAGCCTCCAGCCATGGTCCCTAGTGGGAGGATCCGAGGCTGGCACCCTGGTCACCATCAGCCACACTGAGGGGCCGGCCTTGGAGAGCTCAGAAATTGACATAGAGGGTAAGTTGGCAGGTGGAACGGAACCTGGACCAGGGGGGATGGCCCAAGGGGGGGAAAGGGGCACACGGGCCACAAGGCCACCCTCCGCAAAAAAAAACACAACACCCCGGGCTCCTAAGAAGGGGCCTGGGGTCCGCCGGGGGACACAGACCACCTAACCCCACTCACCCCTCCCCATTTCCACACAGGCCACAGCACACACTGACATCCGCAACATCCAGGCAAGGAGAATGGAGGCGAGCAGCCCCAGGAGCAACCAAAGGCCCCAGGTGAGGTAACATGACAAGGGGAGGGGCAGGGAGCCCAGGTGGGGACACTGGACCCTGGGGTGGGGCCAGACGCAGGAGGCTGATGGGGGGGCACCTCCCCCAGAGGGGGGGCAGGGCCCCCCTTCCATGGCACGGAAGGGGACATCTGGGGTGGCTAACCATCCCCTACCATGCACCCCAACAGGGCAACCCACCGGGGAACAGCAAGGCGGACCCCTGCCCCTGGCCCAAAGGATGAGGGAGCACCGGGCACGGGTACGGCACCACAGGGAGGAGCAGGCTGAGGACATTGTCCGCTCCACCACTGAGCGGGGTGAGAGGATGATAGAGATCATTGACCACATGGAAGCGGCCACCGAAAGGGCCGTGCAGCAGGCGGAGGCCAGGGACCGGAGGCTCCAGGTGGAGGTGCGCCTTGAAAGAAGGCACGCGCATCAGGAGCACAGCAGGCAGGTGGAGGCATTCAGGCAGCTGGAACAGGCCATAGACCAGATGGTCAGAGAGCTCTCTGCTAAGATGGACCGGGCCCATGACATAGGCACCTCGCTGCTCCAACATGCGAGTACTATGAGTGCCTATGTCATGGCAGCCATCCCGCCAGGAAACCTGCCTGCCCCAGCCCCCATGTCGGGCCCCGCAGCACCCCCACCACCTCCACTACTGCTCCAGCCGCTGGCAAGTTTGCTGGGTCCTCGATTCTGCCTACCGGTCCCTGTAGGCCTCAGGAGGGAGCTGACAGCCAGGGGGGCCCCTCCGGCCCCGGCCGCCCTCCCAACACTACCCGACTCACAGACACTGAGGCCTCTCAGGACACAGTTGGGGACATGGACAGTGGGGGGGAAGGGAGCTCCCACCGTGCCCATTGAGCGGGCGCGAGGGAGGCCTCGGAGATGGGGGGGATCAGGGAAAGGGAGAAGACAGCCTGAGGGGGGTAACACCGTGGGGGTGGGGAGTGGGTGAGGTGGTGGTAGCACATGTATAAGGGTGACACAACAAACATACAGGCACCACAATCACCTCCGTGTGTCTGTTCGTGGGCCTGGGGTGGGGCGGCGCCAGGGTGCTGCCAGGGGCCCCGGAGTTCTGGGTGTGTGTGTGCGTGGCTTCATCCCTCGGTCGCCTGGCTGATCCACCTTTCTAGGGTGGCACGGATGCGCTTTGCATATCTGTACTCCCGCGGGTTCTCAACATTCACATAGAGAGGCATGGGGCCAGAAGGGCACCGGGGCACAGGGTAGTCGAGGGCAGTCCCCTCGGTCTCGCACACATTGTGCATCATACAGCAGGCACCGATCACGAGGGAGGAGGTCTCCACCGTGTAGTCCAGATGGCCCGCGAGGCTCCTCCTGAGCTGCTTGAGGGCCCCGAAGGTCCTCTCGACCATGATCCTGTTTGCACACAGGCGAGTATTGTAGAGCACCTCCACTGGGTTCCTGGTGACCGGATACCCCTTCATCAGCCAGCAGGTAAGTGGGTAAGTGGGCATGGAGCCCGGACCTCTCCTTACTATGACGCCCTGGACCGCATCCTACACATGAAAGGGTCCAGTCACCCCGCGCCTCGTGGGGAGCGCCATGGTCCAGGGCATGGAATGGGCCAAGGTACCCCCTCCCCTCACTTCCCCCATTGAAGACACCAGCTCCAGGAGCCCCGCCCCCCAAGAGGAATGCCCCAGGAACTCAGGGACCAACAGGCCCCCCTCACGCACCAACCCCAGGAGCCCCCAGATGATGTCCATAGTGGGAGGATCTGAGGCCGGCACCCTGGTCACCATCAGCCAGTGGACACAGGGGGAGCTTAGCCACACTGAGGGGCCGGCCTCAGAGGGCTCTGAGACTAATATAGAGGGTAAGCAGGCAGGTCGGATGGGACATGGATGGGGGGAAGGTCTGAGGGGGGAAAGCGGGCACACGGGCCATGGGCCCACCCTCAGCAACCCCCCTATGCCCTGGAACCCGAAGAAGGGACCAGGGGGCCACTGGGGGACACGCACCCCCAAATCCCACCCACCCCTCACCATTCCCACAAAGGTCGCGGCACGCCCCAGCACCTGAGACAGCCTGGCAAGGGGTACAGAGACAAGAAGCCCCAGGAGCAACCAGAGACCCCAGGTGAGGCAATACGAGAAGGGGGGGCGGTGAGCCAGAGTGGGGAAACTGAACCCTGGGTTGGGGGCGACCACAGGGGGCAGCTGGGGGAGGGTACCAGACACCTTCCCGAAGGTTACCAGCGGTAACCCGAAGCCACCCTCCTGAAGGTTATCTATCACTGCCTGTTGGAGCTGGGTCACCTTCCGTGGCCCTCACCTGCAGACTATGGCCTGTCAGAGCCCTCTGAAGCGAAGGTGGTGGCATTGGCTGGTGTGTGGTCCCAATCTGATGTGCAGGTGGGGCTTGCTGCTCAGGATCCCTTCGAGGCATACTACCTGGTCACCCACCACATGTCTGCACTGAGGTACCGTCGGGGCATGCTTCACTGGCCCCACTTCGTGCACCTGGTGGGTCACCCAGACCCCTTCGTGGCCCCCTGAAGCTGGCTGTGAGGCCTCCCCATTTCTTCCAGGCCCTGAATGCTGGCCCACCTGTGGACTCCTGGCTCTGTCCTGCTGCTGCGAGTCACTGCCCGCTCCCTCCATGATGTCCCTGGCTCGGTGCTGTGCTGGCTGGTGCCTGGGGTCCCACTGCCCCTGCCTGTGCCCCTGTGCCCCCTCCGTGGGCCCCCTCTGTCCGCCACTGCGACTGGTGTTCCACTCCATGGTTGTCATCTCCTGTGGCTGTTTCCTGCATGCTGAGGTGACTCCCGGTGCCCCGGGTGCTGCTATCCTTCCTGGTCCGGCCTCGATTCCTCCTGTGCCTGTCCCCCAGCACCCCCTTGGGTGCCTCTGTGACTGATGGGTCCTGAGGCCCCCGGAATGCACCTCCCGGTGTCCTCCCAAGGGGGGGGGAAGGCTTTTGGAAGGGCTGCTCTGCTCTTTGGCCCCGACTTGCCTCCGTCCCATCCATCGCCCCCTGGACGGTGCATGGGCTCCCTGAACGCCTCCTGGATCATTCCCAGGCCTCTCCCTGGACCAAGTGGCCTCCCCATGTGCCTGTGCTGTGCCCCTGCAGGGTCCCC
This sequence comes from Sphenodon punctatus, assembly GCA_003113815.1. NCBI lineage: Eukaryota > Metazoa > Chordata > Lepidosauria > Sphenodontia > Sphenodontidae > Sphenodon > Sphenodon punctatus. The sequence goes on along the minus strand of QEPC01005747.1, from coordinate 1,472,668 downwards.
CCATTCTGGGACTGGCAGCGTAGCTGTGGGGGTGCCTGAGCAGGCTATGCTGTTGTGGGGGTCTGGTTGCCATTCCCCGTGTCCTATCCTGGCCCCTGGGCCAGTTCCCCTCCTCCCCCCTGTCCCTGCCCCCCTTCCCCCCTGTGCCAGTTGTGCCATGTGTGTTGTCTATCCTGATGTGTCCCCCCTTCCCTTCCTTTCCTGTGCGGGTGTGCGTGCGCCCAGGTGTGTGTCTGTGCTGTGTGTTTCACTGTGACCTCGTTCATATTCCCTGTGCCTGTTGTGTGTGCTGCCTTGGTGGCTCTTCTCCCTCTTCCCCCTCCCTTCCCGTTTCCCTTGTGTGGGCGTTCCCTGTAGGTGATGTTTGCTTAGTTTGTCCTCAGCCGGCCATGTCTGTGTCCCACCCCTCCCCGGAGCTTTCCGGGTGTTTTGACCACAGCCCAGGATTGGCATCATGTCTGTTGCGCAACCCTGGGCCATGGTCTGGCAGCCTGATTCCGTGCTGTGACCCTGGTCCCGTCACGTCTGTTTGGAGCCTTTCTTGACCGCGGGGGGTGGTTAGATGCGTCGCCACCACTGGGAATCCACTGTGGTGATTCGGGTGCCTATAACATCTGAAATCACCCTCTGATATCCTACATATGCATTATAGCCACCATCTTGAGAATCCCATCCCCCACCGGAAGGCAAAGGCCTTTTCCAGCTGTTCCTTTCACCTCATTGTGGTTTCCACTTTTTATGGTCCCATAGTGATTGTCTATATGTTGATTAAGGATGACTCTGTGAGAGACCTGAACAAAGTCTTTTTTCTGTTGTACACAGTCCAAGTAGTACTAGAACTTGGGGACACTCCATGAAACTAACTAGTGGCAGATTTAAAACAAATAAAAGGAAGGTTTGTTTTCATTCAATGCACAGTTAAATTGTGGAATTTGTTGCCAGACGAGGTTGTCAGAGCCAGTAGTGTAGCTGCTTTTAAAAATGACTCGATAAGTTCTTGGAGAATAAGTCCAGTAACAGCTATTAGCCAAGTAGATTATGAGATGGGAACTTCTTACTGTCGGGAGCAGGGAGTGATCAACAGGGTATGGATTGCCCATTGTGACTGCTGATACTTCTCCCATGTGAACAAAATTGGCCACTGTTGGAGTCAGGGATGCTGGGCTTGATGAACCATTGGTCTGACTCAGTATGACACTTCTTATGTAATCATGTTCTTATGTCCTTACCGCAATGGCTAATCCCCTGATCTACAGTCTGAGAAACAAGGAGGTAAGGGAGGTCCTTAGAACAGCTGTGAGTTGTTCTCTGAATTTTTGTGACTTTCAGAAGATATTAGACAATGCTGGTTTATGGGTTTAGTGCATAAGAAAAAAATCCAGACAATATAAATCAGACAGTGGGCATTTTTACACACACCTTAAAGTTCTGGATTTTTCATTCTCCTGGGTTTACAAGTCCACAAGTAAGTTTTGGATGCATTCTTCAAACACACACTGCCTTGAGGCAGTTCCTGGATGCATTCTTCACACACAAACTGCCCTGTGGCAACCTAAAGTAGTCGCAGCTGTAGACGTGACAGGCTGCCATGGAAACCAAGTGACCAGAGATGCCTGGAGCAAAGCAGTTTACCAGGAGAACCTTTTACACACAAAAATTCTGGGAGTAGTTCTATGCAGAAGTTCAAAGAGTCGGATGTTTAAGATCTGGGTGAGTGATTTAGACACACAGAAAGTTCAGGATGTAACGGCAAACATGAAGGAGAAATGTGTGTGTAAAAACACCAAGTGAGAATCTAAATTATCCTTTTCTCAGGCTTTATTATTAAATCTGGAGGAAAGGGGGAGCTCAAAGGACGTATCTGTAAGCTTTCTCTGTTCTTTTATTTTGATGGATTGTTTGTGGCCAAATAGCCTTTTTCGAGATCACAAACTGAAAATATTATGTGAGTGAACTTTGACTAATGGCTTCGTCACATATAATGTGCTTGCATTTGCTGTTAAACATTAATTTTTAATGGAACAGTAGCTGTGAGTCCATCTTTAAAACTGTGGGAATATTTTCAAATAAATGGTGGTGGGAGTGGGAGAAGACATTATTTAACATATTATTTTATCAAAATCTATTGAAAAAAAGTATTTATAATAGTTGCCAAAAGTTTTATTTTTCAGTGCAAATAGTTTTAGGGTATCAGTGCGTATGGTAAGATAGCTTGGTTTTTATGTGGGGTTTACTCCCTCACCTCTTTTCCCTAAACAATATATTATGAGCGCAATAGCAGCCATTCCCATAGTTAAGGCCAGTATGCACACTCCATTATAAAGCATGAACATTCTATTGCTGATAAAATTGGCACTATTTATCCTATTTATCTGGAATTTTGGTAGATGAGATTGCTTGGGAGCGGAGTACAATCTGTCCAAATTTCATATAAATTGGACAAACAAAATTACAGCTATTTAAGCCCAGATATACTACTGGCCTTGACCACATAGTCTGGCAACAAATTCCACAACTTAATTGTGTTGAGTGAAAAAATACGCAACTTAATTTAATAATAATCTTTATATTTAATATAGCACCCTTCTGCCTTAGCACATGAAGCATTTAACACATATCAGTTTAACACAACTTTTACTCCTCACAACAACCCTGTGAGGTAGACCAGACTGGGAGAATATTGTGACTGGCCCAAGGTCACACAGGGAGTTTCTGGTTAAGGCGAGACTAGAATTGGAGTCCCTCCCCAACCTCCCGGTCTAAATACTGTGCACTTGGCAATTGCACTGAGGGATGGGCGAATGCGATTCAGAAGTTTGGAGTTCGACCCAAACTCAGCCTGTTCAGACGACTGAACCCAAACCCGAATCCGAACACGAACAGACCGAACCAAACTCGTTCAGGTGAGTTTGGGTGGCTAAAACGTGGTGTAGTGTCAGGTCACTGGAAGGCCAAATGTGGTAGGGAGGGGGAGTCGATGACTCAACTGAGGAGCAGACTTACAGGCACCAGGGGTGGAGAGGTTTGGAGTAGCAGCCAGCCTGCCCAATCACCATCCCTTTTCGCCTCAGACCACAGATAGATAGATAGATAGATAGATAGATAGATAGATAGATAGATAGATAGATAGATAGATAGATAGATAAAACTAAATTAAAAAAATAAAAACATTATTTTGCAGGGAGAAATAGAGAAGGGAAGGAGAGGCTGATCTGCTGCCTGTACGGGAGGCAATGGGGCACGTGCCAGAGGCAGGAGGGGCTGTGCCAGGGGAGCAGCAGCAGACAGCAGCAGTAGTCAGAGGCAGAGCACATCACCCCCTCCCAAACTCAGCAGGCCTGCTTTAGGCCAACAGGCTTCAGCAGCTCAGCGTCACCTCCTGGCAGTGGCACTGGAAGGCCTGCAGGATTTGAGGATGCATCTGTCTCTGCTGGTGGTGGTTCTGGAGCAGGTGCTGGTGCTGCTTTTGATGTTCCTCCAGGGCCACCAATGTCCCCCACTGTCGAGGCGATCCCCAGCAGTCCAGAACTCGTGGATCCCACCCCGGCTGCTAGAGGCAGGGCCTGATCCCTGGGCAATGTCAGTAGGGAGAGGAGCAGCAGCACCAGCACTAGCAGCTACAGAGGGGGACACAGGGAGAGTGCCAGCAGCATGGCTGGCACGGGCAGTCTAGCCTCAGGGTCCCAGTACTCCCCTTCATGGGACATCACCGTGATCACGGAAAGTGAGGAAGAGGCAGACACTAGTGCTGCAGAGGAGATTTCTGTACCTGAGGCAATGTCTGACCCTCATCCCAGAGCTGAGTCACCAGTGCCACGAACTTCTCCCCCTCCCAGCAGCGCTGGCAGCAGTGCATCCGCCAGGGCAGGCAATAAGGCGGGGGGGAATCCTCAGTCTGGGATCATTTTAAGCTGGTGTGGGCAGATGATCCCAGAGAGATGCAGTGCACGCTGTGCAATAAGGTGGTGAAGCGTGGGCAGGTGCTCACCAACCTTGGCACAACTGGAATGGCGAGGCACCTCCAGGCATGCCACAGTGCTGTGTTGCTCAGTGGGAAGGCAGGGGGAGCGTATGCCATCGGGTTTCCAACTGCAGCGTCCAGTCGCCCGGCTCCTTCAGCGGTCAAGTGTCCTGCACCAACTGCTGCTGCCTCTAGCAGAAGGAGCAGTATTGGGGCAGAATAGCAGCAGGAGCCTCCCTAGGAGCGCCGTCAGTCCACCATGGAGGAGATGGGGTGAGGGGATCTGACCAGGCCATCGGCAGGGCGCAGTGACGCTGGCTTCCAAGGGAAAACCAAGCGCCTGTTGGCAGAAATAATTGCCCTGGATGGCCAGCCCTTGTCAATTGTGGAGGAGAAGGGCTTCCAGCAGCTGATTGGGTTCCTGGCCCCCAACTTTAAGATGCCTTCCCACTACACCCTGAGTCGGACCGTGGTGCCACAACTATACAGGGCTTTGAAGGAGCGGGTGAGGGAGCTGCTGGCAGGGGCTGGGGGGGCCACGATCCACTTCACCACCGACCTGTGGTCCACCAGAAACGCCCAACACACCTACCTGGCAGTGACTGCACACTGATGGCAGGACCCAGAGGCAGCACTTGGCAGAGGCAGGAGGGGGACCTGAAGCAGGGTATAGGTGGGTCCTGCTTCAGGCTCAAGTCATGGACAGCTCTCACACTTCGAGGAACCTCAAGGCAGCCCTGGACACCATGGTGAGGGAGTGGGTCACGACAGGCATGGCTTTCACCAAGGGATGTGTGGTCACGGACAACGTGGCCAATATACTAAAGACAGTCCGTGAGGGGGGCTTCACAAGCATCCTTTGCACCACACACACTCTCCATCTTGTGGTGAAGGACGTTCTGGGATTGGGGTAGAAGGGGACTGGGCCAGGCACCCTTAGCTCCTTGGTCGAGTGAGGGAGGAAGCTGGCGGGCTTCTTCAACCGCAGTGTGAAGGGTAGAAAGCGCCTCCGGGAGAAGCAGGCCGAGCAAGGGTCCCCAGTGCACACGCTGCTCCAGGATGTCTCCACCAGGTGGAATTCCACCTTCCTGATGCTCGAGTGGCTTCTTGAACAGAAAGCCACCCTGCATCAGGTGGAACTGGAGACAGACATTGAGGCACCTCCAGGGTACAACAGGGAGGAATGGGAGATTATCGCTCACACAGTCTTTGTCCTGAGACCATTCCTGGCCATCACAGAGACCTTGACCAGCTCCACCACCACCCTCAGCCAGGTGACCCCGCTGGTCTATAGTCTCTGCAGCAGCCTGGACGAGATTCTGGGGGATGGGGATGGGATCGTGGCCCTCAGGGCAGAAGGATCTCGGATGAGGCGACTGACCTTGCGCGGAAGCTGAAGGCGGGGCTGAGTGCATGCTTTGATGAGCTCCTGTGCTGGGATGAATATGTCCTGGCAACCATACTGGACCCCAGGATCAAGGGTAGCATAGCACGGGAGACAGCACTCTATGGCCTCCAGAAGGGTGCGCTAGTGCATAAGGTCCATCAGGCAGAGCGGGCCATGCAGCAGGACACGCCTGGGGATGGTTTATCTGGGTCTATCCCTGCCCCCAGCCCTAGTGGTAGCAGCAGCACCAGCAGCAGGATGAGCAGCAGCAGCAGCAGGACCCCTACTGCCAGCAGCTCCTCCTCTGTGCAGGCCACTCTGGGGAGCATTGGGCCCAGCACAAAAGGACAAGCAGCGTGGCT